>BPTQ01000007.1:61228131-61828131 GCA_019973895.1 Chrysanthemum seticuspe
TGGACACACATAGAGCTAGTTCAGAATTCCTAGAATCTAGCGTATCACTCATCTCATGACGGTCACATTTCTGGGCTTCTGAAAGAAGAGATTTCAGATTTCTTATGGTCGAATCTTTGTCCTGAATCTGAGATTTTAACTGATTAATTTCAAAAAATTCTCTAAATTCTGGAAGTTCCAGATTACTACACTGTTTATTTGCATGAAACATTTCATCCTTATGTTGTATTTCAATTTGCAAAGAGATACAGTGTTTTTCAAGAATTGAAAATTTGTTTGAAAGCTCATCATATACCCTTTTTTCAATCATGTTGCTTGCATTAGATTCAGACAAAACAAAGATTGATTCCACATTGTCATGTTCTGGGTAAGAGTCATGTACCTTTTTGTGAGAATTGGTGTGATCAGATAAGTGTACCTTGTCGATTGATACCTTTTCAGACTCTGAGAATATGAGATCAGTGTTGTTCTCTACATCTTTTTCCATCACAGCTGAGATTCTGCAAACAGTGTCTTCTACTGGTTCAATTGGAATGAAGCATGACACGTCATCATTGTTCCATGGACACTCTTGACACTCGTTCAAATCCTTCAGCTTGTTATTCTCATTAGCAGTTTCATCAATGTATGTTTCCATATTACTCATAAGTTGAATAAATGAGTTTCTGAACTCATGAATTTCCATTCCCGTGTGTTTCTTGAAAGACATTCCAGTCATGATATCATCAAAATCAGAGGAGTATTCTTCCCGGATAAGTGGTTGAAATTGGTTGACGATGGTTTGGAGGGCAGCATGAGAATCATCAGAAGAGATCTTTTCTTTGTTGATTTGAACCCTCAGTCGTTCTAAGTTGAGCAAAACCGTTCTTGTTAACGTGGGAAAATCCTGACGAAGGATAGCACAACTTGTTCGATCCATAGTTGTAGATAAGAATAATCTGAGAAGCTGACTGAGATGTTGAAACGGCTCACTGGTGCATTCCATATTCATAGTATTATCTGAAGATATTAAGAGTGACTTATTTGAGTAATTCTGATTGTTCGATACTGAGTCATTAGGTGTGAGGTCTTCAGATGGGCATTCAGTTTCACTATTCAGTGCTGTGTCATAGAGAGCAAGTACTTTGGTGATTAAAGGATCTGTGATGACTGACATTGTGTTATTATGAATTACTCCCCAAAGTCTCTAGAGAATTAAGAATCAATTCGCTACTAGTACTAATCCCAAGTCGCCAACACTAATTCGCCACCACTCTAAGTCGCTAGCTTTCCAATTCGCTGGCCAGATGTAAGTCGCTAGGTGGTAACTCGCTACACACCAAGTCGCTAACCAAATTTTGGCAGCAATTCGCTACACAAGTCGCTAGAGACACAAGTCGCTAAAGAGCAACTCGCTACTGACCAAGTCGCTACGACAAGTCGCTACCCGTAGTGGAGAGTCCACTACTTGTACTTTAACTCGCTACCTCTAACTCGCTAGCTTTTAACACTGTAAGTCGCTACAAAACTGTGAAGCAAGTCGCTACCAAGAAACTATTCCGAGAGCTAAGTCGCTAGCTTGAAAAACCAAATAAACTTCACTTTTCAATCCAAAAACAACCCAACCAAGATGATTCAAGCTTACCAAATGAAAACCTAAACACTTTTGATGATTCTAAACATAAAAGTACCAACAAAATTCAAACTTTAACACAAGAGATCAACCAAATGATGCAAAAACCACTAAACTTTTTCAAACTCAAAAACCACCTAAAAACCACTATAAATCCGAAGATGTGCAAGATATGATCTAACCATGGCTCTTGATACCAATTGTAAGATATTAACTTTTCACATACACATCATAACATTAACACAATGAGCACATAGATGGTTTTAGAGAGAGAAAGAGTGGGACATTCTAGTGAGAGAAACTAGTTGAATATTAGATTACCAAAGAACATCCAACCCTCTACCTTGCAAGGTAGAGGGTATTTATAGGTTACACACTAAACGACCTCCTGACGGCCTGTGGATCAGGGATACAGTGGGTAAAGACCCGACCTTCTTCCACGGTGGTGCACTAAACTATTTTACACTACTAACTAACTACATAAACCGTAACTAATGATCAATCTACGAGCTAACTTATGCTAGATAATAGTTGGGGTGACCGACTCTTTCAGCACTGGAATTTTCTAATTCCTAACAACTTTTCATCTTGAACATGTTTTGAGATAAGATAGTTGTTTTGTTAGCTCGATATGTCATGGTCAAATCCGCAGATTTAAAAACAAATTTGCAATGATGTAAAGTATAACACAACTAATGTTCGATCTTGATGTTTCTTTGAATCTATCTCAAGAGGTACTCATATAGCACGGCAGAAGCACTCGTATCTCTGATTCTTTTTATCACTTCTTTCTCTTGCCAGGTAGTTGAACTTGAAAAAAAAATATTAGAAACTAGACAAAAGACTGAGTTTTACAGGAGCAAGATGCAGGAAATTGTAAGTATTCTCTTATTTGAAGTGTCTAGCCATGTCTATATTTCATTTTTTTGATTCATGGGAGCAAACAAAATGATAATTGCACTATCAAAAGATGAACATTTAGTCAAAAAGTTGGTTGTGTTGAAGTATTGAACGATGAACTTATGTTTTTTATATGCAAGTTGTTTTAGCTAATAAACTTAATTCTGAAGAATCCTACTTGATTCAACTAGGATGTTAGTCTTAACTTTTTACAATATTTGTAGTTGGAATTGATAAGTCAAACATGTATATTGCAAGCAGATAAGTGGAGTACAGATTAATAGAATTTGGGCTATATGGTTCACCCTCTTCGTATTAATAGGCTTTCAAGAATTCTCACTTGAATTGTGCAAATTGTTTTTGGATAAGTCATAAATAACAACTGATTTTCTTGTATGTTATATCTGGTTGTTTTTCCTTATAAGAATCCTCGAGTAATAACATTTAAAAGTTGTCATGAACTGTTACTCTTTTAATGTTGTGTTCTTTAATGTCAGGTTCTGTGCAAGAGCCGTTGTGATACTCGATTAAATGAGATCACATAAAGGGTTTCATTTGATAAAAGAGAGGTATATTCTCGAATATAATGATGAAGAATATATTTCTATATATTTTTTTGCTTGAGACTGAGCAATATGTTTTCCAGGTTGAAATACTGTCTAAGAAATACGAAGACAAATACAAGCAGTCTGGAGATGTAGCTTCAAAATTGACTCTTGAGGAGGCCACTTTTCGTGATATTCAGGTTTACTAGGTAGCTACTGTTGTTACACATTTACATAAGTTATCATTTACACTCGTATTGTTTTAGAAACGGACTACATTGCAATTGTGTTCTCCTTGATAGGCGAAAAAGATTGAGCTTTACAAATCAATTGTGAAGCTAGACCAGGATGGGAAACCTGATGATATTCAGGTATCTTGTATGCTGATTAATCTTGCTAGGGCCATAAAAATTTTATGTGATCCATGTATTTGCAGATAATCATAATGCCGTGTTACTTGATTGCTAGGTCCGAGTTGATCAAATCCAAGCAGATCTCGAGGAACAAGTAAAAGCCTTAAATGAGCGCTGTAAAATGTACGGATTGCGTGGGAAACCAACATTCCTGGTTGAGCTGCCCTTTGGTAATCTCTTATCCACCATATATTGTTAAGATTTCAAGTCTAGTGGTTATATTTTACTTTTGCAACTTTACATCTTTGTAGTAGATTGGCTAGCACACTGCTATTCTATTATTGTTAAGTTATCGACGGTGAGCGTCTTTCTCCATGTCATGAAGATTTTGCATCAGTCATGTACTACTATGCTGTGAATGCTATACTCTAAGTTGGAGGGTCTGGCAAATTTTGATGTTGGTGTACTCAGTGCATATGACGAGTAAGTCTATCAATTATTTTAATATTGCTGTTTTAATTAGCCGAATTTTATCAAAGAAAACATTTCATGCTTGTAGTTTTTAGGTTTGCTGAAGTCTTTTGACGTAGTCTTTTTTTGGCAATGTTTATCGATTTTTTATTTTTTTTCTATTGCTTTCCTGTGAGCTGGGCGTAGGAAGAAATTAATGGATATCTTCGTATGATGATTGTTGCTGATTAATATGAATTTTATTAGGTATTTAAATGAGCAAGCTGTTATGAAGCAAAAAGTTGATAGTTCAAGGGGAGTTTATGAGTTCTCTGATTTAAATCCAAACTTGCAATACCGGACCTCCTTATCCTTGTAGATATATATGTCACCAGTAGGTTACAGTGGTATGTTCAGATATTGTCACATACTCGTAGTATTATACTCGTCTTGATATCAATATCCTTTTTTCCTAAAATACCCGTTCATTTGAACATATTAGGAAGTGGTCTTACTGCCATGAATGAATCAACCATCTGCACCAAAACATTTGAGTAATTGAGTAATGTCAGCAGGCTATATATCATTCTACGAAAATAGCATGCATTTATGTTTGATGAGTATAAATACTGGCTGGAATTTTGTTCACAGGAGTAAATATGAAGTAATATAATATTACAATAGAATTTTCGAATATAGCTAAGGTTGTGTTTCATAGTTCTGCTTCTATAAGTAGCAATACCAGTTTCTAGTATTCAATTTAATACTGGCTTAAAGAAAACAAGTAAGAAAAAGAAAAGTATAAAAGAAATACGTTGCCCAAAAAGAAGTTGCCCAAAAAAGAAAAAGTTGCCCAAACAGAAGTTGCCCAAAAAGAAGAAGTTGCCCAAGAGAAAAAAAAGTGCCCAAACAGAAGTCAATATAATTATGCTAGCTGTCTGCTTTTTTATTATATACTTAAAAGTTGAATGAAGTGAAAAAAGTTTAGGTGATTCATACTATTTGGTATTTAAAAATGCAGGCTAAAATCCATAGAGCATCATTCATGCAAGAAGATCATTCACATGTTTTGATGTTGTTGCCAGAAGAAGAAAAATTTTCAGGTAGCTCTCAAATGCTCTAATGTTAATTGTCAAGGGTACTGCGTCTATCTATCGAGTGTAGGATATAAGTGTGGCTCATATAGCTGTATAGGTCTTGTGCTTGTAGATTTACACATATTGGGCAACCCATTGAAACATTCAATCTCGGAAACTAATATTGTCTAACGCCTTCTGTCTTGTCTTTTGGTGTAGATAATTGAACTGTTTCAGAAGTGCCATAATGACCATCCTTATGGAAAGTTTTTTGGTGAGTGCACAGATCTCAAGATAAAGCTCGATAAGTGTTTTCGACAAGAAGTAAGCTTTCTTCAATAATTGTTTCTTTTATTTCATTAATACCTTAAAGAATGAAGCGTTCTGATACCTTACATCTTTCTTGTTGGGTCTGGCAGAAAGCTGTGAAGAGGTAGGCAAATTTTGAAGAGAGTAAGAAACTTAAAGAGAGGCTACAAACTTTGAGGAAAGAAGCTGCGGAAACTGAGAACGTGATGTAAATCCTACAGAACTTTTGGTCGTGTGGCAGTACGGAAATGATGGCATTCATTCAATAAGCAGATAAGTTTCAATGTACGTAGTAGTTGGAAACTGAAAATACATGGGTAAATCGAGACTACCTCCAAGTGATGTTTTGTAATACATTTACCGAGCAGATTTTTTTTATGGGATTTTGCAAATAATAAAACTAGAGTTTGTAGCTCCTTTTACTTGTTAATTCATCATTGATTTGATTCAGTTTGTATTTACGGTACAAAGGAAAGAAAGATAATAGCTGCTTGTTTGTTGGAACTGTGCTTATATCCTTTACATATGCTAGTGATCTTCAAGTTTCTATAGCATAATTGACTATTCAGAGGTAATTGTAACATACTGATACGAATTAGTCAATTTGTGTTTTGTATTTCGATGTTTAACAATTCAAACTGGGGCTAATCTATAGCATCCACCACGACCACACAACCTTTTAAGTTTTAAAAGCTTATGTTAATCAACATAACCTATTGTTAGAAACGGTTCTGATGCAAAAACGTATTTTCTGCAAAAATGCTTTTTCTAAAAAAATAGACAGTGAGTCAGTGACAAAAATGCATTTTCTGCAAAAACACTTTTTTCTAACTTATAGTCTTGCCCAGATGTTGCATACGAACACCAGTCAGCAATGCATCATAGTTTAAGAAATATAAAGAGATGAAAGAGAACACCATAATTTAAGCACAAACAACTACATAAATTGCTAGAGTTCTACATTGCGAGACCAGTCTTACCATCAGACGGCTATGAACACCGGTGTACCCCAAAACATCTGATCCCTTATGAGGTCTCATATAGTAGACCACTTAATAGACTTACAAATACTGTACATACTGAGATAGACTTTTGAAGAGCCAAAACACAAGTTTCAGAAGAACCGTTACAAACATTACATCTTAGGAAATGCGAGATGAAGCACAACAATCAATGGTTTAGCATGTTCTTCAATTTGACCCATCTTGTAGATATTCAATTATGATGCACTTACATTTTGGCTCCAGTTCTTAAGCACCATTAATGAGACAGGCCTGACCTTATCATCAGTTGAGCTAGTAACATACCATTGAAAGTTTTCAGTGTCTTCAAGCTCCTCCTTACTCAACGCAATGGTTTACTTTCCTTCACTAAATTCAAAGAGTTGACTTGGATTTTTGACCACTAGTGATTTCCTTGACTTGCTTTTATTCTCAGCCGCTTCAAATAATTTCTGCAGTTCCATTGTCATTTCCATCTTTTCAAATCCAGTCACTTCTGGTTTGCTTTCTTCTGCACAAATAAACAATAAATACATTTGTATGCCTTTATATTGTACAACACAGATGTGACGATTTTGACAAACTATGTTAGCTATGGTTAACTTTGGGCTATGTTTAATATATAATGACTAACAAGGGTAAACTTTAACAATTTAGTTAAATGGGTCGAACAGCCGAAATGATGTCGTCTCTTTCAATATCCATATATATCACCTCCTTTTGTCTCTTCTTTTACCAATCTTGTTTACTAGAAGCTACCCTACTCATTTATCAAATGTATCTAATATATAGGAGTGTTTACCACCTCTATGGACTATGTAAAAAGAACAAACTAAATTAAAACATGTGAAGAAGTGTAGGTATGGATCAGGAACAAACTAAATTCAACGCATTTATCTATACGGGTTAAATGGGTAAAAAAAAGGATTAAAAAATAACATGTCAAAAGTAGACCAAATAGTTTAAGTAATATTGAACATATATCGTTTTGAAACCTGGTTAACGGCTCACTTGCGTCCACCGGCAGAAATTTTTTGGAGGCCTACAAGCTCAAGAATTGCAGTTTCTAACTCTTGAATTCCTTGACCCGTAATAGCACACGTATAAATATGCTTATTGAAAGACGTGCCTATAGTGTTGATGAACTCAAAGCATGATGATGGTGCACAATCAATTTTGTTTATTGCCAATATCACTGGAGATCCGGAGCCACCCTGTCGTCACAACAGATAAGAACAATCAAAGGTGTAAGGTTGTTTTTGCTTTTGTTTTGAAGAAATCAATTAATAATTATGGAATAATTGGGTGCAGCATGTTATAATTAAGGGTTAACAATGTGATAATGGTAAAAAGATAAAAAGTGGAGACCTTAGTGCATTTTATTTTATCGAGTAGTATGGCATCTTCTGTGGTCCATCCATCAATAGCACTCACCGCCATGATAACCACATCAGCACCCATAGCGACCGCTTCCGATCTCTCAACACCTGTATTTAAAAATTATTAAGAACTCAAAAATTGTGTTTATGTTGCATGTGGGCGCACATGTGTGTAGTCTCACCTATCTTTTCCACGATATCATCAGTTTCTCTGATCCCAGCTGTATCAAGTAGTGTGACCGGGATACCTTGAACCGTTATATTGGCTTCCACAACATCCCGTGTTGTTCCAGCTATGTTTGTAACTATTGCCCTTTCACTCTGCAAGCTAAATCATACATACACTCAATGAGCACGAAACTATTGTATTTTAAATAACTGAGTTTCCTACGGTTCTTTATTGCAACAAAAATGATAGCAATGCATACCTTACTCCATGAGTTGAGTAGACTGGATTTCCCAACATTTGGCCGACCAATAATTGCAATCTGCAAATAGCAATGCATAGGTAAGAAAATATTAGACTTCGACTTTTACAATTCAAGGGGGGCTTTTCTTGATTTAAGTACCGTCCAAACAATGTTATAAATTAAACCAAATTTATTTTTCCTGCCATCTCGTGATAAATTTGAACTCTTTAGAAGATGTGAGAACTTGAGAAAACTCATGGCATCTCACCTGTAATCCAGATTGCAAAAACTTGTCATAATTAGTGGTTTCCATTGCACTCTCCACATCACGTGATATTGCACTTATTTTACTCAGAATTAGATCCATGTCTAGTGGCGGCATTTCATCGTTAAAATCTAACCGGGCTTCTATCTCTGTAAGCAACTCGATACACTATGCTCTTAATGATTTCACCAATGAAGAAAAACCACCCTGTCATGAAACCATATATTGTTAAAGTATTTTCTTATTAGAGATTAAAGATTTTCACAACACATAGAGCCATAGAGGTTGCAATTTACACCCACCTCTGTACAAACGGGTCGGTTTGACTTTGAGTTATAAGTCGCCTTAACGGGTGAAAGGTCACCTAAAGTCTAGTTACAATATAATAAACCCCTACTCTCCTAGACCATTTAATCAAATATTGGATTATTACTGAAACAATATGCTATCATAAAATCCAAGAAAAGAAAAGACAAAAAAAAAAAGTAAGGTCACCCCCAACCCGAGCTGTTTCAACCATTATAATAGTTCCTTTTGACCCGTTTAACAACCTACTGGACTCGCACATTATGCCACCTCTAACAAAAGTATATTTCTAGAAGAAACTCATGCCTGAATACCAGCAAGGGCAGCATCGGCTGTAGCCACAGACTTGGCTGATACAAATTTTCCAACATCTTCGGCTTGAGATAGATCTAATCGACCGTTGAGGAAAGCACGAAGTGTAAATTCGCCTAATAAAGAAAATATAATGAAGAATATTGTTACATAATGAATCTATATTGCGATTTGTATTTCCATTGCGCAATAAAAACCATTGAAAAAAAACTTTTTATGTTAAGTGGTTGTACGGTTTTGAAGGTAGTAGCTTTAAAATGAGATGACGAATCTTTAAAATTTCTATGAAAAATAATCATATCAGAATCAATAAGTGAATTAGCATATGTCTTATACTCTTATTCTTATTTACTTTTGGGTTAACTTCTGAGATAATGAGCTCAACCTGGTTCAGCAAGCCTTGCCCCGGCTTCTAGACAAGCTCTCAGCACACGGTGTAAACAAACATCACTCCCATGACATTGTAGCTCAACCACATCTTCTCGGGTGTAAGATCTTGGGGCTAACATGGGTATCGCTAAAACCTACAAAACAATAATATCCATAATAAATCTTACGAGATGGTGCAGAAAAATATCAACAATCGGTTTTCTTACACAATTCGACCCTACATAATCAGTTTACCGAAACACTCTAAAATTGGTACATCTGGCTTTGAATTTCAATAGTCTTTTTAAATGCATATCCAAACAGGCAAACATTTACTTAATCTATAGGCAACCACTAAGCAACCTACGTTATATTTAAGCTTTGAAAAAAAATCTCCATATGAATCAATAAAGATGACCGGTTGTTAAAAGAAAACAGCTTAAAGCATTTACCTCGTCAACTACATTGCCATAAGGATCACATACAATTCCATATTCTACAACATGACTAGTAGGCTGCAACGTAGAGGTTTTCTTTTTCCTTTTCTTTAACGGACGAAAAACACGTCCTGCTATATTAACTGCTGATGCACCAGATAATCTTACAATACCAACTGCACTTGCCTGCCCACCAAAAGAAGTAACAATTGCAGCAATTGTACTACTCGAATTCACATCTGGATCTGGTTGATTTATGCTTGGTGAACTCGACCCGACCCGCTCATCTTTGTTCAATATCAAAGTATTATCTGCAACTGACCAATAGAAAACAGATCTATTATGAGAAACTATTGGATCACATTTTATATTATATTGGTAGTTTGGAATGGGGCGCCGATATTTTTTAACTGGGACACCGATTGGCAGAGTGATGTAACATAAATCTTTTCTATATTTTGTTTTGAATCAGACTATATCAGGGAGAGTGATTTTGAATGGGTGAAAATCGAATTGTAGATTCAAGAGGAGGCTTTAATGGAGTCGTGTGTATGTGTTTTTTTATCTGTATTGAGTATGATGTAAAATGACAAGAAGCAGTATAATAACAAGAAGCAGCATTATGAAAAAACTGCTGTATTAAGTATGATGTAAAATGACCAAAAAACTCTTTTTAAAAAATACGGTTGCCCAACGACTTTTGGTTGCCCAAAAAACAATACTTTACACATACGGGACACTTATCGCAATGTGGTTGAGTTGCCCAATGACAGCGGTTGCCCTCGGTCTATTTTCAAATTTAAAATAAAAGTGGTCCATAAAGTGATATGCATCAGGGCGCGCGATCTATTTTTGTCATTTTCTCTAATTATTGTCAAGTGTTGACTTTTGAAGTATTTAGTTTTCAACTTTGATCTTAAATATTTTATTTGTGTTATATATTACTATTGCAGTGAGAGTTGAAAGTTGCAATATTTTTGTTAGGTCACTGAGTTTACAACACAAGCATCAATAGAAAGAGTAGAGAGGAGAAAGAGGTCGGATGAACAATAAACAAATACACACACACACGATATAATAATACGGTTACGCGTAAGGAGTGAATGAGAGAAAATATTGAACAACCAACCCTCAAGTGAGGGTTATTACAAGGTATTTATAGGAAGGGGATCTAGGGCAACACTCCTACTCCCTTCCTTTCCTTAATGGACATGGGCCTAAGCTCATGTGCCTTCTACATAAGCTTAAGGATAATAACAAACATAAAAGCCATAACTAAGCTAACTATTACATATGAATCACTAACACTTGATATAGGTTTAGGAGTGATTCCAACAATCTCCCCCTAAGTGTTGGTGATGAATGAATGTAAACGGTGAAGGTACTGATGTAATAGTAGCTTTGATGTCTTCTGACATTCTTCTTTCTTGTGAGAAGAATTGCCTTGATTTTAACAATCTCCCCAGTGTAGAGAAATTGTTTTCTTTAAACAGTTTTGCTTTGACGTCATCTTTAACTTTGTTCCTTGATCATTGTTTTTATGATGGTAGTGATAGTATGTTGTTGTTGTCTGCATCAAGTCTGCCTCAGGTCTGCTTCGCTGCTCCAGTGTCTTCACGTTATTCTTCAACATGCTCACACGCTCTTTGACGTTGGATTTCAGTACTGATGAAGTTCTTTAAGTCTTTGACTTTGTAGATTCTTTGGCTTGACGAAGAATCATTCTGACTTTTGTGTTGCTTTTAGATAGAACTTCCATTAGTGATGATGTTGGCATGAGCATGTGAAGAATCTGCACGATCATTCCGCTCTAGAGCTTCCATAAGAAGAAAACATGAAAACGGTTATTAATAAGCGGATTCTGGCACTTACAAGTTTGAACTTCGAGAGTGTTAACAGCATAGTGTGAAAACACAACTCTAATTCTCACAAAGGCCGTTCCTGAACTGGAGTCCCACAAGTGAGATAACGCGATGTACCGAAGTACACCTACAGTTCAGATGAGTCGCTGAGGTACACCGAAGCATCACCTCACGACTGTAGACCGTTTGAGACACACTAAGCGTAATCCGCGAGGAGTTACCGAAGTGACCTGCTATCAGGGTTGTTTGATGTTGACCCTGGTAGGAGTTTCCATTCAATCACTGAGGATCACAGTTGTGAACCTCTCATAAATGTTCTCGACAGATTGCTAAGATCTGTGAAGGACTCGATAACGTACCACTGACGTTCTTATTGTTGAACGACAAGTGATGAAATGTCAAGTGTTCCTAAGAGATCTTTTGATGAATCTCGTGGCTCTAGACTCAATAGTGCTTTTTGGTTTTCCTGAGCGGAGACTAGGGAGAGGGTCTCCTTCTTCAATATCAGCAATCTCTAAGAGAAAGCTGATAGATTATGTAGGGTTCCCTGTGAGAATGAAACAAGCTTCTGTTGAGAGAAACTTGAGTGGCTAAGAAGGTTTAGTGCATGTGTCACTAGGTCCATGACGACTTTTAATCTTCAATACCGGCGTCATTAAGTGACAACCAGTAGCATATGAATTGAACCCGGTGTCTGCCCTAAGTTGAATAATCTGGAGGGCTATTTCTTTTCACCCTTTTCTTTGCATTTCTTTTTGATTCTTTAACTCCTTCTTTCTCCGATTCTCATTTTCTCCTTTTTCTAATCATACCTAAGGACTTCTAATTCTAACTATTGGTAGTGTCCTTGGGTAGATCCCTCCGGCTCTGGCGGATCATAGGACGGTTATTCCTAACCTTAGTCACCTTATAACTCCATGACTAACCTATGTTGCCATAAAACCATTTTCATGAAAATCTCTCAAAGTGTTTGTGAATGAAAAACATTTTAGTACCACTGTTGAGAGATAAATATTTTGCATAAATACTCCCCCTCCACATGTGCTTAAGAGTTTTTACGGAAATCTGCACAGTGAGGAAAGAGCGCGCACCTTTTGAATTGATCAACTCAAGATAGACAATCCCCCGCGAGACACGGTTACTTTGTATAGTTAAAGAGTTATATTGTCAGCTTTTTGGTGACAACTAGCTCTAATAACTACCTTGAAGGTATAGACAAACCTCGAAAGGTTGTCAAACCCGTCAGAGTTCATGTCTACCAAGAGTTTCTCGAATGGTACATTCTATTCGGACAAGTCCTTTGCGAGACACGTTTACATCACTAGCGAACTAGCTTGAAATTATTACCCGTCCCGGACAAGTCTTTTCGAGTTACTAACAGTTAAGTATCATCAATTTGTTGGTTAAGTCTATAGCACAAAGATTCATTTGCATTTACATAACATATTTCTTATCACATAATTTTATCCCCCTCAAAAATGGCATATAAAATGTTATTTTTGAAAAGTTGAGAATAAATATGACCATTTTGAGTTTTATGGGAAGATGACCACTGTGAACAATTTGTGAACAAAGTTTTAATTCAAATACTCCCCCTCAACAAGTGATATAAACGGTTGAGGTTTTGAAAATCATAAGGAGAAGTACTTATTCTTTTGAGCAAAACCTTTAAAAGTGAAAGGTTTGATAGGTTTTACTCAAAAGTAAGAAGATTTCGCTCCTTTTATAAGGATTGTGGCACTGAAGCGTACCACAGGGTCCTTTCATTACAAGAACGGGTTGTACACTGTTATGTGTGCACAAGCCATGGTCATAATTAAATCACACATCCAAAATATTATGAAATAGAAGCAGTTCAAGGGGTACCAGGAAGTCCATCAATCTTGCCAGGAATGCGAACAGGTCGTTGATAGCCGGCAAGAGCAATCCTGGGACGACCACCTACAAAGCTCTTTAATGTTCTGAACTGGTCCCTTCGATACAACCTTTCATCAATCATAGTGATGATCCTCTTTACATCCCTTCGATCCTGAGAATTCCATCGCTTCGGAGACCCAATGCCTTCATGTATCGCCTTCAACCGATAAGCCAAGCCATCCCTAACCTTCTTCAATGTGTGATCCCCAAATTTGTGAAGATCTCTACACGCCATCAAGCAATTTCGTTGAAGTTCACTGCGATAACCGACGCCGAATGGTTTGCTGACGAGGGTGTATTGTGAAAGCTGGTTGATGTCGGGAAGATCTAGCTGAGGTGGAGTGAAGTTGACACGGGTCTGATATGATTCAACTGCAAGCTGGAAGTCTACTACACGTTCATTGATTACTATTCTTCTGATGAAGATAAGCAAGGACTTGATGTATTCACGTTGCACTTCAGTCGAGAATTGTCTCATGCGACCCTGTACTTTGGCAAGGTACATGTCTTCAATGTCGTTGATAGACAAATTCTCAAAGTCCGCTTCAGAGAATGCATAATCCCTTTCGTCTTGTCGTTTGACCACGATATTCTTAAGAAAAGTGTAGTCCCATTTAGAAGAAAGATCAACATGTTTAATAGCCACGATTGCTTTAGTACTGAACACTTCATGTTGAGACTTCTGAACCTGGCAGCTTCTGTAGTAGATTCGTCGGCGTTCCGGCCAGTGGTGAATCCCATACAATGCATCACGGTCATATACTGCCACATTGTTGGAGAACATGTGGTTAGCCCTTTCCTCGATGCCTATGCAGTTAGAGTATATGGCTGCCGGGAATGGAAGTGTCAGAGATGTAGCGTATTTCCTTGAACCATCGCCACCGTGTAGAAGAAATTCCAAGTCTTTGTTGAAGAAATATTGGAATGGAATCCTAGGCTGATCTGGTTGGCCAATTGTTGGTAGAGGTTTAGACCAGTCGGTGTAATATGGAGGGTTGTCCCGTTTGGTGAAGTCGATGTTTGCTTCGGGGTTAAGCCAATCCATGTTGTTAGACATAGCTCGTGTTATATTATCAAGGTGATACTCAACTTCAATAGCACTTTCCGAGCTGTCTTTGAGCAGTTGAAATGCTTCATTCTTGATGCGCTTCAACTCAGATTTCGTCATCTTTTTCACACAGAATTTCTCTTGCAAGAACTTAGCATGCTCCAATGTACTACCGTTTTCCAGATCTTGACCTACAGTTGGGTACGGAGTAGAATTAACAAGTGTAGAAAACCAGTCGTATTCATCAGTGTCATCTTCATCTAGCCATGATACGACGTCAGCCTTAGGCGCCTTATTCTTCTTTTTCTTAGGCCTGGATGAGGATTCTGGTTTCTTAACTTTGTCGGGAGAGGTGGGTTGTTGTTGGGGCTCATGGAATTCCTCATCGTCACCACCCGTATACTCAAAGTGATCACCGGTTTTCTGAGTCTCGGGTGGTAACTCAAAAGAATCCTGAGGTTTTTCAGTAGAAGAGCGAGGAGGAGACCTTTGTTGAGCTGGAGTCCGTTGGGGTGGAGGTTACATAGAAGATGATTCACCAGACTTCTTCGAGCGTTTATGCTCGTCATTCTTATCCTGATCCTTATCTTCATCGTTGCGTGGATGCTTAGGCCTTTCAGCTTCTTCTCTGCATGCTGATTTAAGTTGGTATTCCAGCAATGCTTCAAACAACCTTCGTAGGAGGCAAATGTTGCAGATCGTTTCGACATTTGAGCTACCAGCCGGTTAACCAATTCAGCATCTGAGAAGATTATGGGATCAACTGGATTGATGTTCACATGCATTGGAGTTGATTTCATAGTCTGTTTGGCCAGGTGTAAGAGATTCGGATAGAGTTGTTTGGTGAACAGCTCCTTAGTAACTCCAGGAACAATTTCAAGAAGATACTTGTGAGTGTATCCTTTGATCATCTCGTCCATTTTCCCTTGAAGATCATCTTTCATGAGCTTCTGGACATACTCCCTTTCAACTTTCATCTCGTCATTCTCTTCATGAAGGTACTGTACCTGATCAGCAAGAAAATTCAGCTTCTTGTAAAGCACGTCTTTCTTTCTGACCTGTTTGACAGCTTTAACGATTCGTGTCTTAGCTTGAGAAATCCAAGAGGTAGTTGGCTTCTTCACTGATCTGGATGTGGATCTGGTTGTTCTTTTTGATGGTGGTGGTGAGGAGTGAGAAGATGAATCCGATGATGATGAGATGTGAGGAGACTCCGGGTCCTTTGGTGTTTTAGAATTTTCCTTCTTTGAGCGTGCAGGACTATCCAGAAGAAACTTATCATAATCAACATCTTCTTCATTTCTAGACTTAGCTTTTTCATCAGCTTTATCTTTCTCGGACTTTTCAGTTTCTGGTTCTTCAATAGCATCTTCCACGCGCGTTTGTTGTTGCTCCAAAGTGGTGGCACCAGATCCCTTATCGGGTCGATTAACCGCATCAGGATTTGGTGTGGATTGAACATCACCACTTGACCCTTCGGGGCCACCCATTTGATCCTTAGCAAATTCTTTCGCAACGTGTTGGAGTCTAACGAATTTGAACTTCCTCCTGTAATCAGTTTCCAGTGGCTCTTCTTCTGAGCTTTCCTCTTCGTGCTCAATCACTGGAGTCTTCCCTTTGCTTATATCTGCTGGTGGACTGGGAGGTTTTGCTACTGAAGGAGGTGCTATTGTTGCAGATTCAGAGTAGAAGACCTCTTCGTCAGATTGTGTATCTTCAGAGCTTTCGTCCACTAGCTTTCTTGGCGGTTCAGGCTTTGGCACGGGAATGGGAACAGCTTCCTTACAAGGAACAGTCCTTTTTCGTGGAGGATTCCTCTTGGGGAACTTCCTCTGACTCTCAGTGCTTGCAGCACTCCCTCTTCTGGTTCTCCTTGTAGGTGTACCAGAAGATTTTTCATCGAGAAAACCAACTTTGTTCTCTTTCACAGCTACCAAATATCTTTTATAAGAATAGAGCTGTTTGAGTTCATCTGAGAGAAGGAGATCCGGCAACACAGCACCTTGTTTCTTCGTTGTTGATTCCTTGAATCTGACAGTTAGTGTAGGTTCAGACAACATGTCGTGATTGTCGGGGTCATTGAGTCTCTTGGGGATATCAGAATTGAATCCAAGAGCTCTTTGGATCAACAGTTTTGTGTATCTGATATAAGGAATCTTTGAGCCAAGCTTTTTGAGGAAGGTCATCATGTCATCCAATATCAAAGCTTCAATTTCGATGTGTTTCATGTTGATTAGAGCCCAAAAGATTTGCAGTTCCACGAGCTTGGGATGCTCATAGCCACTGTCACGACCAGAAACAGATTTTGTGATGATGATATAAAGGGTTCTCCAAGGCTGAGGAACGTTCTTAAGATCCACGTGAGAATGCTTATTCACAACCCCTGAAGCTTCGTCATACCTAATATCAATCAAGAATTGCAGAACCGTCTCTTCAGTAGGTGCAGCAGAGTATTCAGTTGGTATGATGTCAGGAATGAGGAGAACAGCCTGTAAGTCTGCAGGAGTGATGGTTATTTGCTTGTGATTGAGCGTCACCGTCACAGCATTTTGACCTTTGATCATCTGCATTGTATTCCAGAATTGCTGTATGTAGATCTCCGGAACAGTAGCAGAGTGGGAGAGCATGTTCTGATAAGGATGGTTCTTCAGAATATCAACAGCAATGAGACAAGAAGATTCCGAGCAGGTGAGAGTTTCAAAGTCAACTCTGAGATTGTTCTTTCCAATCTTCATTGGATAGCCATGCGGAAAAATATCAGCAATGGTGAGAACGTTTGGTGCATCCACATTCATTTGAGCTTCCATGTCGTGATCTGAAACACATTTAGCCAAAAGAACCAACATATCGAAAGACATAATGTTAGTCAACAGAAGGTTTTATTGTCTAATTATTGAATGTGATGAGTCAATGATTGTTACGAGTCCAAAGTCACTTGTTTGTCCAATAGTCTAATGAAGTCGTGATAAGTTTTGTGAGTTAGTTAACTTTAAGTTTTAAAGTTTATGTTATCACTTATTTTTCACAACATATCAAACGTTTAAGTTTATTAGTGACATTATTGGTATCGTGACGTCATGATTTATTTATTTACAAGTTTGCACGCGTAACAATTCATAATGAAGGTTTGATCAAGGCTTAGGCGTAGAAATGGTAGCTTATGCGTAAACAGGAGAGGTATACGCGTAGACACAAGCTTATGCGTAGGATCCTTACTTACGCGTAAGAAATATTACGCGTAGGAAAAAGGGATCTTATGCGTAAAGCTACGCGTAGGCGTATATAAAACCTTACGCGTAAGGCTTACTCGTAATAGTAGACCTTATGCGTAGAGGTCACTGTTTACGCATATCCTTCACAGGATACACGTAGTCCCTATGTAGAACCTTACGCGTAAACGCTACGCGTAAGATTTCTCTTACGCATAACATGCTACGCGTAAGGTGATCCTTATGCGTAGATGGTTAACAACCTTGATTCTGATTTTTACGAGTAGTAAACTTGAAATAAATTCATCACAACATCAATATTAACACCCACATTCATTGTATAACAGATTTACTCACAAACACTTAATCAAACAGTTACGCGTAAAGAACCTTATGCGTAAACTTAAACCCTAGTTTCAAAAATTACGCGTAACAAATCTAGCCATGGAAATTGCACCAAAGTTTTTCTGGTAAGTCTAGGAAGCCTATAGAGTTGTTTTATCCAAGTTTTAACATCAAACATGTCATGAATCAAAAATACCCAAACCGTATAAACATAAACCCTAAATTTCAATTCTTTCATTTTTTTATGTTTCTGGGCAAGTTCTGGGCTTAAATATGATCAATTCAACTTTAAAACAACCTGTTATAACAATCTTTATTACCAAAAACGTTCACATATGAAAACACCTAAACCACGCATAAACCCTAGTTTTCCAGATTCAATCAATTCGTGTTTCTGGGTAAGTTTTGAGGATAAAAATGGTATCATTGATGTTTTAAAAATGTTTTGACACAACCTTTTTAACCACAAACACATACCAATGATTAAGTGTTCTTACACTTACGCGTTGAACACAAAAATCACAATATCTCAAGATTTAACCGTTGGATTTATGAAAAATTCAAAACCATTGTTTAAAAACTTGTTATAAACACGAAATCACTTACAGATTGATGATCCAAAACACAGATTTGTGGAACGATTGTTGTGCGTAGGATTAGTTAGGTGATGATAATAAATGTGAAGTGTAAGTTAGGTGAGGGAGTTTTATTAAAAGAGAGTTTGAGCTTTTGGCAGTTTTAGTCCCTCCACCTTTTCCATTTTCATCCAAAGCCTTTTAACTTCCATTTTGGTTACCAAACGAAGAATATTTGGGAATAACTTTGACGACACTCCCCCTCGACTTAAGAAATAATGAAAGGTTATAAATTTTAGTCCGAGGAGTGTCAGTGAACCAGAAATGTGACCACCAATATTAAAGAAACAACCGGGATAAGGTAACATGCAAGTACACGGTTATTTTGAAACAGTTTAAGAATTAATTTTCTCCCCCTCAACACTTGATCAAAAAAATACTAAATTTTGAAAGATATGAGTGTTGAAGGAAGAAATGTACTTTCCATGTTCGAAGAAATATAGATAGAAGAATATTTTTGTTGTTTTATCTGATTTTCTATTTTTGTATTTTGTTTTTGGAAAATTATTTACAAAAGAGATTTTGGTGTTTGACTGGTTTTTAAGACTGTTTTAAGAGTTCATCCAATTCCTCTTGAGTCAAATACCGCATACCAATCCGGTGGACCAACTCATTAAACCTAGCGGGAGGCAAGGCTTTGGTGAGTAGATCTGCCAATTGGTATTCTGTACCCACGAAGTATAATTCAACTGTACCCTGTTCCACATGGTCCTTGATGAAATGATAGCGAAGATCGATGTGCTTTGATTTCGAGTGCTGAACTGAGTTGCACGAGATCGTAATGGCACTCCGATTGTCGCAGTACATCAGGATTTTGTCAAATACGTAACCATAGTCTTTGAGTTGTGTTCTCATCCAGATGACTTGAGCACAACACGCCGACATGGCTACATATTCTGCTTCGGTTGATGACAGCGATGTACAATCCTGCTTCTTCGATTGCCAGGACACCAGTTTATCACCAAGAAATTGTAGTACTCCTGAAGTACTTTTCCGTGAATCTAAACATCCTGTGTGATCAGCATCTGAAAAAGCAATTAGTTCAAAACCAGAATCCTTCGGATACCAGATCCCCAAGTTAATGGTTCCCTTGATGTATCGGAGGATTCTTTTAGCCTCAGAGAGGTGGGTTTCAGTTGGTCTTGACTGATAATGGGAGCAGAGATAAACGGCAAAGACAATGTCAGGTCTGCTAGCTGTTAGATACATGAGAGACCCAATAATACTTCGGTATTTGGTAGGGTCCACTAATTTCCCATGTAAATCAGCGTCTAGCTTCTTGGTATGAGTCATTGGTGTGGCATAAGTGTCACAGGTTTTCATTCCAAATTTGTTTAACAATTCAAGGGCATATTTGGACTGACTCAAGAAAATACCATGGGGTGATTGATGAACTTGTAGTCCTAGAAAGAACATAAGTTCACCCATCATGGACATTTCAAAAATTTTCTTCATTAGTTTTGCAAAAGCGATTGAGTAATTTTTATGTGTAGACCCAAAAATAATGTCATCCACGTAAATTTGAACAATTAAGATATGTGCCCCGTGATATTGAATGAAAAGAGTAGGGTCGACCGAACCTTTGGTGAAGTTATTGGCAATGAGGAAAGTTGATAGCTTATCGTACCATGCCCGAGGAGCTTGTTTGAGACCATACAGGGCTTTGTTCAGTTTGTAGACATGGTTCGGGAACTCGGGATCAACGAATCCTTCTGGTTGGCTGACATAAACCGTTTCTTTAAGTTGTCCGTTGAGAAACGCAGTTTTGACATCCATCTGAAAGACCGTCATATTCATATGAGCCGCGAACGCGAGAAATATCCGAACAGCCTCAAGATGAGCAACAGGAGCAAATGATTCTTCAAAGTCAATACCCTCCTCTTGTCGATAACCCTTAGCCACCAGACGTAACTTGTTTCTGATTACGTTCCCTTCAGCATCCAATTTGTTCTTCCAAATCCATTTAAGACCAATGACGTAGACCCCTGTTGGTCTTTCAACCAGTTCCCATACTTCAAGACGTTTGAATTGGTTGAGTTCTTCCTGCTTGGATTCTATCCAGTTGTATTTTGTCATTGCGTCTTTAATGTTTTTAGGCTCAGATTGGCAGACAGTGAGTGCATAAATGCAATGTTCACCATCTGTGTGAAGACGTTGTCTCGTAACGACTGGTTGATTCGGGTTGCCAATAATATTTGCCAGAGGATGGTCTTTTGTCCATCGATGTGTAGAGGGTTGATGTTGGTATACATTGTGCAGATTCTGACGATTCAAATGGTTTGTTGATGATTCTGCGACATCAGGTGCAGCAGTTTCATTAGCAAACGGGTTAAAGAACGCATTTGGATCAAAATCTGCAGGTGGGGGTACTTCATTAAGAACATCATCAGCCGGGTCATCATTGTTGGAAGCGGTTTGTTCAACTGTTGTGGTGGAGTCAACTGGTGGTGCTTCTTCAACAGTAGTTGTTGTAGCAGGTGTATCAGGTATAAGAGTAGTATCAGGTTGAGCAGAGGAAACAGCGGATACACCTGGAGCACGTTCATCAATATCGTCACTGAATAGTGGAGCAAATAGCCTTTCCATTTGTTGACGAGTTAGCTGGGGGCTTTGTTCAGCTAATGATGGGGTTTGAGGGAAGTTTAAGTGGTTGTGACCGGGTTCCAAGCTGTTATACTCAGAAGCCATGTCCGTAAGTTCATCAAAATGAGCATGAATCATTTCCATAACCTACTTTGTACGACGATTCCAGATCCGGTAACCTTTAGAATTCTCACAATATCCAATAAAGACTCCAATGTCAGCTTTGGCTTTGAGCTTTCCAAAATCATCACGATCATTATTTGGATAGCAAAGGGATCCAAATACATGAAAGTGTTTGAGATTCGGTTTATGGTTGTGTAGAAGCTCAAAAGGTGTTTTGTTGTGGCATTTAGTAATCATAGAACGGTTTTGAGTATAGCATGCAGTAGATACAACTTCTGCCCATAAGTAATCTAGAAGTTTAGCATTGATTAACATTGTTCTTGCAGCTTCCACTAACGTTCGGTTTCGTCTTTCAACAACTCCGTTTTGTTCTGGTGTACGTGCAATAGATGTCTGATGCTCAATTCCCACTTTCTCATAAAATTCTCGAAGAGTTTGGTTAACAAATTCAGTTCCTTTATCTGTTCTTATTTGGCGGACGGTGTTTCGGAGCTGAACTTGAATTTTCGTGAGAAAGGTGATGATCATTTGTGGAGCTTGGTCTTTGCTTCGAAGAAAGTAGACCCAAGTCCATCGTGAATAGTCATCAACAATTACTAAGATGTAGCGTTTGCCATTGATCGTTTGCACGCGCATTGGGCCACACAAATCCATGTGAAGAAGATGAAGCACATGCTGAGAGTTGTGTTCCACCTTTGAAGGAAAATGAGCACGAGTGCTTTTCCCTTGTTCACAGGCTGAGCAAAGGTGATATTTAGAATACCGGAATCGTGGGAGACCTTCAACTAGTTTGTGTCGAGCAAGATTGGTTATAGTTTGAAAGTTTAAATGTGAGAGACGACGGTGCCATAGCCAGGATTTTGTTGATGTTGCCTTTGAAAGTAAGCAGATGGGAGATGAAGCAACCATGTCTTGCATAGAGATAGTGTAAAGACTTGAGTTGCGCGAGCCAGACATAAGGTAGTTTCCTTGTAGATCACGAATGAAACAAGATTTCTCCCTGAAAGCAACCTCTAAATCTCCATCACAGAACTGACCTACTGAAAACAGGTTGTGACCGAGGCCTTCCACATAATAAACCCTACTAATTTCGATGTTCCCTATTGATATAGTCTCCGTAGCCCATGATAGCTGCGAAGTGATCATTCCCGAATCTGACAGTGCCAATGAACTTTGCAATAAAGTTTGATAACAGTTTAAGGTTGCCTGTTATGTGTCGGGAACATCCGCTATCAACAATCCAGAGAATGATCTGTATCACCTGCATTACACACAGACGACACAGATGGAATAGAAGTAGATGTGGAACCCGAAATGTTAGAGGGTTCCGGAGCAGTTATAGTAGACATACACACATCAATAACTTTAGGCATCCATTTAAATCCTAGTGTGTTATATATCCATTTCTGCCATCTCCAACTAGTATTTGCTTTAGTCTTAGTGAATGCACTAGGTGGTACTACATTCGTAGGAGGTGAAACTGGAGCTACAGAGACAACAATGCGTTTCTTAGAATCTAAAGAGGGCGGTCTACCAAGCACAGACTTAGAATGATTAGTGGGCCTAGAGGTATTCCGAGTCTTAGGATTCCTTAAACGAGAGATGATAGCTTTAGCAACACATTTGTCATGACAATCAGAATTCATACTTTTACGACAAATAACACAAGGTGCATCAGACTGAATATCAAAAGTACTTAAAGGTTTAGCATTCGTTACATCACTATTTCTATTACATTTGCCAGACGCAATATCTATAGTGGAGGCAACGTGAGTCTTATTCATAGTCCTAGGGTGTTCTTCTACTTTAGCATTCCTTATTGATCTTTTCTTAGGTCGCAACTTCCTATTCTTCGATGTAGTGCTCCTACGCTATGAAGTGCGGACGTTTGGAAAAGAGGCAACTATTCCTGTTTCAGTAGAGGGAAGCATGTTAGCAACTTGTGTTTTGGTAGTAGGCATTATGGGTTCACGTTTACTAAGTGTTACAGGTGCTATTCTCTTAATCATGGTAGGCGGAAGTTGTTCATACTTTCCTAACATTTCTCTTAACTTAAAGATAGTGTGCACCAATTCTTGATTTTCAGAACGAAGATTTCCCGAAAAATTCATGACTTCCTTAGTGTGTGAAAGAAAATGATCAAGCTCGTTTGATGCTTCATCACGAGTCTTTTTAAGTAAATCAAATATGACACCATATTCCTGTTTAACTTTTACAAGTTCTTGTTCATATTTTGAGATTTGACATTTCAAAGACACGTTTTGATCATCCAGTTGCTCAAAATTTGGATTAAACGTTTTGGATTGCAACTGGTTGATTTTGTTTTGCAAAGCAAGTTCACGATTGTGACAATCTTTTTGACACCATTGAAGACGACGTTTTGCATTTGAAAGCTCGTTAATCAATCGTTTATTTTCAGCTTTTAAAGACTCGATCTGATGCACATTATCAGAATACTCAACAGTTACTACAGAATCAAAAGTATCAGCAGAGATATAATCAGATGCATATGACAAAGAATTCAATAACACAACATTATGGATATCAGCACATATAACATCTTTCAAGAGTCGATCAACATCTTTTCTCAACATTTTCTTTTTACGTTTAGTATTAGAAATAGATGTTTCTGTTTTCTCGAAAACGACCTTCATCACTCCAAGTTCCTTATGAAAGTCCCGTTCCCAAGACAATGTACAATGTTTCAAATTTTTAACATTTGGTAAAAGATTTTTCTGAAAAATGTCTCTTTGTTCTCGCGCCAGAGGCGATTGAAAGTGTTGAACTTTGATTTCATAATGATATTCTATCTCATGTTGTAAAAGTTTGAGGTCAGCCATGAAAAGGTCAAAATATCTAAGAATTTTGCGATTTTCAGGTTTTGAATTTACTTCACTGATGGAAGGTAAAGGACCATAAATTTGTGCATAATCTGGTTGGGGATTAACATTATAAGACTCATACGTTTTTATGATAATCCTTGGTGTGTTAGAAGAATCTGTTGGTGTGACGAAAGTGACCGGTTTTGAATAGTTAAAAGGTTTGTTGTAAACAACAGTTTCTAATTTTGATCGACTCTCGTCTTCTGCATCTAACTCCTCTTGACGATGATATTCAACAGCACTCATAACAAAATTATCAATTTTATATTCTGCACTGGAAACTTCAGGATTTGGTTTGAATGCTTTGGTTGAAAGCTTGGGTTTGTAATCAGTAAGATTCGGTCCATATCCATTTGGATTGGGTTTTAAAGTAAACTTTTCAATAGCTGTGATCGACTCACCATGTTTGTAAACAAAATTTTTAAACTCTTTAAGTTTGTTTTGCAAGCCGATAATTTCTTCAAGATGATCATCTATTCGTTTCGTTGAATGCTTTTTGTATGCAGAGAACTGTTTTTGACAAGTTAACAACTCAACCTTAGCTTTTTGATTTTCCAAGGTGAGAGTGTTAATTTGCTTTTTATGTTCATGTTTCAGTTGTTCTATTTCAGACAACAAAGCATTCTTCGAAGCGGCTAGATCACGCATCTATCTCTCTAAATATTTTTCGTTTTGATGAGATTTAGCAAAGGCGGCTTCAAAACCTTTTTCACGTTTTTCTTGAGTTTTGAAAAAGTTGAGTTGCTTTTGTAAACATTCAAAATCCTTGGTTAACAGTGCATTTTTACTTTTTAAGTCCTGATTTACTGCACGACATTCCTCTACTATGGATTGTTGGTTTTTAAGCCACAGATCAACATCTGGACGAGGTAAAAGTTCGGTGTGTTCAATGTGAGTCACAACATGATTATTATTTAGATCCTCAAGTATAACCACGGAGTCAATTTGATTATCAAGGGAAACCATAAGGTCATCTTGATCGTCAAATGTAACTACGGGGTCTAGTTGAAAATCGTCAGAATGAGATGTGGACAACTCATTTTGAACATTCTGAGCCTTGCCGGGTTCAGATGTTGGCGAAGATATTAGATCAGAGATAAATATGGTTTGTTCGGGTACCTGAGACAAGCCATCAGTGTCATACACTGGGCCTGTGTCACTCATGTGTAACTCATGCATATTAGCCATCAACATAACAGCTGCATTGGCCTGTAAGTCCTCCATATTATCATCTGAGTCTGCATCTGCCATAAAACTGTGTTCTTTGTCTGTGAGAGTTCCACCAGCTTCATCCTTAAGAGCCAAAAGTAAAGCCTCCTTGTGATAAGCACTACCCCTAGTCCTCGGCTTTGGGCATGCATTAGCCATGTGTCTCTTCTCATTGCAGTTGTAGCATCAAAGACCATTCAACCCATTCTGAGCATTTCCTTGTTCCACTACTTGAGCTCTGTTGTTATTCCTACCCATAGCATTAAACCCTTGACCACCGCCCATCTGACGACCATAACCACGATTCTGAACTTCAACTCGTCCATTGTTCACAACAGCCTGATTCCTTGTGTTTGATGAGGAACGAATGCGATTGTTGGATTTGTTTGTATAACGGCCAAAAGCATTAGCAATCATAACAAATCCTTGTTGCAATGCTTCGAACGGATCGGATTCCTCATTAGCTTGACTATAAAGTGCCTGATCATTTTTGTTGTTGTAAGGAACCAATTGATTATGTTGAGATTGCTGTGATTGATCATTTGGTGTGATAGTGGCAGTTGGTTGAGTTGATGGTTGAGGAGGATAATTGTTTTGAGCATACAAGGCAAGTTGTTGATTTTCCGGATGTGAAGATGAAGCAATTTGAGCACGGAGAATCCTTTCCTTATCAACTTCCTTTTGATGAGGCTTCAAGTAATCGTACAACAATCCGTATGTAGAATGATGCATGTTCTTCGCTTGACGGAGAAAAATGACATACTTCTCCCATTCAGGACCAAGACTACTCAGGAACTTAGTATTAACTGCAATTCTTGGCATGATGATGTTGTGTTTATCCAAATCATTTATGATGTCTGAGAATCGATGATGATAAGACTCTAGTGTCTCTCTAGGTTTAATCATGAAGTGTTCATAAGCCAAGTAAATTTTGGATTCCATATCCTCCTGATTGAGTGCAGATCCTTCCATAAGAAGATGTATATGTTCCTACATTGCCTTTGCAGTCTTTTGAGCATCAACACTGCGAAGAATTGGGTTTGGTAATCCTAAAAGGATATATTGCATTGCAAGCTCATCAGCTTCATAGTGTAGAATTTCTTCTGCATTCAGATCTGCAACAGTAGCAATGTTTGATTGTTCATCCCTTGGTGGATTAGCATTTGGATCTCCGGGTACAATGACAGTAGGCATCTGAAATGGACCTTCCAAGATAACCTTCTTTAAGAACTTTCGACGTGGCTTCTTCAGATCACAAAACCTAAAGAACCTAATCACCCATTGATCGTAGTTTCCTGGAGTGAGCATTGGAGGTCTATCAAGTGATCCAGCCTCATGAATTGATTGTTGGCTGCTTAAAGCTTCACACATTCATAGTGTTCCTTGATGGATGTTGATTGAAATCATTTGTGTAGGATTGAACTTGAAGACTTGGTGGTGGTTGAACCATTTGAGGTTGTGGATATGCTGCAAGTTGTGGAGTATGTTGTTGATTAAATTGTTGTTGATAAATTGCTTGTTGTTGATTCCATTGTTGATGTTGTGGACTTAGTTGTTGTTGTCGTTGGGTATAAGTATAAGGGAAATAGTTAGAGTATGGTGGTTGTGACATGTTGAAAAACTTGTGTTATAAAATGGATCTTTGTAGTCGAATGAACCTTTGTTGATGAAGTATCCTTAGGCGTTGAAATCACAATAAACCAAGTAGCACTTATGCGTAAAAACACCAAAGTTACGCGTAACAGCAAGAGTTACGGGTAGATTTAGCTTACGCGTAAGGAAGGTGAAAACACTAAAGTTATGCGTAAAACAAGAAGTTAGGCATAGAAAACTTAGGCGTAGGATGACCTTATGCGTAAGACAAAGCTTAGGCGTAAGATAAATCTTATGCGTAGAAGTTTCTACGCGTAAGCTTATGCTTATGCGTAATTTCAGGGTTTTTGCCCAAGTGATCTTTTACACTATCACAGTGCAAAAGATATCCCAAGTCGATGTATTTTCAGGCTTATCCAAGCAAGAAAACACGGAGTAAACCACGAAACTGAAGATCAAACCAAGGAGTGAGTTACACGTAGTTTTAGGGTTTTACTACGCGTAGAACTACTCGTAAAAATGATTGTTGCCCAAAGATGTTTCTAAACCAGATTTTTGTGATGAAATAGCTTCAATATCACCAAAATAACACAAAAGTGTGAAACTTGATGATCCAAAGCGTCAAAAACAGTTATGCGTAGAACGAAACCCTCGTTAAAAAACAAGCTTAAAAACTATGATCCACGCGTAAAGGTTGAAACTTTTTGCCAAAAACAGTTATTTTAACACCTCAAAACATTGAAAGTACAAGAATCTTGGATTAAAAAGTGAAAAAAATGCGTTTTTAAGCAAACCAAAGTATTAACCACGAACCGTATGTTCTACGCATAGGACCAAAACCCACTTCAAGAACAATACGTTCACCCAACTATTAGGCGATTGATACCACTGTTAGGTCACTAAGTTTACAACACAAGCATCAATAGAAAGAGTAGAGAGGAGAAGAGATCGGATGAACAACACACACACAAACACTACGCGTAAGACTATGGAGAAAGGTTAGGCGTGAGTAGTGAAAGAGAATGAATTGAACAACCAACCCTCAAGTGAGGGTTATTACAAGGTATTTATAGGAAGGGGAGCTAGGGCAACACTCCTACTCCCTTCCTTTCCTTAGTGGACATGGGCCTAAGCTCATGGGCCTTCTACATAAGCTTAAGCTAATAACAAACATAAAGGCCATAATTAAGCTAACTATTACATATGAATCACTAACACTTGATATAGGTTTAGGAGTGATTCTAACAGCCATAACTATTGCGTGACCCTGAAGTCCAACTCATCAAGAGGTTACGACGTAACTCCTTCCAAAGATTACGACGTAACTCCATTAGGTCAAAAGAGGTTCCACGCCGCTGATACTTACGCCGTAACTACTGCATCACTTACGACGTAACCAGGTTTATTGAAGACTATGGCGTAACCACTTATAAGGTTATGCCGTAACTAGCAGATCTAGTGCTTTTACAACAGAATAGAAGGTTACGGCGTAACTCATCTATTGGTTACGCCATAACCCATACCTGGCCTATAAATACCCCACGAATTCCAGTATTTCTAAACATCCCATTCCATACACAATACTCTAAGAACGTGGGAAAATACTCAAGGAAGGTCTAGGGAAGCATAAGGAGCTGTTTCCAAGGGAGAAGTCACACCATTACGATAAGCTTTAGCGTTTATTATTTATTTTACTTTTGATTCATGTATTTCATACCTTTGAATATTGAATTGATGTGCATGATTAATATGAGCGGCTAAGCAACCTTTGGTGCTAGCCTAGTTATGATTCCTTAATTGTTCTGTTTGCGTTTACCTTTACTTCCGTATAATTATTTCTAAGTGTATGCATGCATAGTTCTTTGGTAGTCACCCCTGGTTCGGTAGTTTTGAATGGCGGTAGAGGCCAATTGCCTAGGAGATATGACCAACTGACCCTAGGTGAGCGGACTGAGACGGGAAGGGTAAGATATGACCAACTGACGACCCTTTCTACTTGTGCGATTTGACCAACTGATCACCTATCATTTGGATGAACTTAAGAATTGGGGGGGTGTAGTGTCTAAGTTCCTAACGGCCGGGCACTCACTATTTAGAATCTAGCATGTAGCGGTACTTAATGACTCGGCTTAGGGGACCAGGAACAACATGACTTATGACGGTGCGCCTGATTTCTCCTGTGGTGGCATCTTTGCTGATAGGTTAGGGCGAATTGACCAAATGATGTCCTCTCGAATTTAACCCCACCTGAAGTAATTGGAAGTAAGTAGACGTAAACATAACTAGTTAGGAGGATTAACTAGGTTAGCACCACTATTCCTCTATTGATTTCCTTTCCACCATTTAATTGCTTTTATATTCTGCATTCGTAGTTTAATTAATTAAAACCCTATCAAACCATTTATATTCTGTGACAATTAGACTTAGTAATTATCCGACATACATAGCTCTTGGGACGACCTCGGCTTTACCATTTACTACACTACACACGACCGGGTACACTGCCCGTTAGTGCATTAGGGTAGACCATAGGTATAGCGAGACACTATAAATATTAAGACCTGGTCAGTAAAACCTGCATCAAGTTTTTGGCGCCGCTGCCGGGGAGCTATATTAGGATTAATATTAAGTCTTTCATTTCATATTTAAACTTTTCTCATGATCATATTTCAAGTTTTCAGGTACCATGGAAGTGGTTAACATCGATGACCTCACTCTTGAGGAATACTTGGCGTTGACTAGAGCTGATCAAGGGCCGGGTCTCGTAAGACCGGCAATCGGAGCGGATATTCGTTTCGAGATTAAAGACCAATTTATGAGGGAGCTTCGCGCTAACCCTTTTTCAGGAAACAGGGACGAAGACGCATATGAACACGTTGAAAATGTCCTATACATCGCTAGCCTTTTCAACATTCTGGGCGTGTCTCATGATGCTGTTATGCTCAGGGTCTTCCCTATGACTCTAACTGGAGCAGCAAGAAGATGGATCGAAAGATTGCCCGCCGGGGCAGTTAATACTTGGGCGCTACTTAAGAAACACTTTATCCAAAGATATTGCCCACCATTAAATATTTCTAATCAACTCTTGGAGATCCATAATTTCAAACAAGAAGACGACGAAACTCTGTATCAAGCTTGGGACAGATACAACGATCTTCTTTATAAGTGTCCTACCAATGATCTTAATAACCAGCAGAAGGTCAATATTTTCTACAAAGGAATAAATGTAACTACGAGACAGATGCTGGATTATCAAGGACCTATACCGAATATGACTCCTACTACGGCAATTGAAGCCATTCAAAAAATGGCGGACCATTCTCAAAAATGGCACGACGGAGGAAGTAAAAGAAACCAAGGTGGAAGTTTTGACGGAATTGCTGCAATCGCTAGTAAAATTGAAAGCCTCGGTCGAGATATGCTGAAAGTCAGGGAAGCCGTTCATGCCATTCAAGTGAGGTGTGAAAGCTATGGAGGAGGACATCTTACGAAAAATTGTCCTCATATGGACGAAGAGGAATTAGAAGAAGCTAAGTATGGAGAAAATTGACCATTTTACGGTGACAATCGAAATGGGTATCGTAGTAATTACAACTGTGGGCCTTATGGAGAAAGAAGGCCCAATCTTGAGGATACATTAATAAATTCCTGGAAACTTCGGCCCAGAAACAAGAAGAACAAAATATTTGGTTGAAGGGTTTCCAGGAAAACACTAATAAAAATCTTTCAAGTCGCGACGAAACCCTAAAAAATCTTGAAGTAATGATTGGAAAACTCAGTACGGAGATTGATGGGATCGAACTTAACGAAGCCAAGCCTATGGAGGAATGCAATGCTGTTTTCACCAATGATTCTCAGGAGGTGATTGAGGAATGTATAATCGACAAATTAAAACACATGAATATCGACCAATAGGAAGAGTTACGCCGTAACTACTTCCCTGAGTTCCGGCGTAACCATGCCCCAGCAGGTAGGCCCAGGTTAGGATCGAGTTTATTCTTTTTTAAGGATATTAGTGCGAGAGGGTTAGTCATTCCGTGTTTTGCTGATAATATTGATATGTTGGGGATAGTTGATTTTGGGTCCAGTGTAAACATCATGCCTCTATCCATATTCCTAAAACTGCGGATTGTCCACCTTTAGGAAACAGATTTAAAGATTGCATCCACTACTGAAACTATGATTACCCCGTTAGGTATTACAGGAGGTACGTGTGTTAAAGTCGATAAATTTACTTCGGCCCCTGAGTTTGTGGTAGTAGATGGTATAAAAGGCAAAAAGGAACATTTGATTCTTGGTTTGCCATTCCTTGAAACGTTAGCACGCTACGGAGGAGTCTATGGAGATATAGTAGAATTCAAGTTAGATAAAACCTTGACCCTTGAGCATGACAAAATTGTTATAAAGGAACCACCAAAGATGGAACTAGATGACTCCGATAGATTTCCACCTTCGGATTTTAGACATTTGCAGGACTCCGAATCTAGTGACAATGAAGATGATGAGGAAGAAACCCCGTTTTTCGTACCCAGTTACGTTGTAAAAGGAAGAGTTCACTGCTGTGCTCCTTTGGTTGAGGAAACCAGAGTAATATTTCCCACATGTTCCCCTTTCCAAAAAGGATGTAATGGAGGGGGGGGGAGTATTTCATTCGAAGGATTGATAAAGCTGCAAAAGTCTGGTGGTGCTGGGAAAAAGATGAGGATATCAAACAAAAGTGGTTACAACAACATAATGTTTTTAGCGAATGGTTCTCCGATATTGACTGGACTATTCATTTTTGTGAACCAGCCATAATGCACAACGATTACACCATAGCATGGCCTACATGCAACCCAAATCGCAAGATCTTCGATGGAGGAGAATACCCTGAACCTAAATGGCTCGAACGTAAGGAGTGGGCATGTTTTGACGAAGATAAAAGGAGCAATGTAGGGTAAAGAGGGATCTCATTTGAGAATTGGTTACAAGTGAAGTTTGGGTATGATAAAATTGATGATGAGAAAAAGGCCAGGTTTCGTTTCGAGTGGGCACAAGCTAATTTTCTGCGAAAAAGATGCTCCATGACTCGGTATGTTTCGCCACATGTTTGGGAACAACCTTATTCGACGAAAGATATTGAGGAAGTTGGGGATGCTCAAAGACCCCCATAGGAGCCCCGCGGCTCTGAGTCTAACTTAAAGACTCGTTAATAAAGAAAAGTGCTCTTTCGGGAGACAACCCGAATTATCCCTTTCGTTTGTTTTTATTTCCTTTCTGTTGGGTTTGTGTTTTCTAACCATTTTTGCAAGAGACAATGAAGTAATTACTGCTGCAGTTGCTGATCTGAACATAGTTACGGCGTAACTCATCTTGGTGATTACGCCGTAACCAACATTTTAGCAGCAGAATTATTGACGCATTACCAATTACGGCGTAATACCATCTCAGTGGTTACGCCGTAACTATTCGCTTCTCAGCTCATACCAGGTTTTGCAAGTTAAGGCGTAACTCTCTTATTAGAGTTACGACGTAAATCTCCTCTGCTCTAATTCTTTCATTTTAAAACACAGTAACCTTGTATTAGTTTTTAAATGAACTTTGTGGGTGTGTTCCCTGTAAACCCTCACGAGACTTCACTCGTCCACTTGGGACACCAAGTGGTTTAAAAGGCTTGTTGCATTCGCTAAATGCAACCGTGACTCCTACGAAAGTGAGTTAGGTTTGTTTTTTCATTTTATTTTTTCTTTTTAGAATTATGCTTGTCGGTATTGTGATTTCAGGGATTGAAGTTTGCTCATGACGCTTTAACGAAGGCACGATCCTTTCTCGTGGGCCTTCTTTTTTTTGGAGCAAATTTCAGGGAAGTTCTCGCTCTAATTCTACCTTTCTCTTCACCTTTATTTTAATGCCTAGTACAAAAGGGACTTTGTACAATTCAAGTGGGGGGACGGGAGTTGAATTATCTCTTGAACTTTATTTCGCCCTCATTTTTCTAGTTTATTTTGAAAAATTATGCCATTTTTTATATTTTGACATGTTTTTCCGAACCTAACTAGATTAGACCTTAGCCAAGCACATACAACCCTTGATATTACATGTTGAGATTAGCCTTATTCGTTTCCTATATTTTACCCCAAATCCACCAAATTATGAGTGTGCCGGTAGCTTGTAAACTTTAGAACTTGGCCTTTGCATCATTTCGAGACCATATACGAGGTATGTTGAGTTAGCTCGATGTATTTGGACTTTTCAGTTTTAGAAGGCAGTATTATAGGATTATTACCCAAACAGCCTACCATTGTGAGTCTATCGATTAGTCACCTCGACTTTTCGACCCCCTTGTGAAACCCTTTTGTTGCACTCACCTTTAGTGCAAGATACCCCTAGATACACCCTTCTGAGCCATTCCTTTCATTTTGTCACCCCAATATATAATTTCATTACACCGTTACACCTTAGCCTACCCTGTAGTCTTTATTTGTAATTGGGAAGACATCATTTGCCTGAGTTCAAGGTTCGAGTGGAAAGGTTTGGAAATCACGCTTTCATCGACAACAATTATGAAGATCATTGAAGACCCCCCGAATTCCCTTTGTTCATCTCAAGTGGGGGGATGTTATGTTATTAGTTATGATTCAAAAAAAAAAAAAAAATAGTTGATTCAGTTATGATTTTGTAAAGTGCAATGTTATAAGCACTATAGTATGAGCTTTATTGTTTAGTATCGAGGAGGCCACCTCGGTCACATTTGAAGATTGGAGTTGGAGTAATACCAACTGAAGAAGAAAAGGTAGTGTGCCCATCACGACGTCCTCTAATGACACATCTACCTTGCATTTCATGATCCGGTCTCTAGACTTCTAAGCTTGAACTTTGGGCGGACGGTAAGTGGTGATGACTTAGTTATAGATATAGACTACCTGCTTGTTTTTCATTTTACACCAATTATACATCCCATGTCTTATCCTACCCTTTAGTCATGAAGCATGTCTAGGTGATGCAGCGAGCAATCTTTGGTGTCTTGGCCATGGATTTGGTCATGTATCATTGATTTTGTCCACTTCACCGTGACATGTTAGTAGTGACGAGCCACCTCTTAACCTTTGTCGTGTCTACCCATATTACCTTCGAGAATTGTTTAGCCCTTAACTCCAGTGGTGGAGATTTGTGTAACCGCCAAGCTTATGATAGAATACCTGCTATGACTGTGCGATTGAGTGATCACCCCGAAATTGACACTTAGAATAGTTGAGAGATTTGAGTGTTTGTTCCCCTTTCGTGAGGTGTTCGGCTTTGTTTTATTCTAGCATAAGGGATTTGTAAACTCATATTTTCCAGATTTTGGGAGATATCTTTTTAGGAATCTATCTAATAAGGTCTACTTGAGGGCAAGTAGAGTTCAAGTAGGGGGATATTTGATAACATCAAATAGTCCTGAATATTAAGTGTCAATTTCCCCCGTTAATGCTCGTTATTTATATCATTTATATGGATTTACGCTTGTTTTCCATTGTTTTACACTTTTAGGTAAATTGCGAGCATTGGAGCTAAAGAGACGCGGAAATGGAAACATTACTTAGGATTTATCACAGTATGCTTAATTTGAAGAGGTTATGGCGTAACTCGTCTCTCACATTACGCCGTAACTATTGCGTGACCCTGAAGTCCAACTCATCAAGAGGTTACGATGTAACTCCTTCCAAAGATTATGACGTAACTCCATTAGGTCAAAAGAGGTTCCACGCCGCTGATACTTACGCCGTAACTACTGCATCACTTACGACGTAACCAGGTTTATTGAAGACTACGGCGTAACCACTTATAAGGTTACGCCGTAACTAGCAGATCTAGTGCTTTTACGACGGAATAGAAGGTTACGGCGTAACTCATCTATTGGTTACGCCGTAACCCAGACCTGGCCTATAAATACCCCACGAATTCCAGCATTTCTAATCATCCCATTCCACACACAATACTCTGAGAACGTGGGAAAATACTCAAGGAAGGTCTAGGGAAGCATACGGAGCTGTTTCCAAGGGAGAAGTCACACCATTACGATAAGCTTTAGCGTTTATTATTTCTTTTACTTTTGATTCATGTATTTCATACCTTTGAATATTGAATTGATGTGCATGATTAATATGAGCGGCTAGGCAACCTTTGGTGCTAGCCTAGTTATGATTCCTTAATTGTTCTGTTTGCGTTTACCTTTACTTCCAGGTGTGTAAACTCCTGTGAGAGGTGAATCATTGAAACTTTTAATGGATTTGATGTCTCTTTACCAAAGCCATTAACTATGGAGTAGCCAAATGTTTTGATGTGTAAGATCATGGTACATTGATAACCATATGATTTTTAGCAAATCATCAGCTATCAACATATTTGATTTGTCTTTACCAGAAGCTGTACCCTTTTGGATTAGTTAGTTCTTTCAATCATGGTGAACTAATTACCATATAATGGTTTTTCCACAGCCTTTACCACAAGCCATTTTCTTGTGGGCTAGCCAAATCTTCACATTTACTGATATGGTGAGTTGATTACCATCCAACTTATTAGCAAGTTGTCAACTATAAAACGGATTTGAGATATCTTTACCAGAGCCGTTTGCTCATGGATTAGCCAATCCTTTTGTAACCATGGTGGATTGATAACCTATTGTTGTTACCATCTCAAAAACCATTTATTTCTTTTAACCTTTGTTTCAAAATATTTATCACTTAACAAAAGTTTTCTTTTCAAAATCATTAACTGGTTTAATACTGCAAGCAGTACTTTGATGAAAGTACTGTTTGATCAGCAGTACTTTGAATAATGTACTGATATTTCAAAAATAATTTATTCAATAAAGATTCATACCAGTTATGCATAATCATCAGCCATAGTCATCCATCTGATAAACAATTTGATGACCAGAAGTGCAGTTTCATTATCTTCTTCAACTTCCATTCCATGCTCTAGCATTCTCCTCATGAGATCTGATGTAAGCGGATATCTTTTATCTGCTAGCATGTGAATCATAGTCTCATCTTCTAACTCTAGAACATGTACTCCAGATTCATCAAAGAATCTCCAGCTAATAATCTCCCAATCTTCTTGATTTTTCCAAATCTCATCAGTACTTGTTTCTTCAGTTTCCCAAACAGTTGTGAGATCTACAAGTAAGATTAAACCAACTCCTTCCGATGGAATGTGTTCAAAGTATTCTGGCACCAAATGATATAGATGAAATAAATCCTCTCTATCTATTATGTGCAATAGATCCCATAGCATATTAAACACTCTGAAGCTTTCATCTTCTCTATGAAACATCAGATAATTTCCATCTTTAGATTCTACAACTTCAAAAGTAGTTATTGGAGACTTTTTCTTCTTCTTTTCTGTCTTCTTTTCTGCATCAGCTTTAGAATACTCAAATTCTACAATTCTTAAGTAATTCCTCAGTTCATCATTAGTATCAGATCTTAACTCAACTTTCTTTGATAGCTAAACATCTTCAACTTCAGTTATTCTTTTTCTTTTTAAGCTTCCTTTTCTATCATCTTCTTTCTGAGTATCAACCTCTTTATAGTCTTTGATACTATCAACTTGTTTCTGATAAGCTTCTCTAACAGCTTCATACAAACCTTTCATCTCAACATAATTCAACTTATTCAATCCAATATATCCTTGACCTTTCAAATAAGCCATCATGGTATTTCTTTCTTTTGCACGATTTGGTCTTCTTGGTAGAGAAGAAACAGGAATAGGTGACTGTAATGGTATAGCAGCTTCAACATTCAATTCTTCTTGTAATTTCTTAGCTGCTTCTTCATTCTTAGCATCTTGAATATCAGCTTCAGCATTCAATTCAGCCTGTAACTTTCTAGCTGCTTCCTCATTCATAGCAACTTGAACAGCCCTTATTTGTGCTAAAGTGAGCTTCTTCTTCTTTGTTTCTACCGTCTTACCTTTCCCTTTATCTTTTGGATCTATCACATGTTGAGATTGAGAAACTTGATGTTGTTCTTCAGTAACTCATGGAATGCTAACACTCATTGGTTTTTATAAATCATGCAATATTTTAGCAATGGTTTCATCATCACTTGCAGTGTGAATTGGTTTGAGAGTATCAACTTCTTCTTCTTGTGGAATTGTTGAAGGACCAACTTCTTCTTCAAAATCTAACACTCTTGGTGTAATTATTTCTTGTCGAGATGTTTCTTGAAAGCCAGTACTTTGATCAGCAGTACCTTGATCATCAGTACTTTTAACACCAGTTCCTTCAGGCTCAGTACTTTGAAGATTTACATGTGCTTAAGTACTTTGAGGTTCATTCTCCTTTTCTTCATGAAATTCAACATCTTCTTTCAAATTCTCTTCTTCTAAATTCCTCCCCAATTGGACAGAAGAATGCTGTTGAACCTTTGTGCCTTTGGTGTTCTTCTTTAATTGCCTTCGCTTCTTCTTTTCAACTTTGACCCATAACCTGTGATATTTAACCAATGGCCATACAAAGTTCTTTAATCTTCTAAACTTAAGCTTCAACTTCTTAATCTGAGTGGCCTGTTTATCAAAAGATTTCTGCAATCTGACTATCACCCTTGTCAGAATATAATTATCTAACACTAATCTTTCAGGGGGTATAGTAGCATTATCTCCTCCAGAAGATGATGAGAGAACTTGTTCTGGTGTCGCAATAGGAGGAGTAGTATGGTGGGATGAGGTGGGAGAAACTGCAGTATCTTCATTAAGAGCAGTATTTTGTGAAGCAGTACCTTGTGATGCAGTATCTTGAGAAGCAGTACCTTCAGAAGCAGTACCTTGAGTAGCAGTACCTTCAGAAGCAGTACCTTCTCTTTCATCACTAGCTTCAGCCTCATCTCTAATAGCTTGAACAACCTCCATCATTGAAGTAGTCAATGGAGTGTTCCTTCCAGTGAATGAATCACTCTTCCTGGCCATGAAAGTGAAAATCTTGGCTGGTTGCACCACAACAGGTAGAAGACTTGTAGGCTTTGGGACATCAGCAAGTTGCTTATTTAAGAACACTTGAATAAACCTTAGATACATCAACCATCTTGATCCATTTGAAATATGAGATAACATTCCATCAAGAATTAGCCTTGAAAAATTGAAAACTCGATTTGTAGCTAATCCCACTATAGCAGATGCTATGTTAGAACCAAATTGCTCCCATGGTGTACTTTTAGCACTAATACAATGAAGCAATACATGAACTAAATACTTCCAGTGTGGACTGAATAAGGGTTTCTTGAAAGTTTGTGCAGTTAAGGACCTTTCATATCCAATGTTGCTGAATGTATCCCAAATCAATTGCTTATCAAAATGAACAACCCCTTCTTCATCATCAAACAATAAATCGTCACGAATTGAGGCTTCAGTAACCTTCACAATCTTCCCAGCAACATTAGCTTGAATATATGAATCTTCATTCTCCATATGAACCCTAGCAGTTGCCCAAAATTTTTGAATCCATGGCTCAATGATATCTGGTTCCACTAAAAGTGCATAACTAATCGGCGATCCAGTGAGAAAATCAATGATGTCATGGAAGATGACATTAGCTTCAGTTTTGTCTAAATTCGCCAGCATATTGTGTTTGGAAACTGTATTTCGATTTGCCATTGACGATTTGTTAACTAAGAACGCGGTTGAGTGAAAAATATAGGTAAAAGAGAGAGAAATATGGAAAAGATTATAAGGTATAAAGTTGAGAGGGAAATTCGGAGAGTAGTTATTTATAGGTGAGATTTAAAAAATCACAGCCCTTAATAACAAAGTTACCGTTAGTGAAGTTTACCCTCAATATTACCGTTGGAACAGTACTTTGATATGATACGTGTGCAGTACTTTCAAAAGCAGTACTTTCCAAGCAGTACTTTGATATAACCAAAAAGCAGTACTTTCCCATTCTTCTCTTTACAATAGCAAATACATCAAATAAACATGAATTTCCTCCCCTCAAGCAATGCATAGGACTATACTTACACTAAATGTAGCTCACTAATTAATCATGCCAATGCTTACCAGCAAGTGATTGAATCTTGAAACATCAAAGCCTTTGATGAGTAAGTCAACTACATTATCATCTGTATGTACCTTGACAACATTAATGAGCCTATGCTCATAACAATCTATGATGAAGTGGTGCCTAATCTGAATGTGCTTAGTCTTGGAATGATAAACTAGATTCTTCACAATGCAAATAGTACTCTCATTATCAATATTGATAGGATTATTCTTGAAATTGAACCCATAATCCAAGAGTTGATTCTGCATCCACAAAACTTGTCCACAACAGCTTGCAGCAGCCACATATTCTGCTTCAGTAGAGGATGTTGCTGCAATTGTTTGCTTCTTACACTGCCATGAGACTAATCTTCTTCCAAGATATTGGCATCCTCCAGTGGTTGATCTTCTAAATGCAACTCTTCCTCCACAAATAGATCTAAAATCTGACAGAATCTCCTTGTCTCCTGTCATGCTTCCAGAGCAACCACTATCCACTATAAGATGTTTTTTAAGCTCCTCTTCTGGGTTGCCCTGCACAACGATAAAAGAGTTAGTGTCTTTTAGGAACCCAAGCCATTACTGACTTGTGTTCCCCTTGTGGAGTAACATACTCAAATTCCTTGAGTATGTAATCTTCACAATTTTTGTAGACAGAATCAAGCATTATTTTTTGGTTTAAAACTTGTGGTGGATTTTCAGCAAAACTTTATTTTTCAACAAAAATCTCCTTTTCTTTTACCACAAAATCATCTTTATCAAAAATTTCTGTTTCACCAGTACTTGTTGAAAGTATTGTTTGTTCATCATCAGTACTTTCCTTCTTAACCCATTTAGTTTTAACTTCTGGTGTAGAGTCCCTTGATCTAGCTACTTTCTTGGAGTTGTAACGCCTTCTAGATTGATAGTAATTAAATCTCCTAGGGTTCCTATTCCAAGAGGTGTTTGGTGAAAACGGAGCAGTACTTTGAGAAAGTACTGTATTTTACTTAACAGTACCTTGGAAAGTGTTTGAGGGTACCTATAGTCTGGTGAGAAGTTTCTATGGTTAACCATATGTGAATGATTCCAAGCTGGTCTGGTCTCCCTTGGTTTTTGGTTGACAGTTCTGTTCTTTGGGAACTTACTTAGGTACTCTGAATGTAAGTCACAGTCCTTAATCAAATGATCAGGACTAAAACAAACAAAACATAGTTTTTGATCTGTAATCCCAAAATTTCTTCTTCTATGTGTATTACCAAACCTATCCTGACTTCTAGGTGAATGATTAAAACTGTTTTGACCAAAATTATCCCAAAAAGGTTTAGCATTATTGTGAAAAGGTTTTCTTAAAGGTACTGCTGAAGGTGTAGCAGTACTTTGAGGTGTAGTAGTACTTTGAGGTGAAAGTACTGCTTGGATTTTACCATCATCTACCTTAGGTGTCTCAACTAATTGTTTTGGGGTTTCAGACCTAGATTGACCAATAAGCTTCTTTCTAAACTCTAGGTTGTCTACACCAAAACGAGAAACATCAGGTCTAATGGGTTGATGACTACCAGTAGGATATGGGACAGCATGATAACCTTTGTATTTCTTATATTCAGGAGGTGGTTCATTAAATGATTCCTCATTACTAGATGTGTCAACATAGTTAATAAGTTCATCATCACTAGTGGTTATATCCTCAAAATCAAGGTCATCCTTATCACTAGGTGGGTTTTCGTCTACACTACTGAAATCCATACCAAAAGCTAGACCAAACCTATTGTAAGCCCTTCTCTGTTTTTCAACATAAGTGACATGAGACAGACCAGATTCTTTCCAAGCAGCAAACTTTGCTATCAATTCATCTCTCTCCTTAGTCAGTTTATCAATTTCAGAAATCTTACAATTTAACTTCCTTTCACTTAATTTTAACTGATAATCCTGTTGTTCATACTTTTCTGCCCAAGCCATTTCATTATTTTCATGTGTTATAATTTTGGCTTCCATAGACTCTAAAGTAATTTGATAACCAGCTACCTCAGACCTAGCCCTAACACAGTTATCTCTTTCAATCACATAACTATTAAGTACTTTTTGATAAAAGTCATGACACTTAGAACATACCTCAGAGATAGGGGGTGAGCTTGGTAAAGTGGCTACCATAGCAAGTAGAACAGGATCATCTTCACACTCCATGCTCCAGTCAAAGCTTCCATAAGCATCTTTAGACTCCATAGCACCATGTCCAGGTTCCTCATCAAAAGTTGTGCTCCAGTCAAACTCTTCCACATAATCCTCCACAGCTACCATACAGTAGGTTACTGGTTCATCATCAAACTCAGCACTCCAGTCAACCTCTGATAGATTCTCTTGAGCAACCAAAGCTTTTGTTTATGTAATAGGAATTTCTTTCAACTCTAGCTTTGGTTTCTCAGTCATCCTGTTTGCTTGATATTTAGCAAACCTGCATTCCCTTGCAAAATTTCCTGTCTTTTGACAGTTGAAGCATTCAATCTTGGATTTGTCAAAGTGATTCCCTGTTTTGGTTTGAAGTCAATGCCTCTTCCTGTCTTCTTCATAAACTTCTTGATCCTTGCAGTGATCATAGCAACTTGCCACCTGATATCAATTTCTTCAAGAGCATCCTCTTCAATCTGTGAGAGATCTTCTTCATAGGTGACAGGTAAAGTAGCTTGCTGTGCAAAGAAAGAGCATACGACTTCATCTGAGTGGATGGTATTTGTTGGAGTGGGTTGCTGATCAAAGGTGGGGGTAGAATAGGCAACAGTACTTTGAGCAACAGTACTTTGAGTAGGAGAAGCAGTACTTTTAGTGGAAGTACTGCCTCTCTTTTCAGACGACAAAAAGGCTATACTGTGAGACTTTGAGCTTGTTTGGCCATTCATCTCATGCTCATAAACCTTCAGATGATTGTAAAGATCATCAAAGTCCATAACATCCAGACCAGGTTGTCCTCTGATCATTGTAGCAATCACATGCCATGTCGATGGCAAACTCCTTAAGAACTTTAGATTAGCATCTTCAACTAAAACCTCTGCTTTGTATATGATGCATGCCAAACAGTCAAGCTAAATCACTCAAGCCTGCCACTTGTGAATGGCAGACCGTAATCAGCTTAAAACTGCTCAAGCACGAATGCAATGAAGATCAGAGGAGTATAGTGTTTCCCCGGGTCGTTACGTCCCAGCGAGCTATGCAATGGATTATCAAACGTAAAGTGATCGAGAAATTTGAACAGAAAAGGGATTATGATAGTGATTATAACTACAGAAAAGCCAACAAAGTACAACGGCTTAAATGCAAATTAAAGGAAATTAAAAAGATAAAAACTATTAAATAAACGCTATCACTATATTTAAAATGATGTTTTTGTTTTTATGTTTTTATAAAACTTAAATAAAAACTACGCGACGTACAAAGAAAAATGTGAAACTTACACAATATTAACCCTAAATATGAAAATGATATTTTTACAAACCTAATGATAAAATAAAATTATTAGAAAAAGAAAATTATTTTTATAACTAATTTTCTAATTAAAAACTATTTTTAACTATTAAATAATTACCTAAAATACAAGAAAATGTGAAATAAAGCTAGAAAAATAAAATTAAGACTTAGAAAAATCTAAAATATCAAAATAGAATTTTCAAAACTATTTTTATATTTTTCTGATTATTTTTCTATTTTTTATGAATTTTAAACTATTAAAAACTACTTAAATTATTTAAAAATACAAATTTAACTAAGAAAAATATGGAAAAATAGTTTTTTGGCTTTTTATATTTATCTAAACTTAAGAAAAATGAAAAATTATTTTTTTGAACCTTTTCTTAATTAATTGTATTTAAAGCTAATTAAAAATGATTAAAAACTAATTTAAATTAAGAAAAATAGCAAACAAGCTTGGAAAAATATGAAAATTTCAGGAAAAGCTTAAAATAATATGAGGAAGCTAGGAAAAATGGAAAAACAGGAGCTTATTTGGAGGAATTTGAAACTGAAGCACAAAGTGCTTATGGAATAAGCACTAGAATAAGCAAATGGCTATCAATAAGCACCCAACTAAAACAGAAGCTACTATGAGCTAAAAATGACCAAATTCAACTAGAATCAACAAGCCACAACCTCTAGATTACAAGCTAGTACAGATTTGATGAAATGAGTAAATAAGCTAAAAGCAGTTTAGGTAGGCAACTTTGGACATGGAAATAAGTACTCAAATAAGCTAGCAACCAAAAACCAAAAATTGTAACTAACACTAGACCTGGGTGAGAGCTTATAAACCAAATTACAGACCTAGACAAGCTCAAATGAGACTTGTGCAAGGTCTGCAAAACCTGCATAAACCCTGTGCAGGCTCATTGCCCTGCACAGGGGATTTGACACCATATTCACAAGCTCTTTTGACCCTTATAGAAAATTAACAAAATTATGCAAAAATGATAAAAAGAAACTAGACCAGTAGAGCTTTTCAAAACCACAAGTTTCATAGAAATTGGCCCAGAACTGAGCCTGTGAAAATTCCTCCCATTTGGCTCAAAACTGAGATTTCAATATTTTGACTTTTGACATGAAAATGAAAAGTTGACTTCCATGAGATTTGATCTTGATTTCCCAACTGAAAATGATGTATTTTGATGAAATAAAGCTGATGCAATATATACCTATGTATTTTAAACATAAAATGAGCTTTTGATCTTGCTAAAATCTCAACAGTAAGCTGCTAAGGGACTTAAGGTATAATTTTGACTTTGAGACCTTGCAGGCACAATAATAAGACAGATAGGAGTATAATAGAACTAAACAAGCATGACCCAACAGATATCTATCACTGCAATGACCTAATAGACAGGTTTGCTGTCAAATCCAAACACCCTTTTACACTTCTGATAAGCAATAAGAATGTCCTAACTACTGAACCAGGTTGTACCAGTGATCAAACTGAGCTTATAAGACCTAAATATAGCTAATGAAACAGGTTCAAGTTATTGGTGACCACAGATACTTAGACAGGTATACAAATGCAAAATGGCTAGAAAACTAAAATTGAGATACTCACTTGTGTCCAGCTTATGCAGGCCAAAACCAAAACCAAACCTATGCTAACCTAATCTAATACAACCCAATTCAACCTGCATCAACCCCATTATCATCACCAAATCCAAACCAATCTCAGCAGTTGACTATTGTTGACCAGGGACCAAACTTTCTTAAAATGAAATACAAGCTTACTCAAAGCTTATAAAGAACTTAAACAGACTTATTTAAACTTAAAATAAACCACTAATAATCTTGACAATAGAATTTGAAACTGAAAAGTTGCAACAGTAAATATGAAACCAGAAACTTGCAAAAACTTGAATTGATAACCAAAGCACACTTACAAAGATGTTTTAACTTGATTGTGATACATAAGAACTGAAACTACAACATTTTATTTTAACTAATACATTTTAAAGAAAAAACGACATTAAAGGAAATTATAAAAACTAGCTACTCCCTTTTTCTTCTCTCTTTTCGCTTCTTTTATACTCCCATATCCTTCTATCTCATGTTCTGAGCTTTTCCCACCTCCCTTTGAGACCTTTGGATCAGTTGGAGTCATCCTGGCCATAGATTGCATTTTTGGCGGGAAAAAGTGATTTTTGCAGTTGAGTGTTGAGATTGAGTGCATTTAATGCATTTAGCAGGTAGGTGAGGAGAGGGGAGACAAAGTGAGGTGATAGGGTGAACTGGTAGGCTTGTGTTGGCTGGAGGAGGGGGGTTGCAGACAAAAATGTCGGGGAAGACAGGTTTATAAGGGGGCGGGTTATTTTATTTTAAATGTTGGGTTTGGGTTCGGGTCATGGGTAGACTGGATTTGGGCCGTGGGTTATATATTGGTTTTGGGCTTAGGTTGGATCCGGATTGGATGTTTATTAAACACAAGGACCAATTTGCAATTCCACAAAACTAAGGGACCAAATCTGTAATTTATGAAGAGTAATCCAAGGACTAGTTTTGCCAACCTCCAATATTCCAAGGGACCAAATCTGCCAATTGTGAAATTCCAAGGACTAAATATGACAATTTTTAAAATCCAAGGACCAAAATTGAAATTTCTCAAAACTTTTGGATTTTCCACCAAAGGACTAAATATGACAATTTATGATTACAAAAGGACCTTTGGTGATTTTTCTTTTTAAAATAAATGCCTAGGGACTGATTTTGCCATTTTCTGAAAGTCGGGGGACTGAAACTGCCAATTATGCAAACTTTGCTCGTTTTTCATCTGATTTTAAACATTTTGCATCTGAAACATATAAAATGCAATTTTGGAATATTTTCAGTATTTTGATGCATTTCTGAGCGTTTTTAGACGTTTTGCAGTTCAGATTAAACCAAAAATGATGAGTATTTACACACTCATCAGTATATCTCCAGCATGCTGAGAAGATTTTGGAATCTGTCATAGGCAGCATCAAGGCCTTCTCTTTCTCCAACAGTGAATGTTTCAAATTGCTGCTTCAACAGATTTCTGTGCATCTTCTTGGAAGCATCATTGCCTCTAAACCTTGTCTTGAGAGCAGCCCAGAGTTGCTTTGCATCTTTAACATCATGGAATTTGAGTAGATGACCATCTGGAATAGCAGACAAGAGTATGTTGAGAGCCTTCTCTTGATTCCTTATTGTTGCTGCTGGTAAGACTGCTTTAGGTGCTTTGGGTTGTCCAGGAACATCAATAGGTTCTGGAAAGATTTCATTACCATTGACAATTACATTCCACAGTGCATGGTCTGTAATTGAAATGTACTGCCTCATCTTCATGCTCCATAGGTCGTACTCTCCCTTCTTAATGATAGGTATCCTGAGTGAGGTGATGGAAGGTGGTGGAACAGCTTCAGTCGATATCTTTAGGTTTTTGTTGTTAACTAGGTTTTAAGGTTTCTTCTTAGTCAGAGTTTCCACACAAGCTCTGATACCACTTGTTGGATCGATTTACTCTAACCAAACTAACTTATATAGCTTGTTAAAGGTTTAATAACTTCGGATAAATCCTAAGTTGTTAACAATGAAACACTGAGTAATCTCTATTAAGTACGCGGAATTTACTTAACAAAGCTAAAAGAATATAATATTAACTTTCAACGATTTTATTAATAACTCTAAATCTGCTTGTTATGCAGACTCTTAAACAACTCTAAAACTCTAATAATAATCGTACTTTAGGATTCTAAAATATATATAAAAACTCGTACTTCTAATGCCAATCTAGGGGTCCTTTTATAGGCTTAAGGATAACCCTAGTCGGTTTACAATTTGTATCCTTGTACGACAAGTAATCTAAACAAAGAATATTCTAGAATAACAAAGCTTTCCATAAACGAATATAGCAGTTCTTTAGCTTTGCAGTACTTTGACTTCGACAGCAGTACTTTGACTTTCTGTTTAGCAGTACTTTAACTTTTTCCAGTACTTTGTCATTCTTCAGCACTTTCATATCCTGTGATCTAATGGAAAGAAGGTCATTGGTACAAGATGGGTGTTCAGAGTTAAGAGAGATGAAAGAGGGAATGTCATCAAGAACAAGGCAAGGTTAGTTGCACAAGGCTACAGACAAGAAGAAGGAGTAGATTATGATGAAGTATTTGCTCCTGTAGCAAGGATTGAAGCAATTCGAATCTTCCTTGCCTTTGCATCATATATGGGATTTCAGGTTTATCAAATGGATGTCAAGAGTGCCTTTTTATATGGCAAGATTACAGAGGAGGTGTATGTCAAACAGCCTCCTGGTTTTGAAGATCCTACACATCCAAACAAAGTCTAAAAAGTTGTTAAGGCTCTTTATGGCTTACATCAAGCACCTAGAGCTTGGTATGAAAGGCTCTCTACCTTCTTATTGCAACATGGTTACAGGACTTTGACTTTTTCTAGTACTTTGTCATTCTTCAGCACTTTCAAGAAACATCTCGACAAGAATTAATTACACCAAGAGTGTTAGATTTTGAAGAAGAAGCTGGTCCTTCAACAATTCCACAAGAAGAAGTTGATACTCTCAAACCAATTCATATTGCAAGTGATGATGAAACCATTGCTGAAATATTGCATGATTTATCAAAACCAAGGAGTGTTAGCATTCCAGGAGTTGCTGAAGAACAACATCAAGTTTCTCAATCTCAACCTGTGATAGATCCAAAAGATAAAGGGAAAGGTAAGATGGTAGAAACAAAGAAGAAGAAGCTCACTTTAGCACAAATAAGGGCTGTTCAAGTTGCTATGAATGAGGAAGCAGCTAGAAAGTTACAGGCTGAATTGAATGCTGAAGCTGATATTCAAGATGCTAAGAATGAAGAAGCAGCTAAGAAATTACAAGAAGAATTGAATGTTGAAGCTGCTATACCATTACAGTCACCTATTCTTGTTTCTGCTCTACCAAGAAGACCAAATCGTGCAAAAGAAAGAAATGCCATGATGGCTTATTTGAAAGGTCAAGGATATATTGGATTGAATAAGTTGAATTATGTTGAGATGAAAGGTTTGTATGAAGCTATTATAGAAGCTTATCAGAAACAAGTTGATAGTATCAAAGACTATAAAGAGGTTGATACTCAGAAAGAAGATGATAGAAAAGGAAGCTTAAAAAGAAAAAGAATAACTGAAGTTGAAGATGTTCAGCTATCAAAGAAAGTTGATTTAAGATCTGATACTAATGATGAACTGAGTAATTACTTAAGCATTATAGAATTTGAGTATTCTAAAGCTGATGCAGAAAAGAAGACAGAAAAGAAGAAGAAAAAGTCTCCAATAACTACTTTTGAAGTTGTAGAATCTAAAGATGGAAATTATCTAATGTTTCATAGAGAAGATGAAAGCTTCAGAGTGTTTAATATGCTATGGGATCTATTGCACATAATAGATAGAGAGGATTTATTTCATCCAGTACTTTGTTATGGATTTTTTTGACGACACACACACACAGGTTATTGTTCACACACACAGGAGTTTGATTTTTGTTCTTAAAAGATTTTAAAAAAAGCTCGAAGTTGATTTTATTGAAGAATTGATTACGAAGAGGATTATTTATCACTTATTTGAAGGTGAAGTGGAATTACTTGGATACGTGTTTTATCATACCTTTTAGCAGGAGGTAACTTGTTCGTGTTTCAATGATTATGACAAAGAATTGACATAACACTTAAAGGAGTGATGTTATTGTGCTCAGTGATTATCGTCAAGAGATTGAGGTCTCCCTATACATAGGTATACGTTCAATGTCATCTATAGTGCAAGATATAAGATACAAGTTTGGGTTATTTTACTTCTTCATCAAGTTGGTTATACTTAGTTTTCTTCACAAGTAATCATTACAAGGAGCCTACAGATTTGAAGAATCAAGAAGATGGTTAACATATGGGTTTCAGGGGAAGCTTATTGTTAAGTGTTTAATCATCTACATGCATCACTCAAGGGGACGTGTTTGATTTTTACTACTGTTGATCATTATTCCTATTGCTAGTTGGAGTTTCTACTGTTTTGAATCCATTTTTCTTATGGTGCGTAATGGTGGGCGATTTTAAACATTGGAAGTATTAGATTGGAAGTATGATATTGGTTTGTGGTGGTCAAGATCATTATTTGCATACGTTCCCTAATTGGATAATAACAAAAAGGGGAAGAGATGTTTGAGTGGCATGGCATGGATTAAGGGGAAGACAAAGGAAGACATACTTGTTTCATTCATGGTGAGATCCCTGATCTCAATTTCTCTACTTCGTCTAGGGAAGTTCGTTCAAGAATGGTTTTGTCATTATCAACTAGGGGAAGATTGTTGGGAATTATACGTTTGAGTTGATAAGACAAAAAGAATGAAACAAGAGGGACTTAATACCACAAGAAGGAAACCTACAAAAAGATGGAAGGACTTGCTTGCAAAAGAAGTTTTATTATTTAGTCCTTAGTAGAGATTTGTAAACCCTAATCCTCTAGTATATAAAGAGGACATGGAGTGTAGGTTTTATACATGTCTTCCAAGATGTAGTCGACTTAAAGGTGTGTGTGTGTCCTAGGCGTATTGTCTTGTAAACGCCTAGGTAAGTTAGTTAGTTAGTTTATGGTGATGAAAACCTTGTTCAATAACAAAGTATCGATTAGTTTATTCCGCTGTGCATGTTGTTAATCTTTGTTATTAATTCCTAGTTGAGCTTATAAACGATCTTAACACCATGGATGATAAATTTTCATGTATTTCTGGCATAGGTAATGTGATGATACCATTGAGATCATCCAATTGGAGAACTCTCCTCAAGGATGCCTCAGTAACATCAATAGTTACCCCATCCATAGTGGTCTTAGAGCATCCACTGTTTCATGTGTATCTCTAATCTCAAGTGTTATGGACTGAGCAGAAGTCCAAAACTGTTTGATTTGAGAGATATAGATTGTGGGTTTTAAAAGCAAAGCATACCTTATATGGGTAGTATTGAGAAAGTCCACAATCTGATGAAAAACAGGGCCACTCTTCTCGTTTGACTTTTGTAGGTAGGCCACTTGGTTGTGCTCATCTGCAAATTTTAATGGTGCCATAGAAACTTTTGATGAATAACGATATTATGTCAGTAATAATTGAAGGAATAACTAGCCAATTGAGATAAAAAGATATATAGAGGTAGGGTTTAAGAGTATAGCACAAGAAAAATTATCTAAGGAAAGTATTTAGCTTTAGAGAATAAATATCAAATAGGAAAGTAGATAATTCTCTATAAGTTACCCTATATATATGGAAAGCAATTTTTTCTACAACGGCTAGTAAAAATTTTGTTACTGACACAACAGTTGTAACGGCTAGAACAACAGTGGTAAAATAACATTGTCAGTGGAAACTGTGAACTAGCAGTGGTAATTTTTCACAAAAATTTCAAAGAGCAGTGGTAAAGAAAAACATATGAAAACTAGACTGCTCTTATCATAGTTTTTAGCAAACTACCAGCTATCAACGGATTTGATATGTCTTTACCATGAGCCATTTGGACTAGCCAACTCTTAATCATAGAGAATATGGTGAGTTGATAACCATATAGTTTTTGGTAAACTATCAACCATAAACGGATTTGTCAAGTCTTTACCAGTAGCCGTTTGCTCTGGACTAGTTGATTCTTATGTGGATTAGACATGGTGAATCAATAACCATTTGTTGTGTATCTCAGTTATACACCTTTTAAGATCAACTCCCATCTATGCTGCATAAAGGTTATGGATCTGCATGTGATAGGAATAACCAACTTGTTCTTAACTAAAGTTACTTTTAACCAAGCCACAATCCAAAAAATATCTTCCAAAGTCAACTCGATAATATCTATATTTACTCTTTAACCTACCAAAATAGGAAAAAGTAAATAAACTCATTAATTAACCCTTGTAACCGATTTTGGCTATATAAGGAGGCTTGGCATATTATAATCTTCATCAAAGCACATTCAAACACACAAAATCCCTAAATATAATCATGAGTAATCCTTCCAACACCATTACCATCTCCTCTGATTCAGAAGAAGAGTATGTAATCGAGTCAGAAACTTCCTCAGAGACATCAGGATGGGCTGGATACTTTCCATCATGGGCTGGAAGCACTTCATCCAAGAAGTACACTAAAGAGACTGCCAAGCCTGTACCTGCTGCTAAACCTGCACCATCTATTGAGTTTTACTCCAGCTCATCAGAGGATGATGAGATGAATGTTGAGACCTATTCCATGGCCAAAGAATTACCAAGGGCTCTTACAAAAGCACTGGAAACAGCTATCTCCAACATGAAGCAGATATTCATACCAATGAAGTCTGCAATGCTACCAAAGCCTCCTCCACAAGTTCTTGGTCTTCCTTGTCCAAGAATGCAATCCACATTTGAGAACAAAAGGAAGAGAGCTCAGAAGAACAAGCATGATTATGTGGGCAAAGGCAAGAAGCCAATGGAGTAGCTGATATAGGGTGTAGGAATGTAGGAAGTTATCTTTTGTGTTTTGATTATGGTTGTAGACACTCTCTTTTGGATGTAATGACTCTTTTGTTTGAATTGAAATATCTCTGTTTTCCTTTATCCAATTTGAGAATAACATATTTCCACTACTTGCATTATAGTTTCCACTGTAAGATTTAATTTCTACATAGAAGTTAGTGGACAACTAAAATGACAAACACTAAAGAGCAACCACTTTAATGTAATCAAAGAATCCTTCAAATCTTCATGTCACAAACAGAAATCATACACTAAGAGAGTGTGTGAGGTATCCGTGTTTAGAGAATAGCAAAGAGTGAGTCCATAAGCAGTGGCTAAATTCCAAGTTATATTTGGTCAACTCCTAGTCACTAATCCAGCCACCAAAGTTAAAGACTTCATTTACTTCTCAACAACATATATCTTTCCCTCATTAACTTATTGAATCCAACTTATCATACATTAAAGGACCTTTAAATCACAAACTACCCAAATCACATACTCCAAAAATTTCTCTCTCAACGACTTTCATTCTTCCAACACCATGAGTCATTCAAATCCAATTAACCTCTCTTCTGACAGCTCATCAGACAGTTCTTGGGATAATTTTTTGTTGAACAACCCAGAAAGAGTGGAAAAGAAAGAGTGTGAAGAAGTTGTTTCCAGAAAGAGAAAACATTCAAGTGTTCTCTCAAATTCTTTTTCAGCTGGTCCTTCATCACTACAGCCAGCGCCTCAGGAGGCAATAGTTAAAGGAGATAGCTCAGAGATCAGCTCCTATGTATCTCCATATGAAGATACAGATGATGAGACATCTGGAAGAGTCCTGAGTGTGCCCCCTCTGACTGCAATAGTCCCTCCTGAAAAGCTGCAACAATCACCTTCTCTTCCATTGCTGACATCACCATCACCAGTAGGTCCTTCATCATCCTCACCACCTGTTGGGATAGTGGTGATGGGACTAGTAAGCCCTAAGGTTTACAATGTGATTGATAAGGTTTTAAAAGGTACCATTTTGAGGGGTCGTTTAAGTCCTTATTTGATCACTTTTGTATCCGTTATTGCTTAATATCGTTCCTTTTCACTTTTTAGGTCTCGTGAAGGCAAAATGCTGGAATGGCACTTATTTGGACGAAAAGGCGCGAATATATGAAGAAAATGGCCAAAGTCGAAATCAGACACTCACAGTCGCTGAATGTAGAAGGCGACGGCGTCAGGTTCTATTTGCGACGCCGTCGGAGAATTATTGTGACGGGTCAGAACGCAAAACTCGTGTTTTCAAGAGACGGCGTCTAGTTGTGAAAGAGTAGGCCGTCGCTACTCAGACGGCCTAGATGCGATCCAGACGACGTCAGAAGCTGAAGAGGACGGCGTCACGGACATAAGGTAACGCCGTCGCAAGGTTAACGTGGCCAAGACGAAACCCTAATGGCGGCGACACGACGGCGTCACTAAACATAAGGTGACGCCGTCGCAATTGTAATCTTATATATAGAATCCGAATTTTTCAGTCTTTGTGTGGAGAGTCTTTGGAGTAAAAACCTAAAACCGAACCTAAGGTGTCTTGTACAGTATTTTAGGGTTTTTAACCCTATCTTACACCAAGATAAGTCTTTGCTTCATTAATTCAATTATGTCTTTGATTATTTGTGTGTATGCTTGCATGTTCTCCATGTCCGGCTAATTTATTTGTGTGTTTGCTTAGGAAGTATGAAACTTAATTATTGAATATTGATTGGTTGTTTCTTATCTTAGTTGATTAATGATCTAGTAATGCGATAGGTCATTCGTTGTGTACTTAATGCTTGATTCATCTTTGTGAACCTTAGAGTATGATTACCTGAGTGATTGTAGGCTAAAACATCCGAAGAGTGCCTTAGAGTAGGAGTCTATAATCTCTACGTGGATTTGTAGACAAGACCCTTTGGTAAGTTCAAAGAGTTAGGGAGAAACGCATACCCTACAACTTTAGAAACACAACGCAACTAGGAATAAGACGTGACACTCAACCATCAATAGGAGATAATTAAGGAGTAATATAAACTAAGTAAACACATCTTTAAACTATCATACGAGCACACATTAATTAGACATAGACTCCCACAACCTTAGTTAGATAATTAGATAATAGTAGAGTAATCAGTAGAAATACCAACCCCCCAAATCCAATACCCGAGATTCGTACCTTTCCATTTTCATAAAATATAAAAAGATAAAAAAATAATCTTCCTCAACCTTAACCTTAGCGTAGTAACTCCCTACTAGCATTCCTATTCCCCTAGAGAACGATATCAATACCCGTGGCTTACCCTAATTACTACACTACAACGATTAGGTTCACTGCCTAGGGTGTTATAAAACTTGCTCGAAGAAAAGGAAGTTTCCTTGACCCCGAACGACGCGTGTAGCGTTATCAAGTTTTTGGCGCCGCTGCCGGGGAATAGAATAGCTAGTTAGTAGTCCACCTCGTTTAGGTTTCCTTACTTGATTCCTATCAAGTAATTTTTTTCTCATTTTTAGCTTCCTCGTAGTCTATCCCCCTTCTTTGTGCCTTTGTTCGTAAAACTTTTCCATTGACTCTTCCGTTCACCATCATGGAGAACGCGAATCCACCAAAACTTTCACCCAATCAACAAAATCCACTACATAATCTACCCTTTCCACTCCAAAATGAGATCCTGAGGTTCCAGCAACATCATGATGAATCCTTTCCTGAGGCTTGGACTCGCATTAAATATTTATTGCAAAAAGTCCTTTATCATGGTATTGACTTACTGTTTCCACTACAATTCTTTTACACTCGTATCGCCCACGAAACCCAAAGGAGAATTGACTATGTAGCGGATGGGGATATTTGGGGACGTGGTGCTCGATTTGCATGGGAAACCTTTGAGATTCACGCCCAATTTAGAAGTGGAACATGGGACCCAAAAAACGAATCTTTAGACCTATTTTCAATTTGGAAACTTCGGTCGGAAAGGTTGTTTAGGAAGGAGATGATTAGAGTTGAGGTACCAAGGTGCATGTCATGGTTAGGCGCTACCACAATACAAAATGAATACATAGGTGATCTTGATAAGATGGAGGATAGAGTAGAAAGTCCAACCCCGTCGGATAACCCACAAGTCTTACCATCACTTGAGGAACACACATCGCCTATAACTTACCCGGAAGAAGTAGAAGAGACTATAGGAACCCCAATTAGAGAACCTTTGGACCAAACGCCATTAGAGAATGTAGGTTTAGATGCTTGTTGTCATGACCTCTCTCTTAGTCCTAGGGAAGTTCCATATTTTGATGAACCGGAGCCTCACTTAAAAACCTTACCCAATTTTCCGTCTTTAGATGTGAATCTTGGAATTGAATTAGGCCCCAATCCACCCATCAAAATAGATAGTCCGGGTAGTTGCTTGATAAAGGTGGTAGATTCTAGGCCATGTAGAGTAGAAGCCGATATAGGAGTAACCCATGACCTTACACACTTATATCACCCATTCATGGTTGATAACAAGAAACACTATGGGTTTAAACCGGGTTTATTAGGTCAAGATGGATCCTTAACCAGGAATCTTTTGAAGTTGGTAGAAAATGATCCATTCTTAGGAGAGAGATTTGATTCTCTCGCTACACCAATAGACTTAGGTAAGGTTATAATGAATAGAGCACACTCCTTTGAGCATATAAATCACCCATCACCCTCTCCTCACGTAGCAAATTTCCACCCTAAGGGTGTGTATTGCTACTATCACCCGCATTTGAACTTAAGTGTAGGGAAAACTTCCCCTTTATCTGCTAAATAAGGGTAGAGTCAGGCTCGTGACTCGAACAAAAACAAGCGCTTCTTGGGAGGCAACCCATGTGTATTTGTTTTTTATTTTCATTTGTGTGTCGTATATCTTTTATTGATTGTTTATCCTCATGTTTAAATTTGTAAAAATGCTTTATTTTGTTTTTTAACTTCGTCTTAATTGCATATAAAGGTATTTTACATAAGGGATAAGTGTAGGGAGGATTACACACGTTTTCGAAAGAAACGTAAACATGAGAATAACAATTAATTAAAAGATATTTATGTTTGTTTGTTCGAGTCAAATGCTTGTATCGAGTCATAATGAATGTTTTGCAGAAATTTTTTCAGGATTCTAAAGATGTAAATTTTCCAGAAATTTTTCCAGAAAATCGCAGACCAGTTTTTGTCAGGATAACCTGACGGCGTCAGGATTGCAACCTGACGGCGTCAGGAAGGAGTAAAAACATCAGATTACTTTTTTTTCTCGTTTTCTGAGCTACTTAAAAAAAAAATTTTTGGAATTTTCCAGGTCTTAATTTTCTTAGAAATTCTGTAAACATCCATTCCACAAGCATTATATCCTAGTTTAAATCGAGTCTTATATATATTATTACCGCCGATTTTACGCAAAGGTTTCGTTTGTTTTCTTCAAGTGTGCAGGTTGAGTTTGTCAAGAAGAAGTTACATAAGATTGGAAGGAGCTTTTCACGCAATAATTCTTCTTGAAAAGAATTTAACCACCACTTTACACGGATCCTACCGAGCTAATCAGGGGAGTATTAGTTTCTTTCGTTTTTAATTACCTTCTTTTATCATAACTTTGATACTTTCGGGGAACATTGGGGACAATGTTCAGTTTAAGTGTAGGGAGGGAAAATAAAACGGGAACTTTGAAACTATGCTTATCCTTGATTATTTGCTTTATCCAATTGTGATTGTGTAATAAAACCATGAGAAATGTCGGTTAGGGTAATTTTGGCACCAAATTTAAAATTTTTCATGACATATAGGAGTGGGCCATTAGTCTTAACAAAAGCGTCTCATGGATAGGAAGTTGCATGACTAGCACAAAAAAACCCTTACCACCCAAATTCCACCCAAAATGTGAGGATCGCCCTTAGATTAGTAGGAATTAAAAGCATTCATCTTTAATGCTTAGAGTGTGAACCGGTAGTATAATAGATTCTAGAACTTGTTTTGTGATGCATTCCGAGATCGCAAGTGAGGCTACACTTGTGTAGTTAGGAATAACTAAATGATAAGAGGCATTAGGATAAACCCTTGTTTGATACCTGTAATATAATTACTTCTTCCACATCGGTTGAGTAATTCCCCCACACCCTTTGCGTTGTACTCATTTTTAGTACACGATACCCCTAGTTAACCCCTCAGAGCCTATCCTTTTCGCGGTTCTCGTGATATTTCGGTTTTTCCAGAATATCAATGAAGAGCATTGTTTACTCCCCACCCCCAAATATACACCCAAATCGCCTTAGCCTACCCCTTATGCACTCACTTTTAGTGCAAATGTTTGTTATCACCCTAAACCCTTAGTTCAATTATCTGGTTGCTTGCATAAGTTGCTAAGTCGAGTCATATCCTTTGTATACAGTTTTGGGATGATTGGGATTCATGGGAAAATTTAAAGTTTATGAAATGACGGGAAGGGAACGTTAAATTCAAATTCCCTTTGTTTGCATAATAATGTACCCCAAGTGTTTTGATCTTTTCAATTCGGGTCAAATTAGTATTAGAGTAATAAAAACTCAAGTGTAGGGATATGCTTATAAATCCCTAGTATTTTGATGTTATCTTAGAGGATGGTAGAGTAAAAGTGTATAAAAAAAAAAAAAAAAAATCAAAAAAAAAAGAAAAGAAAAAAAATAGAGTGAAAAAAAAAATATATATATATATATATATATATATATACGGGCTACCATCCTACATCTATCCTTTTAATTTATGTTTGTTTATTTCAGTTATCTAGAGTTTAGAGTGTCGAGTCTTGGCTTAGCAACGCCATTCTTCATATGCAGTTAACATAAAGATTTTTGACTTACCACCACTAAATAGCCTATCCCACCAAACCCTTATTTCCCTACCGTAAGCCTAACGTTACAACCCTTTAAAAGACCTCTTTGATAGTCTTTCCTAGGTGCTTACGCCAAAGCGATGGAGGTTTGATCTATTCTCAAGCCTATGGTAATCTATGTACTAGGACCGGTCAATGAGTGTTTATCTTCCATTTCCTATATTGTTATATTTCATTTATACACCCGAGAGAGATGTGAGTATCCAAACACCCCATGTGAGGTGCTAGTATGTAATTTCCGTGCTTGTTATGACTTTTGCGGGGCTTATATGTGTTGTGGACCGTTTTGAATTAATGCTTCATGACCCCTAACTTATAAATTAATTGGCTAAAAGCACATTTGCTTGAGGACAAGCAAATAACAAGTGTAGGGATATTTGATAAGGTTTTAAAAGGTACCATTTTGAGGGGTCGTTTAAGTCCTTATTTGATCACTTTTGTATCCGTTATTGCTTAATATCGTTCCTTTTCACTTTTTAGGTCTCGTGAAGGCAAAATGCTGGAATGGCACTTATTTGGACGAAAAGGCGCGAATATATGAAGAAAATGGCCAAAGTCGAAATCAGACACTCACAGTCGCTGAATGTAGAAGGCGACGGCGTCAGGTTCTATTTGCGACGCCGTCGGAGAATTATTGTGACGGGTCAGAACGCAAAACTCGTGTTTTCAAGAGACGGCGTCTAGTTGTGAAAGAGTAGGCCGTCGCTACTCAGACGGCCTAGATGCGATCCAGACGACGTCAGAAGCTGAAGAGGACGGCGTCACGGACATAAGGTGACGCCGTCGCAAGGTTAACGTGGCCAAGACGAAACCCTAATGGCGGCGACACGACGGCGTCACTAAACATAAGGTGACGCCGTCGCAATTGTAATCTTATATATAGAATCCGAATTTTTCAGTCTTTGTGTGGAGAGTCTTTGGAGTAAAAACCTAAAACCGAACCTAAGGTGTCTTGTACAGTATTTTAGGGTTTTTAACCCTATCTTACACCAAGATAAGTCTTTGCTTCATTAATTCAATTATGTCTTTGATTATTTGTGTGTATGCTTGCATGTTCTCCATGTCCGGCTAATTTATTTGTGTGTTTGCTTAGGAAGTATGAAACTTAATTATTGAATATTGATTGGTTGTTTCTTATCTTAGTTGATTAATGATCTAGTAATGCGATAGGTCATTCGTTATGTACTTAATGCTTGATTCATCTTTGTGAACCTTAGAGTATGATTACCTGAGTGATTGTAGGCTAAAACATCCGAAGAGTGCCTTAGAGTAGGAGTCTATAATCTCTACGTGGATTTGTAGACAAGACCCTTTGGTAAGTTCAAAGAGTTAGGGAGAAACGCATACCCTACAACTTTAGAAACACAACGCAACTAGGAATAAGACGTGACACTCAACCATCAATAGGAGATAATTAAGGAGTAATATAAACTAAGTAAACACATCTTTAAACTATCATACGAGCACACATTAATTAGACATAGACTCCCACAACCTTAGTTAGATAATTAGATAATAGTAGAGTAATCGGTAGAAATACCAACCCCCCAAATCCAATACCCGAGATTCGTACCTTTCCATTTTCATAAAATATAAAAAGATAAAAAAATAATCTTCCTCAACCTTAACCTTAGCGTAGTAACTCCCTACTAGCATTCCTATTCCCCTAGAGAACGATATCAATACCCGTGGCTTACCCTAATTACTACACTACAACGATTAGGTTCACTGCCTAGGGTGTTATAAAACTTGCTCGAAGAAAAGGAAGTTTCCTTGACCCCGAACGACGCGTGTAGCGTTATCAGTGATAGATAGGCGAAATGCGCCTAAGGTCATTCCAGAGTGGGCTTTCCCAAAGAAGCCATAGGTGGTAGATGCTGGTTAGGTTGAAGCTTTTGTTTGGAGTAGGTTGTTGTTAGTTGTCTTCAGTTGTTGTAATGATGCTTGTTGTCTGTATTCATGGATGTATCTACTGCACTTAGTGTGTAGTTTTGTGAAATAATAATAATGATCCATGTTTTTCTTTAACTTTAGAGTTCTTGCATCATTCTTGTTGTTTCATTAACTCCGTTGCCAAAACTGACATACTGTCCATCATAATGTTCAAAATCTGAGAGATAGAACTTGTTGCCAGTCATGTGCCTTGAACACCCACTATCTGTATATCCTTGATCTGATCTTTTTGTCCTTGGATGTTCCTGCACATAGAAGTAAAGAGTTAGTTTCTTTTGGGGACCCAAGCCATGATTGACTTGGATCTGCCTCGTGTATCAATATAGTTAAATCTATCAAAGGTCATTAATACACCATTGGGATTGGTTGTAGAGGTAGTTCCTTTAGGTTTCCATTCCCAACGTGCTGAGGCCTTCACAGCATTGCCCATGTCCCCCCTTTTCTTGTTTACAACCTTTGCAGTGGTAACTTTTGAATAAGCAGTGGAAACTGCTGGTTTGATTTTAGGTACCCACTGTTGGTTATAATTAACCTTTTTAGTTTGAAAAGTTCCTTTCCCTGTTTGTGCAGATTTTGCAAAAGTTGTTTTGGACTGTGCACATTTAACAGGTGACTTAGGGTGAGCAGTGTTAACAGTTTTTGCAGTGGCAAAAGTTTTGAGGCCACTTCTTAGCTGAACTGCTCTTGGGATCATTTTGCAATGAGAGTTAGGGTGTATATTATTTTGAAACCTGTTAGACTCCACCCTTTTATTCCCATGGACTTCCCTTCTCCCAACATGATAGTCACAATAAGCATGTAAATGATCAAAACTACCACAGATATAGCATGCCTTATTGTACATCACAAAATCACTACCTAGTTGTTGAGATTTAACATGATTCCAACTCCTCTGGTTATCCCTAGGAGCTGTAGGCTTGTTCCTATACATCTCAGCATACCTTACAGTTGATCTAGGTTTATTAACTGGTTTCCTAGGTTCCTCTGTAACAGTATTAACAACTTTTGGGATAGAAGTCTCTTCATTCCTTTTAACATTCTCATCAACAACTGATGAGTCACTAGCACTTTTAAAAACATCATTTTCCTTCTTAACCTCTTCCTCACCTTTCATAGTTGTGTCCTTTAAAGGACCATATCCACGTTCAAGATCCTGAAACTCTTCTAAGCCTGTATGAGCTAAATCTATACCTGGAGGTGAATGAACACCCCTTAGAGGTGGAGGCACTATATTATAACCCATACCAGACTTAACTTTACTATGACTTTGAGCATTCCAGATTTTATCAATTGACTTAGACTGATAATAACATGTGTCTACAGTTAAATTGACATTTTCATTTATCTTTTTAAGTTTTTCAAGATCTTTTTGGTATGCCTCATTCATAGCTGTTTTATGATCTATTTCTCTTCTAAGAAAAATCATATCACCACTAAATTTTGACTCATTTTCTCTATAGTGATCTATTTGTTTTTCTAATACTGCTATAGCTCTCCTAAGATTTGACACAGTATAATTAGCAGTATACAACTCTTGTCTTTCATTAGAATATAGATCATTAAGCCTTTTAACTTCTCTAGCAGCCCTACATGTTTTAGAACAACTTTCAAAGTTTTGTACCTCAGAGTCAGAGAAAGCCATGAAAGCAATTTCAGTAGATACAAGAGCAGTATCTGAAGATTCTTCTTCTTGTTCATCAGCCATGAAACTCCAATCCGCTCACACCATCAATAGCCACCATTATTTTCGGTTCTTCCACAGTTGGTTCCTTCTTTTGCTTGTAACAAGTAGACCTGTTGTCCTTGGTATTTGGTCTTCTACATTCTCTCGCAAAGTGTCCCAGCTTGTGGCAGTTAAAACATTCCACTTTCTTCTTATCAAAGCCTGTAGTTTCACCACCATTGATGTGAACAGGCTTGCCAGTCTTCTTGTAGAATTTCCTAGCCCTCATGCTAAGAAGAGCTATCTGCCACTTTATGTCCATCTCTTCCAAGTCATCTTCATCAATTTGCTCTATGTCTTCATGAGTTAGTATAGAGCCATTAACTTGAGTTGAGATAAAAGTATAAAAGATAGAATCTCCAATACTAGCAATCTTCTTATTTGAACCTGCAGTGGTAACACTAACATTACCAGTGGAAACTGTAGAACCAGCGGTGGCAATATCATCATCACTGTTATCTTCAGAATCATCACTGTCAACAGAGGTTGACATCAAAGCCAAGCTACTTGAGCTTGTACCAAGTTTCCCTGCCTTCTTCAGTCTTTGTTCAATGAGTTTAAAGTTGTTGTAAAGATCATTGAGCTTCATTGTTTCAATGTCTGCTTTGTTTTCCCAGACTGTAACATTAGTTTGAAACTCTGAAGGCAAACTTCTTAGAAACTTCAGATTGAGATCTTCCTTTTCTACCTCAATGCCAAACACAGTCAATTGTGTAACAATCTTCTGAAGTTTGGTGAAGATGCTATCAAGTGAGTCATTGCTTGAAGCAGAGAAGTTTTCATAACTTTGCTTTAAAAATGTCTTTTGTGTCTTCTTTGTAGCATCGTTACCACCAAACACTGAGCAAATCTCTTCAAAAAGTTCTTTTGCAGTCTTGAACTTGCTGAAAGCTATGATCTGGTCTCTAGGAAGAGTCATCAGCAACAAACTTCTAGCCTTTAGATTATTCTTTTTCAATGCCTTTTCAGTACTAGATTCAGGCACAGAAACAGTCACCACTTCTGTGTCACCAACCTTCTGAGTACTAGTCACAGGCTTGAAAGAATCACCAATTAAGATGATCTCCCATAGAGCATAGTCTTGAATGAGAAAGTATTGCTCAATTTGTATCCTCCACATCTCAAACTCATTAAGTTTGAGCTTAGGTAGCCTGGGTGTAGAAGAGTTGGACTGGTTGTTTTCCATCTCCATTGAATTCAGTGAGTAGGTTAAGCTAATTCCTTGGATCTTCTAAAACAAAATATCAGAACCTTCGCTCTGATACCACTTGATGGATCTGGACACACACCTTGTGTCAATGATATTTTGTATAATATTAATAAGCATGCGGAATTTACTTAGTAATACTTAGATGACGGATTGTATGATGTATTGTAAGTAAACACAGATTAAACACAAAACTTAAGCTCCAATATTATTAATTAATAATATGAGTGATCTTTACTTATCACTAGGGTTACACCTTGAAGCCTTCGTGAATAATAAGTACATAGATAAGTAGGTTTGTACGTACCTAAGACAATGACCTAGGACCTCCTTTTATAGTACAAGGAGTCCTTTACAAGATAAGTATAAAGCTAACAATATAGAATATACACAAGATCTTTTCTATACTTATCTAGACACGTTCTCTTAACCATTATCTAATAGCAGTGGTAATAATGTACCAGCAGTGGTAATACGTTTCCACTGCTAGTGTAATCCAAGCAGTGTCTTCCACAACTATCAGTGGTAACAGATTATTCCCAACATATATTAATAATATATAAGTGAAATCACGTCTCGTGATTAAGTCACTAAAGGGTCACACTTGTGCATCACAACTGGAGGTAAATATTTATTATTAACATATTAAATATTAAGGGTTGATAATATTAAATTAACTAGATTAATTCAATTAATTATAAAGTTTATAACTAAAAGCGTAACAATACGGGAGATTAAGGGTTTAAGTGAAACTAAGAAGGTTTCCTTGGAGGACAAGGAAGCTAGCCTCTAAATACAAGGCACCTCATCATTATACACATAACAATTCACACAACCCTAGACCCTCTCCCCTTGATCGCCGATTGGCATACACCCCAAGAGGGGTTTCGAAAGCCTTCTTGTGTCAACCAAATTTGATCGAAACTAAGGGTTCCCAAACCATTAATCAGTGTCGGCAATTAAAACAAAAAAGAAATAACGCGTGCACAAGAAATTGGTCCCAGCTGCTGAAACAAGTGTGCAACCGTGGGCTATTTTCGGTCGTTGTAAGTATGGGTAAGCTGTGGGCGATCACCAGCCGCCTGGCTGGATGCATTTGAACAAAAAAGTTGCATTTAAAGATTTTGAACTTCTCTCATTAAGTGAGGCCAATCATTTCCAAGCTATAATGGATCTAAGACGTTTTTACTTGACGATGAAGGGTTTAAGAAAGCATAAATAAGGTAGGATTATGCCATTTTAACATATATGAATTTCCCTAACACCATAAGGCAAAATCCTACCAAATTATCTACTCTAAAAAAAGGTTCTAAGTTCTGGCATTTTCAGAAGTAATACTCAAGCTTGTCAAGGAAGGTTTAGGGTATAACTTAATAGTGTGGTTGAGCAATTGTAGCCATTTCGCGATGGTGCTCTAATTCCTCAAATTCTTTACTTATTTGTACTTGAACAATTAGGTAAACCTTGTTTACTATTTCAAGATGTTCAAGTCTTCATGTCTTGTTGATGTTTGATGTTTGATGTTTAATGAAAATTACTATACTTGCTTGGAAATTGTGTTAACTATCATATGCGGTGTTTGGATGATTAGTTATATATGAACACTATGATTCCTAGATAATTTTGTTTAAATAAGAACATGTCTTATTTAACTAGTTGGTAAAACATGACTGATGCAGGTTTTACTGACCAGGTTTTACATTTTTAGTAACTCGTCTACCTATGGCCTACCTAATGAACTAACGGGCAGTGTACCCGGTCGCATGTAGTGAGGGAATGGTATGAACGAGGTCGTCCTAAGAACGGTTGATTCCTAACTGTCTAATTAATTAAATTGGTCAACTAAATAAGTTTTAATGAAAGGATTGATAATATTTAAGGTGTCAAGTGATCAATTGGGCTGGTTCTCTGGTAAACAAGCTAATGGGAAAGATAGTGATGCAATTCTTTAAACCGAGTTCATCCACAAGTGGCATAAGTCGATAGACTCCTTTGGTTAATTCGCCTACCCTATGGTTCTTAGAATCCTCACCAAGATGAACAGGTCACCCGGGATCATTCGACAATCTAATAGCAGTCATTAAGAGTCGGCGTTTACTATCGCATTACATGGGTTCTAAATGTCACTAGATTCCTGTTTCAGGTGGGGTCAAATTCGAGAGGACAACATTTGGTCAATTCGCCCTAACCTATCAGCAAAGATACCACCACTGGAGAAGTCAGGTGTCCCTTCATAAGTCCAGTTGTTCTTGGTCCCCTAAGCCAAGTCATTAAGTTCCGCTAAATGCTAGACTCATAATAGTGAGTGCCCGGGCGTTAGCAACTTAAACACTCACCCCCTAATTCTTAAGTTCATCCAAACGGTAGGTGATCAGTTGGTCAAATCGCACAAGTAGAAAGGGTCGTCAGTTGGTCATATCTTACCCTTCCCGTCTCAGTCTACTCACTTAGAGTCAGTTGGTCATATCTCCTAAGCAACTAGCCTATACCGCCATTCAAAACTACCGAAACAAGGGTAGCTACCAATAAACTATGCATGCATACACTAGAAACAATTAATAACGCAAAAGCATTAATAATAAAAAGAATCAAAACTAGGCCAAGACCTAATTTCCACATCACCAAGATACCCTAGTGGAATGACAAATAAAATCCTCATACTAGTATAAAACAATAAATAAACAAAAACATAACATCAAATAATTAATTGACTAATAATAAATTAATAATCAATTAAATAGAACACAACAAGAATTAATTCGCCAACAATTATATTGAGAATCAAGATTATAATAAATAATAATGAAACCAAAATAATATTATGAGTCAGAAAATAATTACATATCGTGCCAAAAATAAAGCTATCGATCCCCTAGTTGAGTACTGGGGCAAACCCCGAAAGATTTGCCCCATAAAAACCTTGCGTCCTCCTGCTTTCTTTTCTTCTTGCTCGTACAGTACCACAAAACCCAAAAGATGCTTTTCATATGACAAAATAATGTCATATATATAGTGATTTATTTAGGGCTTTATGCAACTTGAGCCCGGGCTTTTAATAATTACGATGTAACTAAATTAATAAGTTACGTCATAACTCTTTGTAGCTTTATATAAAATAGCCGCATTTAATTAATTACGGCGTAATTAAATTATAATTACGTCGTAGCCTTCAAAACTTTGCGCCCAAGTAATTAATTACACTGTAAATAAACATCGGGTTACGTCGTAATTCTTCGCCAGCTCATACTTATCCACTCCTAAATTGCCTCTACGGCGTAACTAAATCCATGTTACGCCGTAACCTTCACAAAAATAATTACGACGTAACCAAAAGAATTGGTTACGTCGTATCCTTCATAGCTCATATTTACGCCGTAACATTATTAATGAGTTACGGTGTAACCTTCACAAATAATTCATATGCCTTTGTAAATCAATCTTCAGAACATATAATTGGCCTTTTATTACTTCTTTTCCGCTCCAACGCCCCATTTAACCTGAAATGCAATTATGAACGAATTAAGTACCATATTAATACAAATGAGGCCATAAACACGGGAATTTGATATATAAAAGATCAGGCTAATTTGATGTTATCAAATATCCCTCCACTTGAATCCTACTTGTCCTCAAGTAGACCCTTTAAATAATTCTTAAAAAGATATCTCACAGGATTAATTGGAAGATATGAGTTTAAAAATCACCTAAGCTAGGAAATTCCAAACCGAGCACCTCACGAAAAGGGAATCGAAATCACACTCTCTCTCATAATTCACGTGTTTATTTTTTGGTGATCACTCAACTGCTCAGTCATGGCGAGTATTCTATTATAGGTTTGGCAAAGATACTAATCTCTACTACTAGAGTCTATAGATGCAGATATTCTAAAAGGCAATGGGTTGACACAACATAGGCTTATAGGGTTATTTTGTCATTACTAACGAGCTACGGTGAAGGGGACAAAACCAATGATACATGACCAAATCTATGGCCAAGACACCAATGATTGCTCGCTTCCTCACCTAAACTCAATTCATGACTAAGGGTAGGATAAGACATGGGAAAACATTTAATAGGTGTAAATAAAAATACACGAAACAAATAGATTCCTAAGTCCACAATCGCCGCACCACTAGTCGCATTCAATCCCACAGCAAAAATCGAGGGTCAAGAGTCAAGAGGTCTTCAATACACGAGTCAATGCATATAAAATGTAGCGTAGTGCCTCATAATCTCCAAAAACCAGGCAAATAAGATGCATTAACTCGGCCTTCATCATTAATGAAAAAAGTATGTGCTATAAAATTTTAAAAATTGGGTACTTTTAGTACATATTTTTACCAAAATCAACCATTTCTATCTCCCATCCCTCCACTTGAAATGTACAATGCCCCCATTGTACGAATATTGATTAAAATTTGAAAGGCGAGATAGAAATGTACGGGTTTCTAATTTTATCCGTAAGACAAAACAAATTTGTAAAAATTTGCGCCTAATTGAACAAGGCGAGAATACTTAACACAATACGATAAATAAGCTGATTATTATTAGATCATCTATAAACAAATTAATAAACTCTTGCTTGCATTTTTTTTAATGCAAGATAAGGTATACATGAATAAAAATAAAAACAATATGAACATATAAAGCATCCCCCCACTTGAGATCAACTATCATCTAAACCCCGATTTTCTTCCAAAACCCTTTATTCAAAACCCGCGACTTTCACTAGTGGAACCAAAGTTAACCAACAGCGCCCGGACCATGGACATAAGGAAACTACAAGGTGGGCTAGGCGATAGGTGTAACGAAACAACATAATTTGGGTGAACAAAATGAAAGGAATGGCTCTAAAGGATGTACTAGGGGTATCTTGCACTAATGATGAGTGCAACAAAAAGGGTTTAATAGGGGGATTGACTAATCGATGTGAAAAGCCAATATACACAAACATAAATGATGGGCTAATTGGGTTTAATCCTAAAATTGCCTTAAATACTAGCTGCACCAATCACACCAAGTTACCTCAGTGTGATGCTCATGATAATGGTCTCGAAAAGATATGCAAAGCCAAGTTCTAAAGTCTACTACAACCACTTGCACACTTATTTTTGGTATTATGTATAAGGGGAAAACGTAAAGGCTTATCCTCACACAATGGAAATATATGGTAGGTGTGCTCAGTCTAGATTAATCCAGTTAAGTAATGAAAAACATGTCAAAATTTAACTAATGAAACACTTTTCATAAAAAACTAGAAAAATAAAGGCAAGTAAAATCAAGTGGGTGTCTATGTCTAATCCCTTCCCCCCACTTGGGTCATACTAAGCATATAATTGAAAAAATAGGAAGGGTTAGAGATGGAACGAAAAACTCCCCTGGATTTGCTCGGTATGATTAAAAATGCATGTCAAAAAACATGCTCCGAATGTGCCTCCACGAGCAGCATCCATCTTCTCATCAACTCTCCATACAGACACCATGACACTCAACTAGGATGGATAAAAAGTGTTCCCTTGCAGCCAATCATAGCTCCCTAATTCTTCAATTGTATTGCTGCAAGAAAAACTAATACCAAAAAGCATAATTCCTGGATAAAAAGCAAAAATAGCACGAAATGTAAAAATAAAAATAAAACCTAACTCACTTTCGTAGGAATCACGATTGCATTTAGCGCATGAAACAAGCCTTTTAAACCCCTCGGTGTCCCGAGTGGACGAGTGAAGTCTCGTGAGGGTTTACAGGGAACACACCCACAAAGTTCATTTAATTACTAATACAAGGTTATGACGATGTTTCGAAATTTGTTTTAGAAAAAATTAGTCATAGTGGATAGTTACGACGTAACTGGATCGGCCCAGTTACGGCGTAGGTGAGTTGACTTACAAAAAATGTTTACCAGGAAGGGATTACGACGTAACTGGATCGGCCCAGTTATGGCGTAATAAGAAAGCCCGAGAAAGAAAATACCTGTAACAAGGGAGTTACGGCGTAACTAGATCGGCCTAGTTACGTCATAGTTATGATGAAGTGAGCAATTGGCCTTACTGATCGCCAGTTACGGCGTAAATGGATCGGCCCATTACGCCGTAATTACTATCTGATGTTGTTGCGCCCAAAGTGTCAACTCTTTCCTACGTGTTCAAGAGGAGTTATCGGAACTCCTATCATCTATATTTGGTCTTTATACCTGCAAACAAGATAACAAAACATACCAAACCCAAAAACATATCCTAAAAACCACAAAATATCCAAAAAGGTCTATAAAATCAAAAACTAAATCTAGGATAGGGACGGGTAGTCTCCCGACGAGCACTTTTCTTTAACTCCCTTGAGTCTTTAAGTTAGACTCCTGCAACAGCCATCAATCAGACGTCTCCAATCATGTCCATTGCTCAACTAATCTTGGCTTATGATCTTGTCGAGATTCTCTCCACTTGTTCTTCTTGCTCAACCTGCACACTATCACAACCTGGTGCATTAAATGTGTAAAAATAATAAACATGAGCAACAAGTGAGATGTAACAAATCATTCATAATTTTTAAGATGTCTCAGACTTGGTTACGGCGTAAGTCTAATTACAAACTACGCCGTAACTTCAGTCTGAAAGAAACCTGATATAATATAAGAATAGATTACGCCGTAACCATGGCCAAGGTTACGCCGTAATCTTAAGACAGAAGACAAAATTGTAGAATAATATCAATCAAACAGCCAAAAATACAAAGACCGTTCCCCGGCAACGGCGCCAAAAACTTGATGCAGGTTTTACTGACCAGGTTTTACATTTATAGTAACTCGTCTACCTATGGCCTACCTAATGCACTAACGGGCAGTGTACCCGGTCGCATGTAGTGAGGGAATAGTAAGACCGAGGTCGTCCCAAGAACGGTTGATTCCTAACTGTCTAATTAATTAAATTGGTTAACTAAATAAGTTTTAATGAAATGATTGATAATATTTAAGGTGTCAAGTGATCAATTGGGCTGGTTCACTGGTAAACAAGCTAATGGGAAAGATAGTGATGCAATTCTTTAAACCGGGTTCATCCATAAGTGGCATAAGTCGATAGACTCCTTTGGTCAATTCGCCTACCCTATGGTTCTTAGAATCCTCACCAAGATGAACAGGTCACCCGGGATCATTCGACAATCTAATAACAGTCATTAAAAGTCGGCGTTTACTATCGCATTACATGGGTTCTAAATGTCACTAGATTCCTGTTTCAGGTGGGGTCAAAGTCGAGAGGACAACATTTGATCAATTCGCCCTAACCTATCAACAAAGATGCCACCAGTGGAGAAGTCAGGCGTCCCTTCATAAGTCCAGTTGTTCTTGGTCCTATAAGTTAAGTCATTAAGTTCCGCTACATACTAGACTCATAATAGTGAGTTCCCGGGCGATAGCAACTTAAACACTCACCCCCTAATTCTTAAGTTCATCCAAACGGTAGGTGATCAGTTGGTCAAATCGCACAAGTAGAAAGGGTCGTCAGTTGGTCATATCTTACCCTTCCCGTCTCAGTCTACTCACTTAGGGTCCGTTGATCATATCTCCTAAGCAACTAGCCTCTACCGCCATTCAAAACTACCGAAACAAAGGTAGCTACCAATAAACTATGCATGCATACACTAGAAACAATTAATAACGCAAAAGCATTAATAATAAAAAGAATCAAAACTAGACCAAGACCTAATTTCCACATCACCAAGATACCCTAGTGGAATGACAAATAAAATCCTCATATAAAACAATAAATAAACAAAGACATAACATCAGATAATTAATTGACTAATAATAAATTAATAATCAATTAAATAGAACACAATAAGAATTAATTCGCCAACAATTATATTGAGAATCAAGATTATAATAAACAATAATGAAAATAATATTATGAGTCAGAAAATAATTACATATCGTGCCAAGGATAAAGCTATCGATCCCCTAGTTGAGTACCGGGGCAAACCCCGGAGGATTTGCCCCATAAAAACCTCGCGTCCTCTGATGAGTGTGTAAATACTCATCATTTTAGGTCAAATCTGAACTGCAAAACATCTAAAAACACTCAGAAATGCATCAAAATACTGAAAATATCTCAAAACAGTGTTTTATATGTTTCAGATGCAAAAATATTGAAAACAAATGAAAAAGGAACAAAGTTTGCTTAATCAGCAGTTTCAGTCCCCCGACTTTCAAAAATTGGCAGAAATAGTCCCTGAGCACGTATTTTAAAAGAAAAGTCACCAAAGGTCCTTTTGAAATCATAAGTTGTCATAATTAGTCCTTTGGTGGAAAAAATTTCAAAAGTTTTGAGAAATTTCAAGTTTTGATTCCCGGATTTTCAGAATTGTCAAGTTTAGTCCCCGGAGTTTCAGAAAATGACAAAAATGGGCCTTATATTATTGATGATTGGCAAAACCAACCCTTGGATCATTTTTCAAAATATACGCGAATGGTCCCTGAATTTTCAGTTTTGGCAGTTTTAGCCCCTAAAGTCTCATAAGGGTTCTAAACTAATCCTAAGTCCAAATTACCATCTCAAGCCCAATAAAACCCAACCCGGTACCAAACCCCACGACCCATATTAAAATACCCGACCCAACTTCTTCTTCTTTCCCTCTCAAAATCCCTCCCCTTTATCTGCTCCCCATAAGCCCTAGCATCTCCTTTTCCTTCTCCCCAAACACTCCACCTCCATTGCCCCTTTTACCTAGTTTCACCATACCCCAAAACCACCTTCATCTCCTTTACCCAGTCAACCCCATATCCCAAACCCACTACCATTCTTTCCCTCCTTTCCAAGATGCCACCATGGCAATCCTTGGCTCAAAAAGACCAGTGGATGGCTAAGATTAAGTTCATTTGGTACCTACTTAATCAAGGGCCAAGATTAGTTTCAGAAAGCACAAGGTTGTTTTTTTTGGCTTGCTACCCTCACAGAAGAAACACACTTGAAGAGAGTGAAGACTTGAAGACCCCTAGGATAAGTAGTATAAATAGACATTGTAGCCAGTGTATAATGGCAACCCCTAGTTTTTCTTTAAAAATTTTAATTTTCTTGTATCTCAGTTTTAATGTAATTTCTTTTTAATTAATGAAAGTTCTTTTTTCAGTTTCATGTTTTGTTAAATGTTTATTTTAGCTTACTGAAAGGTTGTTAAAAGGTTTTTGGATCAATCATAGAAAAACGGTAGCTTGAGTTTTTGCAAAAAGGGGTGTTTGTTTATGTGTTCAAACTGGTCTGAATCTTTTTTTTGCCTGTTTGACTTACTGAGTCAAACTCACTTAAGTTATTTTAGCTCAGTCACAAGGAATTTGGAAATGGTTACATGAGTTTGGTAAAAGTTTAGAGATAAAAAATCATTTTTTTTTGTCTCTCTAAAACTGCACAGGACAGCAGTTAGCTGCTATTCTTTGGCCTTTTGCTTGGCTTATTTGGTAATTTTAATTGGAAAAAGAGATGCTTTTCTTAAGTCCTGATATACCTAGCTTGATTTGTGTCTAATTGAATTGAATATAAATCATCTCTAGTATAGTTTAATTCGAAGTTAAAATCTGTTGTAGGCTAATGTGGTTCTGTATCAGTTAAAGAAACGACCCAAAACAAGCTGCCAACAACTTATTTATAAGCTGTTGCAGTGCTTTTCCAACACCCAAATCAGTTTTATATAATCTTGGGGATACTAACTTTGATTTTCTGAAGCTGGTCCTAACTTTGGAAGGCTTTTGGTGACTTAAAAATAAGCTCCAACAGCTCTCCTTGGCTGTTTGCAGCCTGCTGCAACAGGTCACTCTTTTCTTTCTTTCTTTAGCTTACCAGTAGTTTGTGTAGCTTATTTAGGAAGTCACTAGGTAGCTTAGATACAGTTTAGTTAGTAACGGTAGGATTTGGCTCATTAGTTTTCCCTTAGTGCTTATTAGAACAAACTTAGTGCTTATCTCAACTTTACTTAGTTTTAAGATTTCCTAGTTTATTCTCTTTTGCCAACTGCTTATTGGCTTATTCCCTTTGAGTTTTCAAGTTCAATACTGCTGATGCTAGGTTAGATAGCTTATCTATTCTGTCTTTGATGCCTTGAATGCATGTTGGTTGCTTATTGTACCCTTTCTTAGTGTTCATTTGCATTGAAACTGTCAAAGGGGTGTGTTTGGTTGGGTTCTGTCCACAACAGCATCAATAAGCTGTTCATACAGCTTATCTGTTGAGTTTTATATAAAAAGTTTTCACAAAAGTTTTCCTATTTGATTGCATCTCTAATTGTCCAAAAGCCAAATTGAAAAAAAAATAACAATTTCAAAAAGTGTTGGAGCCAGGATTCGAACCTCGGTCTCCACACTCAAACCTCAACACAACTCAACTCAACCAACTGCCCTTGGGACTTCTTTCAGTTTGATTTTGCATCATTAATGTCTTATAGACAAATTGGCAGTTTAGGATTAAGAACTTATTAGCTTATATTCTGCTTATTTTACAAAGCATTCACCATTTTTCTTAATTTTCCTAGATTCAGTTTAGTTTAAGGTACTTTTTGTGAATTTCGCAGATTTTTCGAAAATAGTTTAGTATTTTTAATTAATTAATTAGTCCAAAATCGTTTTTAATTCGTAATAAATAATTTGAAAGTCAAAAAAATATTCCGCTTTTTTCTAAAATTATTTTTAGTCAATTAGAACGTAGGAAAATTGATTTCACACCCGTAGCCCTTAAATTGCAAAATTTTTACGTTTATGGCTCGGGTTGTTTCTCGGTTTTTACGTTTTTTAGTTTTTGCACCCTAGGACTTAGTGTAGCTTCGTTTTATCATTCCTTAGGCTTAGTGATAGTTTATTTTTAGTTTATTAGGGTTCCCTTGCCTTAATTACCTTCCCGTTCATTAAATTGTAGAAAACGTAATTCAAACCAAACAAATCATTAAAAACCAATTCAAGTTCAAATCACGAAACTCAACGAATCCTTCCATTCACACCTCGTTGGGACACGACCCGGGAAATCAATTTTCCGGTATCACTTTTATCACACCCGTGAGGTTTGGCACGTTGACCTTTTTCCTAAAAGGTTAATTTGTCGAATTTTACGGTTAATTTGATATATTGATATTGTGTTTGTTTTTCACCACTCACTTCACAACGAATCAAATTTTGGCGTCGCTGCCGGGGAGGTGTGTTGCGACAATATCGTGAAGTTTTTGCGATTAGTGACTTGAAGAACCTTCCTCGTGAAGTTATTGTTTTTATAAAAATACAAAAATACAAAAATATTTTTCTTTTCTTTATATATATATGTAAAAGATTAAAAATACAAAAAGATTTTCCTTGTTGTTTTAAATAATATAGAAGGCACAATCAATATAACATTCTCAACTGAGGTGTTATCATTATAAGTTCCCGAACAAAATATTTAAAACTTGCCTTTGTGTCGCTCGTGTTTTGGTTTACTTTTATCGGTTTAACAAACTGTGTGACGGGTATAAGGACGGCCTGACATTAAATTGCGGCTGAAAAGAGACGGGTTTTTAATAAGCTTCGCGCTGACCTAATAAAGTCTCTCCGCTCCTTTGTGCGTTTTACTTATAGAAGTGATCATTTCACGTGGGATTATTGGTTTAAGTTCACTGTCGTTTTGCCTCGATATTGTGTTAATTGGATTTGTTATTTTCTTTTACTTTTCAAAAAAACAATAAAACCCAAAAAGATTCTTCTTTCCCCCATTTTCATAATTCTCTTGTTTCCTCGAGTTACGTCTAGTGCATGCGCACTCGTTCTTCTAGATCATTGAGCCCTTTTCGTGATCTAGTAAAAATTCCTAGAAGACGTTCTCATAGACGTGCTGCCCGAATAGTCGAACCCGAGATTCGTACTATTCCAAACAACAATATGACAGATGAACGAACTATGGCGGAAATGCTCCAGGCACCCACCGAGGGTTATGGAGATGCCATCGTTTTACCACCAATCAATTCTGATCACTTTGAATTGAAGACGCATTTGATCCAACTTGTGTCTACGAATCAATTCAACGGGTTTGATCGAGAAGACCCGTATGCACACATCCGTTGGTTTAGCAAGTTGACCTCAACTATCAATTACAAGGATGTACCACAAAAAGTGATCAAACTGATGCTATTTCCGTTCTCACTTGAGGGGGCAGCCCGGATTTGGCTGGAAAAAGAACCCCCTCGAACCATCGAAACTTGGGAGGATCTTGTTCAAAAGTTTGTCAATTATTTCTTTCCTCCATCAAAGACAACTAATCTTAAAAATGAAATTTCTAGATTTCGTCAAAATTTCGATGAAAACTTTGGAGAGGCATGGGAGAGATTCAAAGATCTCCTCAGGAAATGCCCCCATCATGAATTCACGGAGCTTCAACAAGTTAATATCTTTTATAATGGGTTGAACGGTAACGATCAAGATTCTTTGAACGCAGCCGCAGGTGGCAATATCTTGAATCGTAAGCCTAAAGATGTGATTGAGATTTGCGAAATAAAATCAAAAGTTCCTATTTCTCGCAACAAAGTCAATATTCCGAACACTCCTGCTTCTTCATCCGGTAACTCTTCCGAGTTAGCCGCTCCGTTAGCCGCTCTAACGGACGTCATCCGTTGTATGATGAAAGAGGTAAAGGAAATCAAAAGCGAAATTCATAAACCGGAACCAATCAAAGCCGTGAACAAGGTGTGTGAAACTTGTAGTGGTCCACACGCGTATTATGATTGTCAAGCAACCGATGCTTCTTTTTACCAAGCTTCCGTAGCTTCTGTAAACCACAATCAATACCGACCAAAAGCTGATCCTCAATACCGTGCCCCTAGCGGTATGACACCACCTGGTTTTCCTCCTGTGCAAAACCATGGCAATCAGAATCGTTTTGTTCCAAATCAAAACTTCAATAACTCTCAAAATTTCAATCAGAACCGGAACAATTTCAACCAACCATATCAAGCTCCAAATCAGCAAAGTTATCAACAACCTTCTCAAGCTCCCATACCAAATGACTTCATGAAAATTACTGAGTCAAGCATACGTTCAATGCAAACTCAGATCAATAACATGAGAGTTGAGCTAAAAAAGGAAATTGATACCACAATGTCTCGGCAGACAAATGAGTTGAAGAATATGATGAGCAGTTTCATGAACATGAATATGAACAAAGCTTCGTCATCTTCTGGAGGACTCCCAAGCAATACAGTTCCAAATCCAAATGCCGAGTTGAAAGCCGTCACCACTCGTAGTGGTAAGACGCACAATGGACCTTCGACTCCAATGCCTCCTCCACCAGGAGCAATGAGTCAAGTTACCAAGGATACAATGGACAAGGTGCATTTCTCAAGCCCACGAAGTACCGCACACGTCCCACCTTCGGTAGTCCAAGCTTTAAGTCCGGAACCCGAAGTTCCAAAGACAAATTCTGAGCCAGAAATGACTTCCGTCCCGGCTCAAAAGTCTAGTCAGCTTCCTTACCCATCAAGATTGCATGATGAGAAGCTCAAAGACAAAACCAAAGAGCAAATGGAAAATTTTTTCCAAATTTTCAATGAACTACACTTTGATATAAGCTTCGTTGATGCTCTCGTTCTAATGCCCAAATTTGCATCCACGCTTAAAGGCTTGCTGAGCAACAAAGATAAGTTATCTGAGATGGCTAAAACCCCTCTCAATGAGCAATGCTCAGCGGTCCTTCTCAAGAAGCATCCCAAAAAGCTTGAAGACCCCGGCAGGTTTTTAATCCCGTGTGATTTCTTGGGGATGGTTCAATGCTCCGCCTTGGCCGATCTTGGCGCAAGCATTAACCTCATGCCACTCTCAGTATGGAAGAAACTGTCTCTTCCTAAACTTACATCCACTTGTATGACACTCGAGCTAGCGGACCGTACCCAAACTCGTCCACTTGGGATAGCCGAGGATGTCGTGGTGAAAGTAGGAAAGTTTCACTTTCCTACTGACTTTGTTGTAGTAGACTTTGATGCAGATCCTAGAGTTCCCCTCATCTTAGGGAGAGCTTTCTTGAGAACGAGCCGTGCTCTAATTGATGTATTTGCTGAAGAGTTGACCATACGGGTTGACAACGAAGAACTCACGTTTAATATCAACCAGAATTCCAAACCTCTATACAAACATAGTGTTGCCACAATTGATCAAAAATCTGAAAGAATCAATGCAACACTCTCAAATTTCACGGTTAAGAGGAGTCATCAAAAACATGCTGAGCTAAAATCTTTGAAAATCAACCCTGGTTCAAACAAATGGTTTGAATGTTGTACCCAGGAAGTCCAGAGTGTTCTTGATGATGATGATCTAGAATCGGAGACTTTATCGGAAGTGGTGGAAATTGCTAGCTCTAAGAGCACACCACTTGTCCCACCTCCGGAATCAGTTTATCGTATCGAGTTTGTTAACTCTGTGAATGAAACCAAACTCTCTTCAGTTTCATCTGGATTGGATGATGATGTTTGTGATCCAATGGGAGACATTCTTCCCATTGAAGAATTGCTCAACAATGATCCATCATCCCCTAGTCTTATTATTTCCGACTCTTCCACCCCTTCTCTCACTCCGGATGAGGAAGATGACAACTTTTGGAATGAAGTCGATGCCTTTCTTAGTGATGAGTCGATTCCAACAGGAATTGATAATACTTACTATGATTCGGAGGGAGACATCCTTTTTCTGGAAAATCTATTGATTGAAGAACCGTTTCCAACCCTCCCTACCGAAAATTCTGTTGACGATCACCACACAAACTTCAAGACTAAGCTTAAAAATGTCAAAAATGGTGATTTGCTTTTTACTGATGAGGAATGGACTTGCATTCTCATGCACATCTTTATTCCATTCTTCACAGATGGTGTGGTTGCTCTTTCCCTTTTCTCTTTCGGGAATGAGGACACCATCTTTGACCCCAGTATCATCCTTTATAGTTTCTACTATTAACAATACCGCGTTTGTATCTCGCCGGTGTGGAACTTTCTGATGTTCATATGTTTATTAACACTGTGAACGAAAGTCCGATCGAGATTGGTTTTCCACGTTGCTTCCCCAAGAACAAATGAATACGGGGTCGAGTCAAGCTAGCGACTCGGGAATCAAAAAACAGTAGCAGGCTATATGGGTTTTCACCCGTATTTCTGACTTCTTTCTACTTTTTACCACCCTAGTGTGGGGGAGTTGCCCCCCGCTGTTGTATATAAAGTTTTCTAAAAAAAAAAAAAAAAAAAAAAAAAAAAAAAAATTCAAATAATGGCCATAGTATTTCCCTTTTACGTTCTCAGTTTCGGCATAACCGCCGGTACTTTGAATATTGAGGGCAATATTCATTTCTAGTGTGGGGGGAATTCTCACGAATTTTATCATGTAATTATACCACCCAATTCCCCCATTTTTGGCCAAAATTTTTTTACGGTTATCAGTCCACCATGTCTAATAAACAAAAGGATTGGCTAATCCAGGAGCAAACGGCTCTTGGTAAAGATATCTCAAATCCGTTGACGGCTTGCAATTTGCCCAAAATTGTATGGTGTTCAGCTCACCATATCTTTAATTAGTGAAGAGTTGGCTAGCCCGCAAGTTTATGGCTTGTGGTAAAGGCTGTTGGAAAACCATAATTGGTAATCGACTCACCAAAGATATTTTATCTAAGAGTTGGCTAGTCCAGAAGCAAACGGCTTCTGGTAAAGACAAATCAAAACCGTTGAAAGCTGGTGATTTGCTCAAAATCATTTGGTTATCATTGTACCAAGGTTCTTACTCGAACTGAAACAATTGGCTACTCCAGAAGTAATGGATTTTGGTAAAGAGATTCAAATCCATTAAGTTTTCTCAAAAGATTGCTAGGGACTAGCAATGGTTCAGTGTGGGGGATTGATGAGTGTGTAAATACTCATCATTTTAGGTCAAATCTGAACTGCAAAACATCTAAAAACACTCATAAATGCATCAAAATACTGAAAATATCTCAAAACTGTGTTTTATATGTTTCAGATGCAAAAATATTGAAAACAAATGAAAAACGAACAAAGTTTGCTTAATCAGCAGTTTCAGTCCCCCGACTTTCCAAAATTGGCAGAAATAGTCCCTGAGCACGTATTTTAAAAGAAAAGTCACCGAAGGTCCTTTTGAAATCATAAGTTGTCATAATTAGTCCTTTGGTGGAAAAAATTTCAAAAGTTTTGAGAAATTTCAAGTTTTGATTCCCGGATTTTCAGAATTGTCAAGTTTAGTCCACGGAGTTTCAGAAAATGACAAAAATGGGCCTTATATTATTGATGATTGGCAAAACCAACCCTTGGATCATTTTTCAGAATATACGCGAATGGTCCCTGAATTTTCAGTTTTGGCAGTTTTAGCCCCTAAAGTCTCATAAGGGTTCTAAACTAATCCTAAGTCCAAATTACCATCTCAAGCCCAATAAAACCCAACCCGGTACCAAACCCCACGACCCATATTAAAATACCCGACCCAACTTCTTCTTATTTCCCTCTCAAAATCCCTCCCATTTATCTGCTCCCCATAATCCCTAGCATCTCCTTTTCCTTCTCCCCAAACACTTCACCTCCATTGCCCCTTTTACCTAGTTTCACCATACCCCAAAACCACCTTCATCTCCTTTACCCAGTCAACCCCATATCCCAAACCCACTACCATTCTTTACCTCCTTTCCAAGATGCCACCATGGCAATCCTTGGCTCAAAAAGACCAGTGGATGGCTAAGATTAAGTTCATTTGGTACCTATTTAATCAAGGGCCAAGATTAGTTTCAGAAAGCACAAGGTTGTTTTTTTGGCTTGCTACCCTCACAGAAGAAACACACTTGAAGAGAGTGAAGACTTAAAGACCCCTAGGATAAGTAGTATAAATAGACATTGTAGCCAGTGTATAATGGCACCCCCTAGTTTTTCTTTAAAAATTTTAATTTTCTTGTATCTCAGTTTTAATGTAATTTCTTTTTAATTAATGAAAGTGTAAGATATAACTTTTCACATACACATCAAACCATAACACAAGGTGGCGTATAAGATGGAATTCTAGAGAGAGAAAGTTAGAGGTTTAGGGAACTTAGTGAGAGAAAGTGAAAGATATTATTATGAGCTCCAACTCTCTACCTTGGGAGGTAGAGAGTATTTATAGTCTTACACAAATCGCCACACTTTGGGCTGTGGATCAGGCATACAGTGGGTAAAGACCCGTCCGTCCTCCACGGTGTTACAAAACTAAATTACTACTTAACTTAAAAGAACTACGACTACGAGCTTTCTAACGATTACATATGCTTGAGGTGACCGACTCTTTAATACTGGGAATTTCTAATTCCTAACAATCTCCCCCTAAGGGAGGTCACCTCAATAATGTACCAAAATTACATTGAATACAAATAGATATAACATTTAACAATTGATCTTGCATTCTTGATGTAGTCCATTGCTCCTAAGCTCGTAGTCAATGATTCTTCACAATGCATGTTTGGTTATTCCAAGTGGAGGTCTTTTACTGATCCACGTGATGATAAGTTTGAGCCATCTTTGGAGATCATCAGCTATCAAAAATCTCTGAGACATCCATTGTGGTGTTGTGACTTTGGGACCGACATGCTCACATTCTGGATCATGATATCTTCTCATCAGAGTAGCGGAAGCATTTGTTGAATCACGATATTAGCAGCAGCGTAGCAGAAGCTTGGTGTGAAATTATCAGAGTCATTGATGCACTAATCATGATTTCTTTTGAGATGAATGTGTTAAGTGAGCATGCGGCTATGGATTGACCGCTTCATTCTGATCAGCTGCAAACGTCGGGTGTACCTGCATACAACAGTTAGCAATAAATCGCACGAAAGTGTCTTTGATCACTTTCGTTGAATTGAGGTACACGGCCCACGGTTCCCCATTGATCAGTACAAGTACTGCCTGTGATCAGGTAGGATTCCTAAGAATCTCCTTGACAGGGTTTCGCAGCTGTTCTAGCTGTTCTCAAACCGGAACATCTCAAAGAAGACAACACGGAGTGAGTGAACCAGCGAATTTTAAGTCCACTGATTGAAGAAAAGAGATTTGAAAAACAATCGTGTATTGCTCAATAGAAATTGTTTTTGCAATACAACGAAGGTTTTATTGAAAAATCAATTATCAATCATAAAAATACCTTTTGATTTGAAAAGTGAGTACACAGTCGATGTGCCAAAGAAAAGAGTTTTTAAGCACAAAGACTGGTTTTTCAAAGGTATCCGTCAATCCATAACCTGAACCAGGATTGATTCAAGAGATTGAATCGCCCCATTGTTTCTGTTCAGTTGTCACATGGTTGATCCATATAATAGATCTCACATGCCACCTACCAGGAGCTTGTTTGATGTTGGCTCCAGAAGGCTTTCCATCTTCATTGTGAGTGTGTAAACACATCACTCAGATGTTCTGGCAATACCACAAGGATAATGCGTAGGACTCAAGATATAATCTCTCTTTCCACATTGTGTGAAACAGAGAGTCTTCATTGAAAGTGTCCTAATGAGAATTATTGATGATCTCGTGGCTCTAGACTCGATTTGTGCATTTTTGGATCCTATAACGGAGACTAGGGAGAGGGTCTCCTTCTTCAATATCAACCATCTCTAAGAGACAGTCGATAGATAATGTTGGTTCCCCGTGAGAATGAAACAAGCCCTTTTAAGAGGAACTTGAGTGGTTTGGAAAGTTGAAGTGCAGTGCGTCACTGGGTCCATGACGTCTTGTCTTCAATACCGATGTTACCATCAGTAGCATATGACTTGAACCCGGTATCTGCCCTAAAGTTGAATTAATGGAGGGCTATTTGTTTTCACCCTATTTTTCATTCAATTCTTTTTAATTCTTCAACCCCTTCAGTGCTTACCGAGACTTCATAGCTATTACCTTGTTGGGTTTATTCCAGTACTAGCTCAGTCTTAGTCTGCACTCTTCCCATATCTCACTTTTCTCCTTTTATCATCATGCCTAAGGACTTCTACACTAACTAGTGGATTGTCCCTGGGTAGATCCCTCCGGTTCTGGCGGATCATGGGAACCAATACCTAACCTTATCATCCTTATATCACCGTACATAAAGTGAAGTTGGTCGGTCAATTTGGTATTGTTCATCTGCCATTGGATCCAATTGAAAACCATTTGAAAATCAATTCAGATACTTGTGATATATTATCAAAGTATTTTGTACCTGAATTGTTTTTGATATTTTTAGAACGAGAACTCCCCCTCAACATGTGCATCAAGTATTTGAAAATGTTTTGCACACGGAGGCAAGAGAAAGAATTAACTTCTTTGATTACCATTTTCTAAAAGATATCAACATCACTTCCCTCAACAAATCAAGTAGATATAACATTTCCGGGAAGGATGAGGTTTCCATAAATTTGCTCCCCCTCAATATGTGCCTCGAGGTTTGAAAAGAGATTTGCACATACTAGAGGGAACCTGCACATTGGGATAAATGATCACGTTTCAAATCATAGGTTTAAGATAGGTGCTCCCCCTCAACATGTGCATTGAAAAATTGAAATCGTTTGTCACATGTGGGAGGGACAGCATGTTCATTCATGTGTAACCATTAACCTTAATATCAGTTTAAATCTAATTTAAATCACACATTCTCCCCCGATCACAATTATCAAATCATTTGAGATTTTTGATCTCGTATAGATTTAAATTGATTTTGAAAGCTTTTAGGGAGAATTGTGACTTGATTGTGAAAGCGTTTGAACTGATAATGATCGGATTTTAAGACTTTAAACTCCATTTTTAAAACATGCATGTATATCTTTTGAAAACACTTTAATGCCAAATAACTTTTTAATTTAATTGAAATCATTCTCCCCCTCAATCAATGGCGTAGGTTGTTGATTGAGAGATAGAGATTTTGACAGATAAGTCCGGATGATTATCAAAAATAGAGATTGAGTTATTTTTCAAAGCATTTAGTTTTCAGCAGATAGGAGTTTATAGAATCAGAGCATAGGATTTGAAAACATGGTAAAACATGGCTCTGTTCTTTCTTTAAAAGCGGGTTATTGCCTGAAATGACAATAAACCATTTCTCTTTCTCCCAAAAATATTTTTTTGATTTTTTTTTTTTTTTTTTTTTAAAGAGTTCGAACAACATCTAAAGACCCGTGTCATTCTTTGAATGACATCACAAAGACCGTAGATATAATCGAACCGGAAAGAAACATGACAAAAATGACAATATTTTTTGAAGTTTTTTTTTTCGACTTTTTCAGATTTTTTTTTTTTGGATTTTGAAGGTTTTATAATTTTGTATATATATATTTTTTTTTTTTTTTTTTTTTTTTTAAATGAATATTTACAAGAGATAGATGAAGAAAGACCTTTACTCCTCGTCTTCCTCCTGAAGACGTTTGAGAGTTTCTGGTTGAAGGCTTTTCAAACCAAGTCGTGGAAGAATAAACTCAAAACGTTCTCTTGGAAGAGCTTTGGTGAAGATGTCCGCTAACTGATATTCAGATCTCACAAAATATAGTTCCACCACACCTTTTTCCACTTGTTCCCTGATGAAATGATGTCGAATGTCGATATGCTTTGCTCTTGAGTGTTGAACATTGTTGCATGAGAGAGCAATAGCACTTTTATTATCACAGTACAGAGGGATTTTGTTGAATTCAAAGCCATAGTCAGATAATTGTGATCTCATCCATAAGATTTGAGCACAACAAGATGACATGGCTATGTATTCAGCCTCTGTAGAGGAAATAGAAGTACTCATTTGCTTCTTTGAAGACCAGCTCACAAGCTTATCACCCAAAAACTGAGCACCTCCTGACGTACTTCGACGTGTATCTTGACAACCTGCATGATCAGCATCTGCATAGGCCGTTAGTGACATACCGGTGTCCTTCGAGTACCATAGTCCCATATTGATGGTTCCTTGGAGATACCGAAAGACCCGTTTAACTGCTTCAAGGTGCTTTTTAGTAGGCTTAGCCTGGTATCTAGCACACATGCACACAGAGAACAAAATGTCTGGTCTACTAGCAGTGAGATACATCAGGGATCCAATCATACTCCTATATTTCGTTTGGTCAATCATGATCCCTGAGAGGTCCTCATCTAGTTTGGTTCGGTCAATCATGGGGGTGTCAACAGGGTCACTTGAATCAAATCCAAATTTCTTTAAAATCTCTGTTGCATATTTAGATTGATTTATGAAAATGCCTCCGGGACTTTGAGAAATTTGTAATCCCAAGAAAAATGACATTTGTCCCATCATTGACATTTGAAACTTTGAACTCATTTCATTTGAAAAACGGTCACATTCCATTGGGTCAGTCGAGGCAAAAATAATATCATCAACATAAATTTGAACATGAATCAAATGTTTGCCTGACTTCCTGGTGAACAATGTAGGATCAACTGCTCCTTTGATGAATCCGGTTGATAGAAGAAACTTTGATAGTGTATCATACCATGCCCTTGGAGCTTGCTTTAAACCGTAAAGAGCTTTCTTCAAACGATAAACGTGAGTAGGAAGCTCTTGATTCACAAATCCTTCAGGTTGGCTGACGTAGACGACTTCTTTAAGATCTCCGTTTAGAAATGCCGTCTTTACATCCATCTGATAAACTACCATGTTCTTACTAGCAGCATTAGCCAGAAAGATTCTGATTGCCTCGATTCTAGCAACTGGAGCAAAAGATTCTTCAAAGTCTATACCCTCCTCTTGACGATATCCTTTAGCAACTAATCGAGCCTTGTTCTTCAACACATCACCATGCTCATCAAGTTTTACTTTGAAGATCCATTTTAGAGCTATAATCATAGCACAGTCTGGAGCAGGTACTAACTCCCATACATCAAGACGATCAAACTCATGAATTTCATCTTGCATAGCATTGAACCAGCTATCTTCATTCATAGCAGTTTTAACATCTTTTGGTTCGATCTTAGATAGTACGGAGTTGAAGAAGCACCATAAGGCATCGGTTGCGAGTTGCTTCCGGGTTGATACAGGACGAGAGGGATTTCCAATGATGTTGTCTAATGGATGATCGTGAGTCCATTTTCTGAGGTGTTCATGTGGCATTTGTTGAGGAACTGAAGTAGCTGAGTCGATGTCTCCTGAAGAAGATGGTTCTGATGATTCAGGAGTAGCAAATATGTTTTCAAATGGAGCATCTTCAGGAGTCGCAAAGGGATTAACTTCATCATTGATGCCAGAAACATTTCCATGATGTACATTTGAAGAATGATGATTTGTTGAAGAGACTGAAGGATCTGCAGCAGGTGCTTCTTGACTTACAGATATTGAAACTGATGGATTGACTTCATTCATTGGAATGTGAGCATCCTCTGTTGTAGGGATCAGCACCTCACTAGTAGTAGACTCATACAGTTCATCAAACATTGGATCAAACAATTTCTTTACATCATCTTCAGATGGAGGTACATATGGCGTTTCTTGAGAGGAGTTTGGAACAAGGGATGAACCAATAGGACTGTTTTGAAGTGCGGGTCCTGAGCTGGAGTGTCCAGGAGCCATTTGACCGGTCAGCTCATCAAACGTAACGTGAATTGTTTCCATGATATTTCGGGTTCTTTTGTTGTAGATTCGGTATCCCTTTTTGTTTGGTGCATATCCTACAAATACTCCAATGTCAGCTTTAGCTCTAAGTTTGCCCAAGTCTTGACCCTCATTAGTTGGATAGCACAAGGCACCAAAAACACGAAGGAAAGATAGATTAGGTTTCCTGTTGTGGACAAGTTCATATGGAGTTTTTCCATGAATGGTGTGAATCAGGGAACGATTTTGTGTGTAACATGCAGTGGCAATTGCTTCAGCCCAGAGAAACATTGGAACCTTTGAGTAGATCTGCATTGTTCTAGCAGCTTCAACAAGAGTACGATTTCGTCTTTCAACTACACCGTTCTGTTGAGGGGTTCGTGGAACACTTCTTTGATGGCTGATTCCAACGCTTTCATAGAATTCACTAAGTTGTTTGTTGACAAACTCAGTTCCATTGTCTGTTCTGATAATTCTGACAGTTTTGTTTAGTCTAGCCTGCAGTTGTTTGATGAGTTTGATGATGATATCAGGAGTTTCATCCTTTGTCCTTAAGAACTTGACCCAGGTGAATCTAGAATAATCATCAACCACAACTAACACATATTTCTTCCCAAATATATTCTGCACCCTCATTGGTCCACATAAATCCATATGAATCATATGAAGAACTTCTGTGACAGAGTTAGTAGGTTTGGGTTTATGGGCATACTTCTTGCTTTTTCCCAATTGACATGCTGAACAAAGATGATCCTTTTCATACTTTAGTCTAGGTAAACCTACAACTAAGTCCTTTCTGGAAAGATCGTTGATGGTGCCGAAGTTCAAGTGATTGAGACGACGATGCCATAACCATGACTTTGTCTTTGAAGCCTTTGATAACAAGCAGATTGGTGAGGCTCTCATCATGTCATCGATAGAGATAGTGTAAAGGTTTGAGCCACGAGTTCCTTTCAACAGTTCCTTACCATTAAGATCTCTAACAAAGCAGGTATGTTTTCTGAAGGCTACTTCTAGATCAGAGTCACAGAATTGACCAACAGAGAACAGATTATGTCCTAAACCTTCCACATAATACACTCTGGAGATGACACTATCACCAACAACATAATCTCCATAACCCATAATAGCACCGAAATGATCATTACCAAATCTAACAGTCCCGATGAATTTGCTCACGAAGTTCATGAGCCGTGACCGGTCTCCAGTCATATGCTTGGAACAGCCTAAGTCCAGGTACCACAGAACGATTTGAACGATCTGCAGTTGAACACAGACAAGAATGGATAACTGGATAATTGGGATCCCCATGCAAGAATGGGTTCCATTTGGTTAGTAACAACAGTTGGAACACCCACATCAGAAATAGAAGCATTTATATCAGACATTGAGGTAATGGAATCATTATGAGTAGATGCAATACTAGTGTCTGTATTAGTCCTGTTTACAGTGTGACCACTTTTTAAGGGAATAGTTCTACCAGTAGGCATCCATTTTCTAGTGGGCATTATCTGATTGGTCTTATGACCAACAGGTATCCAATAAGAACCTATTCTGCTGAATGTTCTTCCTGTGGGTTTCCATTGTTTTCTAACTTTCTTTCGCTTTTGCCTTTTAGCCTTTTTAGCATGAATTTTAGCATTAACAATATTAACTGGACAATTAACATCATTAGGCAAAGCATTGACATCACATCCATGATTAGAAACAGAATTCAAGCAATCATCAGTACAAGGTTTGCAAATAGTATCAGAATTCGAATTAATTACAGTACGCTTATGGCTAATACTAGAATCAACACGATTCGTTTTATTCGATTCAAACTTAAGGTTCCTAGATTGTTCTTCTACTTTCTTCCAGTGCACATTCTTAGCTTGAGAGGTCCTATCATTCCTTGTATTGTCTTGAGACTTTGACCTGCTCCCTTTAATGTCACTGATTACTCCTGTAGAGGGAATGGGAACATTAGTTTGTTTTACTACTCTTTGCACCACCTGTTTAGATGTGCTGGGATCTGAACTACATGCAGGTGCACTACGGTTCACTTTCATAAAGCTAGATGTACTGAGATTGGTACTCCTAGAAGGCACATTAGAGTTCACTTTCCTAGCATTGACAGATCTAGAATCTGAACTACTCAAGGGTACACTACGACTCTCATTCAAAACATTGGGAATCGAGTGCATCTCATATTTGGCCTTAGGCATTGAGCATGGAATCAAAGGGTTAACTCTCTCACCTAATGTCTTTGGGCATATGGTGATCAAGCATTCTAAGATTTCTTGAGATCGTTTGGCATATGAACATGCATGTCCAATTGCATTATCATGAGGTTTCTCTAGCTTATCCTCTTCAACAATCTCACGCAGGCATTCTAAGCAATCCTTAAGGGATGAGAAATATGTTTGAATGGCAAGTTTGTTGTTCCTTAGGTGAGGGGGGACATATGTCACAGATAAAGCAGATTTATTGCCAGAGTGAACCTTAGATACAACATTCTCCTCATTGATCATTGGCATTTTCCCTTTTACCTGACTCTTCAGATTCTCAATTTCCTTTTGCAATGAAGTTATTTGTTCGTTGTTTTTGTTACGAGTGACTTTAATTGATTCAAACAACTCATTGAAATGACGTTTAACCTTTTCATTTTCTTCTAGAAAACTTTCGTTTTCTTTTTGTAAAGCATTTACTAGGTTTTGAAGATGAAACGTTTGAGAATTCTGAGAATCTAAAGAAGGAGGCATTTGGGAGCCTGTCATATTGTTCGTTTGACCCTTTAATTGAGAGATTTGGGCTTTCAACTTTCTGATCGTGTTACACTGAGCTTGAATCTGTTCATCTCGTTTGTTAATTTGAAAAACTGCATCAAACTCTGGAGCATCTGAAGATGTCTTGATATTTGAAGTTTTGACATTTTCTTTGAGATGTTGATATTTTAGTTGTAGATTAAAATACTCAATTTTAATTGGAAAAAAAGATGCTTTTCTTAAGTCCTGATATCCCTAGCTTGATTTGTGTCTAATTGAATTGAATATAAATCATCTCTAGTATAGTTTAATTCGAAGTTAAAATCGATTGTAGGCTCATTAGTTTTCCCTTAGTGCTTATTAGAACAAACTTAGTGCTTATCTCAACTTTACTTAGTTTTAAGATTTCCTAGTTTATTCTCTTTTGCCAACTGCTTATTGGCTTATTCCCTTTGAGTTTTCAAGTTCAATACTGCTGATGCTAGGTTAGATAGCTTATCTATTCTGTCTTTGATGCCTTGAATGCATGTTGGTTGCTTATTGTACCCTTTCTTAGTGTTCATTTGCATTGAAACTGTCAAAGGGGTGTGTTTGGTTGGGTTCTGTCCACAACAGCATCAATAAGCTGTTCATACAGCTTATCTGTTGAGTTTTATATAAAAAGTTTTCACAAAAGTTTTCCTATTTGATTGCATCTCTAATTGTCCAAAAGCCAAATTGAAAAAAAAATAACAATTTCAAAAAGTGTTGGAGCCAGGATTCGAACCTCGGTCTCCACACTCAAACCTCAACACAACTCAACTCAACCAACTGCCCTTGGGACTTCTTTCAGTTTGATTTTGCATCATTAATGTCTTATAGACAAATTGGCAGTTTAGGATTAAGAACTTATTAGCTTATATTCTGCTTATTTTACAAAGCATTCACCATTTTTCTTAATTTTCCTAGATTCAGTTTAGTTTAAGGTACTTTTTGTGAATTTCGCAGATTTTTCGAAAATAGTTTAGTATTTTTAATTAATTAATTAGTCCAAAATCGTTTTTAATTCGTAATAAATAATTTGAAAGTCAAAAAAATATTCCGCTTTTTTCTAAAATTATTTTTAGTCAATTAGAACGTAGGAAAATTGATTTCACACCCGTAGCCCTTAAATTGCAAAATTTTTACGTTTATGGCTCGGGTTGTTTCTCGGTTTTTACGTTTTTTAGTTTTTGCACCCTAGGACTTAGTGTAGCTTCGTTTTATCATTCCTTAGGCTTAGTGATAGTTTATTTTTAGTTTATTAGGGTTCCCTTGCCTTAATTACCTTCCCGTTCATTAAATTGTAGAAAACGTAATTCAAACCAAACAAATCATTAAAAACCAATTCAAGTTCAAATCACGAAACTCAACGAATCCTTCCATTCACACCTCGTTGGGACACGACCCGGGAAATCAATTTTCCGGTATCACTTTTATCACACCCGTGAGGTTTGGCACGTTGACCTTTTTCCTAAAAGGTTAATTTGTCGAATTTTACGGTCAATTTGATATATTGATATTGTGTTTGTTTTTCACCACTCACTTCACAACGAATCAAATTTTGGCGCCGCTGCCGGGGAGGTGTGTTGCGACAATATCGTGAAGTTTTTGCGATTAGTGACTTGAAGAACCTTCCTCGTGAAGTTATTGTTTTTATAAAAATACAAAAATACAAAAATATTTTTCTTTTCTTTGTATATATATGTAAAAGATTAAAAATACAAAAAGATTTTCCTTATTGTTTTAAATAATATAGAAGGCACAATCAATATAACATTCTCAACTGAGGTGTTATCATTATAAGTTCCCGAACAAAATATTTAAAACTTGCCTTTGTGTCGCTCGTGTTTTGGTTTACTTTTATCGGTTTAACAAACTGTGTGAGGGGTATAAGGACGGCCTGACATTAAATTGCGGCTGAAAAGAGACGGGTTTTTAATAAGCTTCGCGCTGACCTAATAAAGTCTCTCCGCTCCTTTGTGCGTTTTACTTATAGAAGTGATCATTTCACGTGGGATTATTGGTTTAAGTTCACTGTCGTTTTGCCTCGATATTGTGTTAATTGGATTTGTTATTTTCTTTTACTTTTCAAAAAAACAATAAAACCCAAAAAGATTCTTCTTTCCCCCATTTTCATAATTCTCTTGTTTCCTCGAGTTACGTCTAGTGCATGCGAACTCGTTCTTCTAGATCATTGAGCCCTTTTCGTGATCTAGTAGAAATTCCTAGAAGACGTTCTCATAGACATGCTGCCCGAATAGTCGAACCCGAGATTCGTACTATTCCAAACAACAATATGGCAGACGAACGAACTATGGCGGAAATGCTCCAGGCACCCACCGAGGGTTATGGAGATGCCATCGTTTTACCACCAATCAATTCTGATCACTTTGAATTGAAGACGCATTTGATCCAACTTGTGTCTACGAATCAATTCCACGGGTTTGATCGAGAAGACCCGTATGCACACATCCGTTGGTTTAACAAGTTGACCTCAACTATCAATTACAAGGATGTACCACAAAAAGTGATCAAACTGATGCTATTTCCGTTCTCACTTGAGGGGGCAGCCCGGATTTGGCTGGAAAAAGAACCCCCTCGAACCATCGAAACTTGGGAGGATCTTGTTCAAAAGTTTGTCAATTATTTCTTTCCTCCATCAAAGACAACTAATCTTAAAAATGAAATTTCTGGATTTCGTCAAAATTTCGATGAAAACTTTGGAGAGGCATGGGAGAGATTCAAAGATCTCCTCAGGAAATGCCCCCATCATGAATTCACGGAGCTTCAACAAGTTAATATCTTTTATAATGGGTTGAACGGTAACGATCAAGATTCTTTGAACGCAGCCGCAGGTGGCAATATCTTGAATCGTAAGCCTAAAGATGTGATTGAGATTTGCGAAATAAAATCAAAAGTTCCTATTTCTCGCAACAAAGGCAATATTCCGAACACTCCTGCTTCTTCATCCGGTAACTCTTCCGAGTTAGCCGCTCCGTTAGCCGCTCCAACGGACGTCATCCGTTGTATGATGAAAGAGGTAAAGGAAATCAAAAGCGAAATTCATAAACCGGAACCAATCAAAGCCGTGAACAAGGTGTGTGAAACTTGTAGTGGTCCACACGCGTATTATGATTGTCAAGCAACTGATGCTTCTTTTTACCAAGCTCCCGTAGCTTCTGTAAACCACAATCAATACCGACCACAAGCTGATCCTCAATACCGTGCCCCTAGCGGTATGACACCACCTGGTTTTCCTCCTGTGCAAAACCATGGCAATCAGAATCGTTTTGTTCCAAATCAAAACTTCAATAACTCTCAAAATTTCAATCAGAACCGGAACAATTTCAACCAACCATATCAAGCTCCAAATCAGCAAAGTTATCAACAACCTTCTCAAGCTCCCATACCAAATGACTTCATGAAAATTACTGAGTCAAGCATACGTTCAATGCAAACTCAGATCAATAACATGAGAGTTGAGCTAAAAAAGGAAATTGATACCACAATGTCTCGGCAGACAAATGAGTTGAAGAATATGATGAGCAGTTTCATGAACATGAATATGAACTAAGCTTCGTCATCTTCTGGAGGACTCCCAAGCAATACAGTTACAAATCCAAATGCTGAGTTGAAAGCCGTCACCACTCGTAGTGGTAAGACGCACAATGGACCTTCGACTCCAATGCCTCCTCCACCAGGAGCAATGAGTCAAGTTACCAAGGATACAACGGACAAGGTGCATTTCTCAAGCCCACGAAGTACCGCACACGTCCCACCTTCGGTAGTACAAGCTTTAAGTCCGGAACCCGAAGTTCCAAAGACAAATTCTGAGCCAGAAATGACTTCCGTCCCGGCTCAAAAGTCTAGTCAGCTTCCTTACCCATCAAGATTGCATGATGAGAAGCTCAAAGACAAAACCAAAGAGCAAATGGAAAAAATTTTCCAAATTTTCAATGAACTACACTTTGATATAAGCTTCGTTGATGCTCTCGTTCTAATGCCCAAATTTGCATCCACGCTTAAAGGCTTGCTGAGCAACAAAGATAAGTTATCTGAGATGGCTAAAACCCCTCTCAATGAGCAATGCTCAGCGGTCCTTCTCAAGAAGCTTCCCAAAAAGCTTGAAGACCCCGGCAGGTTTTTAATCCCGTGTGATTTCTTGGGGATGGTTCAATGCTCCGCCTTGGCCGATCTTGGCGCAAGCATTAACCTCATGCCACTCTCAGTATGGAAGAAACTTTCTCTTCCTAAACTTACATCCACTTGTATGACACTCGAGCTAGCGGACCGTACCCAAACTCGTCCACTTGGGATAGCCGAGGATGTCGTGGTGAAAGTAGGAAAGTTTCACTTTCCTACTGACTTTGTTGTAGTAGACTTTGATGCAGATCCTAGAGTTCCCTTCATCTTAGGGAGAGCTTTCTTGAGAACGAGCCGTGCTCTAATTGATGTATTTGCTGAAGAGTTGACCATACGGGTTGACAACGAAGAACTCACGTTTAATATCAACCAGAACTCCAAACCTCTATACAAACATAGTGTTGCCACAATTGATCAAAAATCTGAAAGAATCAATGCAACACTCTCAAATTTCACGGTTAAGAGGAGTCATCAAAAACATGCTGAGGTAAAAGCTTTGAAAATCAACCCTGGTTCAAACAAATGGTTTGAATGTTGTACCCAGGAAGTCCAGAGTGTTCTTGATGATGATGATCTAGAATCGGAGACTTTATCGAAAGTGGTGGAAATTGCTAGCTCTAAGAGCACACCACTTGTCCCACCTCCGGAATCAGTTTATCGTATCGAGTTTGTTAACTCTGTGAATGAAACCAAACTCTCTTCAGTTTCATCTGGATTGGATGATGATGTTTGTGATCCAATGGGATACATTCTTCCCATTGAAGAATTGCTCAACAATGATCCATCTCCCCTAGTCTTATTATTTCCGACTCTTCCACCCCTTCTCTCACTCCGGATGAGGAAGATGACAACTTTTGGAATGAAGTCGATGCCTTTCTTAGTGATAAGTCGATTCCAACAGGAATTGATAATACTTACTTTGATTCGGAGGGAGACATCCTTTTTCTGGAAAATCTGTTGATTGAAGAACCGTTTCCAACCCTCCCTACCGAAAATTCTGTTGACGATCACCACAAAAACTTCAAGACTAAGCTTAAAAATGTCAAAAATGGTGATTTTCTTTTTACTGATGAGGAATGGACTTGCATTCTCATGCACATCTTTATTCCATTCTTCAAAGATGGTGTGGTTGCTCTTTCCCTTTTCTCTTTCGGGAATGAGGACACCATCTTTGACCCCGGTATCATCCTTTATAGTTTCTACTATTAACAATACCGCGGTTGTATCTCGTCGGTGTGGAACTTTCTGATGTTCATATGTTTATTAACACTGTGAACGAAAGTCCGACCGAGATTGGTTTTCCACGTTGCTTCCCCAAGAACAAATGAATACGGGGTCGAGTCAAGCTAGCGACTCGAGAATCAAAAAACAGTAGCACGCTATATGGGTTTTCACCCGTATTTCTGACTTCTTTCTACTTTCTACCACCCTAGTGTGGGGGAGTTGCCCCCCCCCCCCCCGCTGTTGTGTATAAAGTTTTCTAAAAAAAAAAAAAAAAAAAAAAAAAAAAAAAAATTCAAATAATGGCCATAGTATTTCCCTTTTACGTTCTCAGTTTCGGCATAACCGCCGGTACTTTGAATATTGAGGGCAATATTCATTTCTAGTGTGGGGGGGAATTCTCACGAATTTTATCATGTAATTATACCACCCAATTCCCCCATTTTTGGCCAAAATTTTTTTACGGTTATCAGTCCACCATGTCTAATAAACAAAAGGATTGGCTAATCCAGGAGCAAACGGCTCTTGGTAAAGATATCTCAAATCCGTTGACGGCTTGCAATTTGCCCAAAATTGTATGGTGTTCAGCTCACCATATCTTTAATTAGTGAAGAGTTGGCTAGCCCGCAAGTTTATGGCTTGTGGTAAAGGCAGTTGGAAAACCATAATTGGTAATCGACTCACCAAAGATATTTTATCTAAGTGTTGGCTAGTCCAGAAGCAAACGGCTTCTGGTAAAGACAAATCAAAACCGTTGAAAGCTGGTGATTTGCTCAAAATCATTTGGTTATCATTGTACCAAGGTTCTTACTTGAACTGAAACAATTGGCTACTCTAGAAGTAATGGCTTTTGGTAAAGAGATTCAAATCCATTAAGTTTTCTCAAAAGATTGCTAGGGACTAGCAATGGTTCAGTGTGGGGGATTGATGAGTGTGTAAATACTCATCATTTTAGGTCAAATCTGAACTGCAAAACATCTAAAAACACTCAGAAATGCATCAAAATACTGAAAATATCTCAAAACTGTGTTTTATATGTTTCAGATGCAAAAATATTGAAAACAAATGAAAAACGAACAAAGTTTGCTTAATCAGCAGTTTCAGTCCCCCGACTTTCAAAAATTGGCAGAAATAGTCACTGAGCACGTATTTTAAAAAAAAAGTCACCGAAGGTCCTTTTGAAATCATAAGTTGTCATAATTAGTCCTTTGGTGGAAAAAATTTCAAAAGTTTTGAGAAATTTCAAGTTTTGATTCCTGGATTTTCAGAATTGTCAAGTTTAGTCCCCGGAGTTTCAGAAAATGACAAAAATGGGCCTTATATTATTGATGATTGGCAAAACCAACCCTTGGATCATTTTTCAGAATATACGCGAATGGTCCCTGAATTTTCAGTTTTGGCAGTTTTAGCCCCTAAAGTCTCATAAGGGTTCTAAACTAATCCTAAGTCCAAATTACCATCTCAAGCCCAATAAAACCCAACCCGGTACCAAACCCCACGACCCATATTAAAATACCCGACCCAACTTCTTCTTCTTTCCCTCTCAAAATCCCTCCCCTTTATTTGCTCCCCATAAGCCCTAGCATCTCCTTTTCCTTCTCCCCAAACACTCCACCTCCATTGCCCCTTTTACCTAGTTTCACCATACCCCAAAACCACCTTCATCTCCTTTACCCAGTCAACCCCATATCCCAAACCCACTACCATTCTTTCCCTCCTTTCCAAGATGCCACCATGGCAATCCTTGGCTCAAAAAGACCAGTGGATGGCTAAGATTAAGTTCATTTGGTACCTACTTAATCAAGGGCCAAGATTAGTTTCAGAAAGCACAAGGTTGTTTTTTTGGCTTGCTACCCTCACAGAAGAAACACACTTGAAGAGAGTGAAGACTTGAAGGCCCCTAGGATAAGTAGTATAAATAGACATTGTAGTCAGTGTATAATGGCACCCCCTAGTTTTTCTTTAAAAATTTTAATTTTCTTGTATCTCAGTTTTAATGTAATTTCTTTTTAATTAATGAAAGTTCTTTTTTCAGTTTCATGTTTTTTTAAATGTTTATTTTAGCTTACTGAAAGGTTGTTAAAAGGTTTTTGGATCAATCATAGAAAAACGGTAGCTTGAGTTTTTGCAAAAAGGGGTGTTTGTTTATGTGTTCAAACTGATCTGAATCTTTTTTTTGCCTGTTTGACTTACTGAGTCAAACTCACTTAAGTTATTTTAGCTCAGTCACAAGGAATTTGGAAATGGTTACATGAGTTTGGTAAAAGTTTAGAGATAAAAAATCGTTTTTTTTTTGTCTCTCTAAAACTGCACAGGACAGCAGTTAGCTGCTGTTCTTTGGCCTTTTGCTTGGCTTATTTGGTAATTTTAATTGGAAAAAGAGATGCTTTTCTTAAGTCCTGATATCCCTAGCTTGATTTGTGTCTAATTGAATTGAATATAAATCATCTCTAGTATAGTTTAATTCGAAGTTAAAATCTGTTGTAGGCTAATGTGGTTCTGTATCAGTTAAAGAAACGACCCAAAACAAGCTGCCAACAGCTAATTTATAAGCTGTTGCAGTGCTTTTCCAACACCCAAATCAGTTTTATCTAATCTTGGGGATACTAACTTTGATTTTCTGAAGCTGGTCCTAACTTTGGAAGGCTTTTGGTGACTTAAAAATAAGCTCCAACAGCTCTCCTTGGCTGTTTGCATCCTGCTGCAACAGGTCACTCTTTTTTTTCTTTCTTTAGCTTAGCAGTAGTTTGTGTAGCTTATTTAGGAAGTCACTAGGTAGCTTAGATACAGTTTAGTTAGTAACGGTAGGATTTGGCTCATTAGTTTTCCCTTAGTGCTTATTAGAACAAACTTAGTGCTTATCTCAACTTTACTTAGTTTTAAGATTTCCTAGTTTATTCTCTTTTGCCAACTGCTTATTGGCTTATTCCCTTTGAGTTTTCAAGTTCAATACTGCTGATGCTAGGTTAGATAGCTTATCTATTCTGTCTTTGATGCCTTGAATGCATGTTGGTTGCTTATTGTACCCTTTCTTAGTGTTCATTTGCATTGAAACTGTCAAAGGGGTGTGTTTGGTTGGGTTCTGTCCACAACAGCATCAATAAGCTGTTCATACAGCTTATCTGTTGAGTTTTATATAAAAAGTTTTCACAAAAGTTTTCCTATTTGATTGCATCTCTAATTGTCCAAAAGCCAAATTGAAAAAAAAATAACAATTTCAAAAAGTGTTGGAGCCAGGATTCGAACCTCGGTCTCCACACTCAAACCTCAACACAACTCAACTCAACCAACTGCCCTTGGGACTTCTTTCAGTTTGATTTTGCATCATTAATGTCTTATAGACAAATTGGCAGTTTAGGATTAAGAACTTATTAGCTTATATTCTGCTTATTTTACAAAGCATTCACCATTTTTCTTAATTTTCCTAGATTCAGTTTAGTTTAAGGTACTTTTTGTGAATTTCGCAGATTTTTCGAAAATAGTTTAGTATTTTTAATTAATTAATTAGTCCAAAATCGTTTTTAATTCGTAATAAATAATTTGAAAGTCAAAAAAATATTCCGCTTTTTTCTAAAATTATTTTTAGTCAATTAGAACGTAGGAAAATTGATTTCACACCCGTAGCCCTTAAATTGCAAAATTTTTACGTTTATGGCTCGGGTTGTTTCTCGGTTTTTACGTTTTTTAGTTTTTGCACCCTAGGACTTAGTGTAGCTTCGTTTTATCATTCCTTAGGCTTAGTGATAGTTTATTTTTAGTTTATTAGGGTTCCCTTGCCTTAATTACCTTCCCGTTCATTAAATTGTAGAAAACGTAATTCAAACCAAACAAATCATTAAAAACCAATTCAATTTCAAATCACGAAACTCAATGAATCCTTCCATTCACACCTCGTTGGGACACGACCCGGGAAATCAATTTTCCGGTATCACTTTTATCACACCCGTGAGGTTTGGCACGTTGACCTTTTTCCTAAAAGGTTAATTTATCGAATTTTACGGTTAATTTGATATATTGATATTGTGTTTGTTTTTCACCACTCACTTCACAACGAATCATCCTCCTGCTTTCTTTTCTTCTTGCTCGTACAGTACCACAAAACCCAAAAGATGCTTTTCATATGACAAAATAATGTCATATATATAGTGATTTATTTAGGGCTTTATGCAACTTGGGCTCGGGCTTTTAATAATTACGGCGTAACTAAATTAATGAGTTACGCCTAACTCTTTGTTGCTTCATATAAAATAGCCGCATTTAATTAATTACGGCGTAATTAAATTATAATTACGCAGTAGCCTTTAAAACTTTGTGACCAAGTAATTAATTACGCTGTAACTAAACATCGTGTTACGTCGTAATACTTCGCCAGCTCATACTTATCCACTCCTAAATTGCCTCTACGGCGTAACTAAATCCATGTTACGCCGTAACCTTCACAAAAATAATTACGACGTAACCAAAAGAATTGGTTACGTCGTATCCTTCATAGCTCATATTTACGCCGTAACATTATTAATGAGTTACGGTGTAACCTTCACAAATAATTCATAGGCCTTTGTAAATCAATCTTCAGAACATATAATTGGCCTTTTATTATTTCTTTTCCGCTCCAAAGCCCCATTTAACCTGAAATGCAATTATGAACGAATATGAACGAATTAAGTACCATATTAATACAAATGAGGCAATAAACATAGGAATTTGATATATAAAAGATCAGGCTAATTTGATGTTATCAATGACGTGATTTAAAGGTCGAAAGGATTTCTCTTTATTGTTTATTCTAAATGGTTAGTGCATGAACATATTTGGTACTTTATAGTTGACATCTATAAAGTGGACTTGTTAAAATAGAATCATAACGATTTAATCACGAGTATAGGTCAAAAGGGCTCGTTGGAACAAATTTGGTAAATCATGTTTCACACAAATGAATCTTAGTGTCTTGGTTTTTTATAAACATTCATAGGTCGAAAGGGATTGTTCATCTGAACCAATACATATATGTTTTTCACGATATGACCAATTGATTTGAAAAATGTATGAATTAGATTTGTGCTTCATTAACTTACGATTTGTCCAAACATATCCAACACTCTCATATGATAGGAATCTATTTTCCTTGCAAGTACCTTTTATATTATTGATTGAATTTGATTTCATGGTATTTAGGCTCGTGACATTCTACTTACTTGTTTACTTTGCATTGATTTACTACAATTTATCATTTCTCTTGGGACAACCTCTATTTACCAAAAACCATGCTACAATCAGACGGGTCATACTTGCCCATATGCGCTATTCAATAGGATAGGTAAAAATGAGTTTATAAATTTAAACTTGCATAAGCTAGGCGTGCATTAATTATCTCTTGAAAGGACTTTATGTGTGCAAACAACACAACAAAGCTTTCACAACTTACCTACACAGAAATGCCGAAGGGTCACACCGTTGCAAACTAAATAGAAAAAGCAAGCGAAAATAAGAAACGAGTATATGAAATGAAATGAGAGGAAATGGAAGTGAAAATCCAACCGTATTTTCATTTGTGGAATAAACTATTATTACATGAAACTTAATATTTATCAAGAGATAAATATTGAGGAGTAATTAATGACAAAAAGCAAAATGAACAACCCCTAAAGGGCTTTTTGGGTTTCGTTCGACCGATTTCCACAAAGGGAGGGTTGTTTGTTTCCTAAACAAACTAGAATAATTGTTCTATAAGTATTTTAGATCATTCCTAGGTTCCCTATAAATACAAAGGGACCTTGAGGGGTCCTCATAACTCACACACTAACTCTAAAACTCTCCCCCAAACTAATTGCTCGACTAAGGGTTTCCAAACCTTTTTGACGATTGCAACACATACCCAAATCGACCCAAGTCGATTTAGGTTACCTGGTGTTTCGTATCTCGCCTAACTTTCTTAGGTTCGATCCTTGTTCTACTTGTGCAATATCGGTGGATACCTAACGCAACCTAGAAGATAGGTTTTCTCCTAAAAACCCTAACTTGGTCAATCAACAGTAAGGAAGGCAAACCCGTGCATCAGATTCATTAAGGAGCTTACGCAAGCAGGATAACAAATAAGTATTCTATGAAATACCCTTCTTATGTGTTTAGGATTAGGTCATATCACATATTAGATCAAGATCAGAAACTGGTTAGGGTTTCCTGGCAGCATGGTCATGTTATATGTTTAATTCCGTTGTGCATGTTTTATTGGTAATGTTGGTGATACTAGAACCCTACATCACTAACTACATCATTTTACCCTTCCTTGATATGGTTAATAATATTTTTACTAACACATTTATAGATAACATTGCAACATGAAATGGGACAATAGTCGTTAATATGGAAAGGGGTAGTTACCTTAGGAAGTAAAGCAATGAGGGTATGATTAATTTCTTGTAAAATACGTCCATTAGAGGAAAAGTCACGAACTGTAAGGCACACATCAGCCCTACAATATCCTACGTTTTCTTAAATAAAACGAAGTAAAACCATCCAGGCCCGGAACTTTGTCATTACCTATGGAAAACATGGCCATTTTGATCTCCACATCCGTGACTTGATGCACCATATGTAACGCTTTGTCATGGTTCAGTCATTTAGTAAACATGCCCTCGATGTCCAAAGGAGTAACAGTCCCTTTGATTCCAAGAAAGTTGACATAATGCTGAACAAAAGCTTTAGGAACATTAGCACCTTCGGTGACAACATTATTCAAATAAGCAACACCATCGATTCGATTTTGACTAACTCAAGCTTTAACCGTACGATAAAAAAAATATGAGTTTGAGTCTCCAACACTCAACCAGACTACCTTAGCTTTTTGTTTTAAAAAACGCCCCTCGTCTAATACGACTTGGTTGAAAGCTGTTAAATAACAAGCTTTCTCTTCACAAAGAACACTGGATGAAGGGTTAGTGTTGAGAGCTCTTTGCACAATATCAAGCTCATGTCACAACTTGATTACTTTCTCATGAATGTTAACTTGTTTAATAAACAGGTTACGAAGAGGCTACTTCAAATTGCAGGTGCATGATTTGATATTCGGTATGGTTGGAAAATTACATGCGACCCTGGGTATTTGAAAGTTGAACATTTGGTTCGAAATTACACGACTTGGTTCAAAATTAAAGGGACGTGATATGATATTCAAAAGTTGAACATTTGTTGCTGTAGTTCGAACTTCTTTCATTCTATTTTAGTTTCCTGCCTCTTTGTCTCCAAATGCAGGTGCATGATATGATATTTGAAAGTTGAAAATTGGTTGCTATAGTTCGGACTTCTTTCCTTTTACTTCAATTTACTGCCTCTTTATCTCCAAAAAGGTATTATAGTATGTTTTCTTTATTGACGTAAACGACGATGTTTAACTTGTAAATTCGTTGACCAACAACTTAGCCAACGCTTCATCACTACCCGCTGTTGATAATGTCGATAGAATGGATGATGTCGACGCTTGCTTTTTTCTTTGTCCTTGCCCATTTGTTGAACTCCTGCACTTCCTCTTCCTCCTCATCTTCAGCCATTTGGTTGTTGAGATTAAAATCACCTTCTGTAGACTCTGATGTGTTGAATGGGGGAGACTTCAACGACTTAAATTTCTTAAAAGCTTGCTTTTTTGCATTCTCAAATTTTGGAATTTCATGTCCTTCCATTTTTGAGACTTTTATGAAGTTCTCCATGCATGATGAAGTATGAAAGGTACTCCATACTCGATAAGATATTTGTCAAATGCATGTTGGAGGAGAAACTCGTCATTGGCTCCATTTTGGTTCATTCAAACCGCATTAGTATACGAACTAAAAAATTAAGCCACTTTAAGACTCTACCCTTTTATTTTCCATTTAACGAATCGTAGATACGAACGCCCGTCACCTTCATTTCCTTCTCAAGGTAACCTAATACCTCCACCTAAAAACCTTGTGCTTTCTTCGTATTACCTTTGGCGCTATCTTTGGATGTATGAACCCAACCTTTGCACAATGCAACTTCTTTTTCATTGGTCCATGGAATGTTACGAGGTTTCAGGAACTCCTCTTTTTTAAACGTCATTCGTTGACCTCTTTTTTACAGCTTCTTGTTTAAGGGCAGGACTTCTTTGATGGGAGACGCATCACCAACGGGGTTTGACGGAGAAAATTGAGGTTCATAACTTGGCATTGGCTTAAAATCATCAACATTGAATGGATTGTCGAAAACTAGAAGGGGGGAGGGTTGAATAGTTTTACCGATTAAAACTTCATTTTAAAATATTTAGATCAACTTATCTCAATCTATTTAATGTGTGTGTTGGATGATAGATAAAGCATATAAACAAGTAATGCAAGATAAAAAGTAAGGAACACAAAACCACGACACGAGTGTTTATAGTGGTTTAGCTACAAGGACACCTTCCTTGCCCTACTCCACTCCCTGAGTTCCCCACTCGAGAGTTCGTAAGCATTACACAACACAAGCTCCTTAATGTGACCGATAAGCCTTCAAAACGTCTCCTAATCTTTATCCGGTACAAGGATAGAAACCGGGTTCTTCCACGAGGTAGAACCAAACCTATCACAATGTCACCTACACTTTATCCGGTACAAGGCTAGATACCGAGTTCCATTACAAATGAGGAACTACTACCCAACACTACACCAATACACGACTACCCCAAAGGAGACACACTCCTTATTACAACATCATAAGGATATCAATATCCTTTAACCCAAACTATCTATCTTGTACATCGATGGACCATATCGAATGTACTCATTTGGCACCTTTCACTAATGCCTTCGATACGACCTTTTGGCACCTTTCACTAATGCCTTCGACTTGACCCTTTGGCACCTTTCACTAATGCCTTCGACTTGACCATTTGGCACCTTTCACTAATGCCTTCAACACAACACTTCTAAAGAGGGAGGAAAGAACTATCAACAAGATAACTTCAGTAGTCTTGATGATAGCGAAGCTTGGCAACTCATGGACTTGAGCATGCTCGACTTCAAGAGGTGGTGATCTCACCTTTAAGAGGAATCTAGAGAATCACACAAACACAAAACTACATAGAAAGATCCTTTGGATCTGAGGTTATAGAGTTTACGATACTAAGAGAGAGTATGTGTAAAGTGGATGAGTTGCAAGAGAGAAATGGTTCACTATTTATAGGCAAATTTCTTTACTGTTCCCCGGTTCCCACGGATCCCTCCCCAGAGGGATCCGGCTAGTGCAATCCAAGGGATCCGGCAGCTGGGTCAGCTTAAGTCCGGATTTTGGGTTGCAAACCAGGTTATGGGTTATGGGTTATGAACCATAGGTTATACAAGATGCAATATATCTAGACATTGGGTCATGGGTCTTGGGTCATGGATCATGGATAATACCCAAGATGACTTCATGCATGATGTCATGAAATGGGTCATGGGATATGGATCAAGCTCCATGGGTATGAGTCATGGACTTTGGGTTTTACCCAACAATATTCAATTTATCTAGTCAATGGGTTAAGGACTTAGATTTTTACCCATTACATTACCCGTTACAATATATATATGTACATTTCCATATTATGTAAACACTAGTTGTTATACATATGCATTTCTATAAGATGTAAACAATATTACTTGTTTAGTGTTTTATATGAAAATGTAAGTGTGTTTGTAAACTATTGGCTCAGGCCATTTACGAATTTTTATTTGTTTCGTTAAAATGATTTTACGTTTGTTATCGACAAAACATTAGAAGATCGTAAAATATAAATAAACATTTTTACGGATTATTTGTATTAACAATCTCCCCCTTTTTGTTGATGACAAAACATAAGATTATTTTAAGGAAAAACTAAAATTCGTAAAACCTTGAATTGGAGTTTTTACTCTTTTCTCCCCTTTTTGTCGAAACAAAAAGAGCTTCGAATAGAAACTAACACATTGTTTTGAGAAAAACGTGTAAAAAGAAATAATATGAAAAATAGAGAGTAAGAGAAGAGAAGAATTCTCGTCTTAGCTCCCCCTTGACGGGTGCTTTCCTTTGTTGACGGCGTCAAGTAATTAGGAAGACTAAGCGAGTGTTTTGCAATTATTTTTGCAAATAGTTTCGTCTTTTGACGAACATGCTCCCCTTGACGAGTGATCCCCTTTGTGAGGGGCGTCAAGTAATAATGAAATCCTAAATGAAAGTTTTGCAAGCGTTTTTGCAATAATTTTGCTTTGACCAAAAACTCCCCCTTATTGAGGGTGTCAAAGTCTTCATGTGTATATTAAAAATATAAAAAACAAAGGTTAGAAAGCAAGTATATGATGCATGAATTCCTGCAAATGAGACTCAAATTAGAAAAAAATGTTTCTGTTGCACAGATCCCACGGTTCCTCTTTTGGAGGGATTCGTCTAGGCAAAAAGGAGGGATCCATGTACCTGCAATCTCATGACAGTAATGTGGATGTAGAGTATGATGTTTAACATCAACAAATTATGTATTATGGCACCAAACATATTTTCATAACCACATGGAATACAACATGTAATATCATTCAATAAAATGAGAGAAATGATATACATAACTCCAAAACTAAGAAAATGATCCGAACATGAAGTATGATTTCTAAACAATCTAAGTTAAGCTTAAGACTAGAACACCACTTGAATTCCTAAGCCTAAGGATGTTTAGGTTTTTTGACCTCATCGAAACGTTCAAGGAGGTGATAACACATGAAACGTAGTTCGTCACGTACTTCATGTACTAAACCTTCAACATGTTGACAATGATAACAATCTTTGTCAAGGCTAGGGAATGGTGGTGGTAGGAATGGAGTGGTTTGAGATGGAAGGTTGGATGGAGGTTCCACTAAAGAAGGATGGATTTATGGAGGCATGTTTGATGAAGTTGGAAGTGGTTCAACTAAAGATGAATGTGGTGGAATATGTATTGAGGATGGTGGTAGAGAGGTATCAACTTCCATGTGATCCGGTTGTTGATTTTGTTGATTCCTCATAATCCAAAATGGACTATTTGAGGGTGATGGAGAAAAGGATATGGGTGCTAGTGTTTTTTCAACACCAAAGTTTTGTTGTTGAGCTATTTTCTCAATTGAGGAAAATGTTGGCAATGGTGGTGGGTGAGATGGCCTAAAGGCAAGTCCTCTAAGTTGTAGAGGTGTGGAGATGAGAGTGGAGTGGTGAAAGAGATAGCTCTAGGAACTAGAGGTGATGGTTTAGTAAAAGTAGGGGTGTTTGGTTTAGGAGGTATAGTAGTGTTTGGCAAGGGTAGTTTTGTGGGAACTATTATTTTGGGAATTGGTTTGATTGGTAGAGTTGGTTGTGAAGAAATTCTAGTGTTTGGGTTTTTAACGGGTGATGATTCGGTTGAAGAGATTTCGTGAACAACCCGAGCAAGTTTCTTGGGAGGTCCTTTGGTAGATGAGTTAGCACTAGGAGCTTTCCTCATGATGAAATGATAAATGGATAGTGAAATAAGGGCTTTTGGTTGCTGAGAGTGAGGTTGTGAATGGTGATTTGGAAGTACTAACAAAGAGGTTTATAAAGGGAAGGAGTTAGTAAGTGAATTTAAGGCTAAAGCCACTAAGATCATTCAAATTGTAATGATTTGCATGCACAAGAGTCAACTACATAGTTGCAATGATCTAGGAAGTCAATTAAGACATGGTGGAGTGTTTAAGTTAACAAGAAGAGCTTGGAATGATTGTTTTAGCTTAGTCTGTGCAGCCGGTTCCCACGGTTCCCTCAAATGAGGGATCCGTCTAGGCTAAACCTAGGGATCCGACTCTCGGCAGTCAAAGAAAAGGAAGAAGATGTTTTGAAAGGTCTAGTACCTACACATCTTGAGTGTTTTTAGTCTTCTCAGGTGTCATAAATGATATGAGACTTAAATGATCAAGTGAAATGAGTGAGGGTAGCTAATGATTGTCTTTTATGGAAAAAAATGTGGTTTTATGAGTACCAATAGGTGATCAAGGATGACACTAATAAATTTGAAACTGTCAAGTGGTATCAAATGATCCTAGAGATCAGATGGTAACTTAAGAGAAATTTAGAAAATTCCTTAAAAATCAAAAGAAATGAAAAACTAGTTTTTGGCCTATTTTGAGATATGGATGACTACAATAAATTTGCTAAAATTAAGAGAAATATCAAACTAGGTGTTTTGAGATGTAAGGAACAATGCGTGAGCATTGGAGCGGACATATGGTGAGTTTTGATGAAATGATAAATCAAAAACACTTTGAAAGTGATCCTAAGTTATCTATGAGTGGATGTAAAACCAACTGAGCTTAAGGAAGACTTAAGTAATCCTAAAGTATCATGTTTAACTAGTATGGTAGGTTCTGAAAGATTGGGCTGAAGTGAAAGTGTAAAAATTCCCATGTTTGTTTACCCGGATCCCACGGATCCTTCATATGAGGGGTCCGACTAGTTATAGCTTAGGGATCTGGCTACTGCAGACCAGTAGCTTCACAGAAAGTGTGCAGATTTTTGCACTAGGTGTCGCATACTAATACTAAAGGTTTCTACTGGAAACAAACATCAATACAAGCAAAAATACAAGATATATAGCACACAACACCAACCTATTATGATAACAACCAAACATTAGAATAAAAGTAAGTCTTGCACAATCATGAGCATACATTATTTAATAATCATAAAATATCTAAAATAACCATAAAGACAAGCATAATGTCTCATTCGTCAATCTCTTCACTTCTTCTTTCCCGAATTCATGAGGTAGTGAGTTAGGCATTTGATCATCCCTTTTGTTTGCTTGAATTATTCAGACTCATTTGGAAGAGTGGGAAGTTGTTCATAATAGGTCATGGGGTCGATTTGGAAGTTAGAAACGTGATCGACTTCATCTTCTTCATCTTCGTCCAAAGAGTCCGAGAGAGCACGAGGTCTTTTCCCATTGATCATGAGCCGTTTGGGAGGTTTTTTGGTAAGTGGTACCATAACATGGTTGGCAATAAAGTGATCATCGGTAATACGAGAAGGTTGCATTACACTAACATACTCACGGAGTCGTGTTAGGAGCATACCATAGGGAAGTACCATGTTATTGACTTTGAACACACCTACCATTCTTTTAACCATGTAATAGGCAAGATTAAATGGTCTTTGGTGGATGAGACAATAGATCATTTGGACAAGACACGCATTGGGATGGTCTTTGTTCCCAACCAAGAAAATGACATTTTCTCTAAGGATTTCTTCCCACTTTTTGTAAATGGGAATTATCTCGGAGAGTTCCATTTGAAAGGGATCACGATGGATGAGTTCTTTGTTGCGGTTGAGACGAGATTGGTCAACTCTTTTCTTGAAGATGGTGTCTCGAACAACTATGGGGTCATCGAGAGGAGTGTGATAGATAGGTTTGGAGTCTAGTGCGAAGGATTGAGTGGCTATTAACCAATCTTGGGAATACATAAAAATTACTTCACATGGTATACGAAGGATTTGTGCAAATGTGTTGAGGGGTAAGGTAATGTTTTGGTTGTTTATAATGAAAGCGATTGAGATACTTTCATCATTGTTTCGAACAATCCTAACACTCTTGTAAAATTCAAAGATAAAGACCGGACAAATTTGTTTATCAATTTCTAAGAGACAATCAAAGTTGATTGCCGAAAAGACTTGATGAATGTCGGTGTTTTCAAAGAAACATTCCTTAACTACACAACCTTCGTGGATAAGTCAATTTTCAAGCTTTTTGAAGATTTTGCGATTGGTTTTTGAAAGCCCTTCTTTCCGATAGTATCTAGAAAAGGTAGTGAACGGTGTCATGGTGATCTTGTTGGGTAGTTTTAGGCATGATTGATCCTAGAAAACATATATTCCAATTAGGTAAAGTTTTTCAATATGGGTTTATGGTTTTGATTTGTATTAACAATGTTTTTTTGAAAACCTTTAATTGTATGGAACCTTTTTGTAATGAAACCAATTTTATGATACCTAAGTTCTTCAATTGAATCTTTAATTAAAAAAAATCTAAAACCATAAGCCCTAGGATGAAGATGATGATGAATAGAATATATGAGTGTAATTACTTACAATGATGTTCAAGAATGAGATGCTTGAGAGTATGAAGCTCTATAGAGGTTGAAGCAGAGATTAGGTCATTTTTTTGTTTGTAGAAAGAGGGAAAAATGGATTATTTTGGGTTTTGAAAAGCGTATAGCTGTTGTCTGTGACACGGCTCCCCCGGATCCCTTGTTTTAGGGATCCGGCTAGTACAACTTGTGGGATCCGGCTATTGCAGACAAAAAAGACGTATTTGGAATTATTCTTTTTACTTGTAATAAGTTATACAATAACTTATTTTGAAAAAGAGCTTGTAGAATGAGGTTTCTATTTGAATAGACGTTTGGCCAAGGTGTTTTGATGGTTAATCAATTATTGGTAAATTAACCATCAAAGGTCTATTTTGTGATGACGGCCTAGGTTTAATAATTTTTAGTATTTTTAAGAGAATAAAAAAGAATACTATTCCCGATGATGAGTAAGTAAGGAAAGTAGTGAAGAGAAACTTTTTAGAGACTTACGAATTTTGAAGTTAAAGTCCTAAATTATGTTTTCATATGATTTTATAAGACAATATTTATATGCATGGTTTTTATCATAGAATAAAGACACATATCATCAACATATTCATATAAGAGTACTATAAGTAAAGATCAATTAGTTTGTGGGTAAGGGAACATACCTCTAAGCTCTTTTTATGGTTTTAGAAACCATAGACCCGAAATACTTCATGAGCTTTTAAAGTAATCCATTGTACTTAGTAGAAGTAGGTTGAGATTACTTTTGAGTTCTTCCTTGGGTGTTGACTTCATTTTTCTTTGGATAGAAATGAAGTCTTTGGAAGAGTCCTAGTAAGAAGATTTCTTAAATAGAAATTGTTAGAATAATCTATCACTATCCAACATTAAAAAATTTGTTTTAAGAGATTTCCTTCTTTGTAGTTTTCAAACATACACGGATCGTATCAAGTTTTTAAGGTACAATATACTTTAAGAAACTTGGTAACGAAGCTCTGGTACCAATTGTGGAAAACTAGAGGGGGGGGGCTGAATAGTTTTACCGATTAAAACTTCGTTTTAAAATATTTAGATCAACTTATGTCAATCTATTTAATGTGTGTGTTGGATGATGATAGAAAAAACTTATAAACAAGTAATGCAAAGATAAAGAGTAAGGAACACAAAACCACGACACGAGTGTTTATACTGGTTCGGCTACAAGGACACCTTTCTTGCACTACTCCACTCCCCGAGTTCCCCACTCGAGAGTTCGTAAGCACTACACAACACAAGCTCCTTAATGTAGCGGAGAAGCCTTCACAACGTCGCCTAATCTTTATCCGGTACAAGGCTAGACACCGGGTTCTTCCACAAGGTAGAACCAAACCTATCACAACGCCGCCTACACTTTATTCGGTACAAGGCTAGATACCGAGTTCCATTACAAAGGAGGAACTACTACCCAACACTACACCAATACACAACTATCCCAAAGGAGACACACTCCTTATTACAACATTATAAGGATATCAATATCCTTTAACCCAAACTATCTATCTTGTACATCGATGCACCATATCGAATGTACTTCCTTGTCACCTTTCACTAATGCCTTCGACTTGACCCTTTGGCACCTTTTTCTAATGCCTTCGACTTGACCCTTTGGCACCTTTCACTAATGCCTTCAATACAACACTTCTAAGGAGAGAGGAAAGAACTATCAACAAGATAACTTCAGTAGTCTTGATGATGACGAAGCTTGGCAACTCATGGACTTGAGCTTGCTCGTTCAAGATGTGGTGATCTCGCCTTTAAGAGGAACCTAGAGAATCACACAAACACAAAACTACATAGAAAGATCCTTTGGATCTGAGGTTAGAGAGTTTACAATACTAAGAGAGAGTATGTGTAAAAGGGATGAGTTGCAAGAGAGAAATGGCTCACTATTTATAGGAAAATTTCTCTACTGTTCCCCGGTTCCCACGGATCCCTCCCCAGAGGGATCCGGCAGCTGGGTCAGCTTAAGTCTGGATTTTGGGTTGCAAACTGGGTTATGGGTTATGGGTTATGAACCATGGGTTATACAAGATGCAATGTATCTAGACATTGGGTCATGGGTCTTGGGTCATGGATCATGGATAATACCTAACATGACTTCATGAATGATGTCATGCAATGGGTCATGCGTTATGGATCAAGCTCCATGGGTATGGGTCATGGACTTTGGGTTTTACCCAACAATATTCAATGTATCTAGTCAATGGGTTAAGGACTTAGATTTTTACCCATTACATTACCCATTACAATATATATATGTATAAAACACTAGTTTTTATACATATGCATTTTTATAAGATGTAAACAATATTACTTGTTTAGTGTTTTATATGAAAATGTAAGTGTGTTAGTAAACTATTGGCTCAAGCCATTTACGAATTTTTATTTGTTTCGTTAAAATGATTTTACGTTTGTTATCGACAAAACATTAGAAGATCGTAAAATACAAATAAACGTTTTTACGGCTTATTTGTATTAACATGGATGAATGGGATAAATAGGTTGAGATTGGCTAGGAGATTGTGATGAAGAATCGTGAAAAATTTGTGGTGATCTAGGATTGTGAAACATTTGTGGTTGATACATAGTTTGTTGCGATTGGTACGTTTGTGGTTTATACATAGTTTGTTGTTTTTGTTCTGGAGGTACGAATGGTGGGTTTTGCTATCGTGGTTGTTGTGTTTTGTAAACAAAAGTTGGGTCTAGAAAGTTAAACGGTGGTGAGTGGCTGAGACGAAAATTTTAATTGGGTTTTTGGACGTTTGATTGTCGACGTTGTTTTGGGGTTTTATTTCTTGGTATGTTTTGAGACATTTTGTATAAAAGGTAGAATAGGAGTAAATATAATGATAGAATGGGAAGTTGTGAATAAAAATGACAGCTTTAGGAAGATTGATCTTTACTTTATGAAGAAATAGATATTGGTAGGAAAAATGTTATGTTCACAAAAAGTTTACAAAAATAGTTTCGCATACTGATGTGGCAAGATTATTATACTAATCAAATAGATTTTTCTTTTTTACAATTGTTTTGATTGGACAAATAATCTTGATGCATTAACGTAAAACTTTTTTGTCAATTGTTTGTAAACAAAGTATTTTTCAACATTCTTCATCTTCCTATCAGCAATAGTCCCATGTTTTTTTCAGCGATAGCTCAATGCTAGACGAAATGTAACATAAAATGAATGATTCCCACTCCACGTATTGTCCTCATGCCCCTTTATTTATAATCTTACCTTGTTTATCTCTCATATGTTAGTCGTAAAACCGGTTGGAATCATCAAATTATACAAACATAAAAAAAGTCCCCATTTATATCAATTAGATTGATTAAGGTAGATAAAGAAAAATGAAACGAGTTTAAACAAGAACAGGTGACCTTTCCCTCCGGTAGGAAGATCCTATCATTTCCAACAAATTAATCCTTTTTTGATCCACCATATTTCAATTAATTCAAAACCACACTTTCAAAATCATTGATCTTTCATTTCCCCCAATCAATTTCACCAATTAAACACTCCCAAAACCCCTCCACCGAGATTGACCCATCCACAATTCTGAGTTTTTTCTTGCATGATGAGGAGGACTGAGTTTGAAGGAAGAGCAAATCAGGTGTCTCATTCGATTTTTGTTACGAATTTTCCTTCTGGTACGTCGGCTAAACAACTTTGGGACATATGTGAACAATATGGTAAGGTTGTTGATTCGTTTATCCCAGACAGGGTTTCTAAGGAAGGTAAGAAGTTTGCTTTCGTGCGGTTTTCAAAAGTGAATAACATTGAGGTTCTTATTGGGAATCTCAATACGGTTTGGATTGGAAAGTTCAAATTACGGTTCAATGTAGCTAGATTTCAAAGGGGTGCAAAATATGTTGGGGTTAAGAATGTGGAACAGAAGCAACCTTTTCGAAATGCTTCTGCATCCTGTAGTTTTGCTCATTCTTATGCAGCTGCAGTTTCTAATGAGGCACGCCATAAAAAAATGGAGGATAAACCGGTGTTGGTTATTGATGATGAGTGTTTGTCTGATAAGAAGTATGATCTCATGTTGGTGGCTAAGGTAAAGTCGTTTGACTCCATACCTAATCTTGGTGTTGTTTTTAAAGATGAAGGTTTCGAAAACGTTATCATCAGATACCTTGGAGGTTTTTGGGTGTCTTTGGAATTTATGGATGATGATGCACGTGATCGCTTTAAAAAACACGTAGGTTTGGATACATGGTTTTCTGTTATTCAACCATGGAAAAATGACTTTAGGGTGGATGAACGTGTATTGTGGGTTGATGTTGAAGGAATTCCATTAGTTGCTTGGACTAATAAGACATTCATGAAAGTTGCTAAAAGGTGGGGAGAGTTGGTATTTTCTGAAGATTCAGATGATAACAATTTATGGCGTAAGCGACTGTGTGTGGTGACTAAAGTTGAAGATTTCATAATGGAATCTTTCAAAATAATCATCAAAGGTAAGGTAACAGTGGTTAGAGCTCGCGAAATTATAGGATGGATTCCAAATTTTATGGAGGAGGAACATGACACAAATTCCGATAGTGGAGATGATGAAAGTGAAAAGTCAGTACCCTATACTGATATTTGCTCAGGTGTTAAAGGTAATGGAAGTATTGATAGTGATGGTAAGAGGGAGATGAATACTAAGAAGGGTGATGGTGGAGAGGGAAATTCGGACGACCCTTTTGGAATCTACAATTTGTTGGAAAAAAATGTTAAAAATACAGAAGCTAATACTGTCGTGAGTGATGATCTTTCTAAACCTCCTGGCTTCTCCAACTTCGCTGTAGAAGATAATGTAGCAAGAGGAGTAGATGAAGGACACGAGAATAATATTGACCAAGTACAGGAGACATTCTCAAATATGAAACAAACAAATAAACTAGTGGAGAAGGAGCAACAGTCAGAGTGCAATACGAATTCAGTTAAAGGTGGAGGTAGTAGTGATAAAGATCCTGTGTTACCTAAGGGGAAGTGTCCGAGGACGGAGTCGTCCTTACTTGAAAATTTTAACGAATTTGTGGAGATTGGCCAAACTATGGGTTTCTCTATGGAAGGGTGTATTAACGATATTGAGAAGCTCATTTCAAGACAGGGAGATGATGGGTGTTATCAATGAATGTTCTTTCATTGAATATTCAAGGTCTTGGACCTAAGGCGAAAAAACAATGGGTACAGGAGTTATGTTGTAAGAATAAAATTAATTTTCTTTCGTTACAAGAGACAAAAATGGAGGAGATGGATGACAATGTTGTTCGCTCTCTTTGGGGCAACATGGATTTCGAATTCAGACATAGTCCCTCAGTTGGGAATTCAGGTGGAATTCTTTGTGTTTGGAACAAATCTTTGTTTTATAAAATTAATGTTTCTGTGTCAGATTATTTTGTTTTGGTTGAGGGAGTTTGGAAGCCAACGGGGTCTAAGCTTTTAATGATTGGTGTGTATGCCCCTCAAGATTTAATTGAAAAAAGAATGCTTTGGAATTATTTGCATGGAGTTATAAGCAGATGGCAAGGAGAGACGATTGTGATGGGAGATTTCAATGAGGTTCGTGTTCCTTCAGAAAGACATGGGTCGGTGTTTAATAAGCAAGGGGCCTCGAGGTTCAATTCCTTTATTAATAGTTCGAGTTTGATAGACGTGCCTCTTGGTGGCTTTTCGTTTACATGGGCTGTCAAAAATGCAACGAAAATGAGTAAGTTGGATAGATTTCTGGTGTCGGAAGGCCTTTTATGTCAATTTCCTGCTATGACGGGCATTATTCTAACGAGGCATCTTTCAGATCATAGACCAATTATTCTCAAAGAATGTGACATTGATTATGGGCCAATTCCTTTTAAGATGTTTCACTCGTGGTTCGATATAGTAGGTTTTGATCAGATGGTGAAAGACGCTTGGCACAATGAAGTTGTTGTGGATATTAATGAGATGTCTTATTTGAAGAAGAAATTTCAAATGTTGAAAAAGAAGATCAACTCTTGGGTTCAACAAAATAGAGTTAATGCTAAAGACAGGAGGAAAGAAATCCAAGAAAAACTACATCATTTAGATAAACAAATAGATCAGGGTGGCGGTCAAGAAGATCTGCTGAACTCTAGAAGGGACCTTTGGAAGGATTTGCGGGTTTTGGATGATTTGAGTGATAAAGACTTGATGCAAAAGGCGAAGGTGAAATGGGCTATAGAAGGTGACGAAAACTCGAAGTATTTTCATGGCATCATTAACAAAAAAAGAAATCAAATGGCTATTAGAGGTATTTCGGTGAATGGAGAGTGGGTTATGGATCCACATAAAGTTAAGCAAGAATTCTTTCAACACTTCGCTACCCATTTCTCTAGTAATCCAAATCTTCGTATGCGGTTCCATAATGATGAGATGTTTCCAGTTTCGCTTAACCAAAGTCAACAAGAAATGATAGAAGTAGAGGTTACAGACGTGGAAATAAAGAAAGCAGTGTGGGATTGTGGTAATAATAAATCTCCGGGTCCTGATGGCATCAGCTTTGAGTTTGTAAGGAAGTTTTGGGATGTGATTGGTGGAGATGTCTGTCGGGCAGTAAAAAGCTTTTTTCGATCAGGTTCGTTTCCTAAGGGCTGTAACCCATCCTTTATAGCTTTGATTCCTAAAGTTAATGACGCTAAATTCGTAAAGGACTTTCGTCCCATTAGTCTTATAGGATGTCAATATAAGATTGTGGGAAAAATCCTAGCGAATAGGCTAAGCTCGGTTATTGGTAGCCTAGTTAGTAAAGAGCAATCTGCTTTTATTCGCGGTCGTCAAATTCTTGACGGTCCGTTGATTCTTAGTGAGGTGATAGATTGGTGTAATCAGAAAAAGAGTAAGGCCATGATTTTTAAAGTCGATTTTGAAAAAGCTTATGACTCGGTGCGATGGGAATTCCTTGACATGATCTTAAACCGCTTTGGTTTTGGAGATAGGTGGCGGTTGTGGATAAAAGGGTGTCTTGAGTCCTCAAGTGCTTCGATTCTTGTGAATGGGAGCCCTACTCAAGAATTCTATTTCGAGAAAGGTTTACGTCAAGGAGATCCGCTCTCCCCATTCTTATTTCTTTTGGTTATGGAAGCCTTGCATATATCTTTTGTTCGTGCCATGGATGGAGGTTTTTTTAAAGGAATCTCTGTAGGCTCTCATGAGCTGGTTCATATATCCCATCTTTTTTATGCAGATGACGCGGTGTTTATTGGGGAATGGAGAGAAGAGAATTTACGCAACTTAATTAGTATTTTACAATGCTTTTATCTTGCATCGGGTCTTCGGATTAATATTCATAAGTGTTGTATTATGGGTGTTGGAGGTGTGACGAATGTCGAGGTAAATAGAGGCGCTCAAATGATTGGATGTGAAGCTTCAAAAACTCCTTTCAAGTATCTTGGGATTATGGTGGGTGGTAAAATGAACCGTCTTCATTCATGGGACGTAGTTATCGATAAAGTAATGGCTAGATTATCTAAATGGAAGGCGAAGACTCTCTCTATTGGGGGTAGATTTACCCTTACAAAATTTGTTTTAAGTTCTATTCCGCTATACTATTTTTCGATGTTCAAAGTTCCGATAGGAATTCTTAAACGTCTTGAATCGTGTAGAAGCAATTTTTTTCGAGGTATGGAGCCTGGTACGCGGAAGGTGTCGTGGTTCAGTTGGGATAGCGTTGTTGCTAGTAAAGAAGTTGGAGGTTTAGGTATGTCCAGTTTCTTTGCTATGAATTGTGCTTTACTTTTTAAATGGATTTGGAGGTTCAAGGTGCAGCCTGAAGCAATGTGGGTTTTGGTCATCAAGGCTATTCATGGGCGTGTGGGTAATTTAGATCGTGACGTTAAGGTTGGTAAGTCTTCAATTTGGCTCAATTGTATTCGATGTTTTTCTAAGCTTAAAGAAAGAGGTGTCGATTTATACATGTGTATGAAAAAGAAGGTGGGAAATGGTAGTGACTCTTTATTTTGGCTAGAAAATTGGTTGGGGGAAGGTTCTTTGGATGTGAAATATCCGCGTTTATTTGCTCTAGAGGAAAACAAAGAGGTGTCTATCCGAGATAAAGTTCACAATGGTCTCCTTCATGGGTTTAGAAGATTGCCAAGGGGGGGAGCAGAAGGTGATCAAATGGAAGAGTTGTCTAACTTAATTGATTCGCTTGAGTTTATTGAGGATCATGATAAGTGGGTTTGGAATCTCGAGAGAGATGGAGAGTTCAAGGTGTGTTCGGCTAGGCGTTTCATCGATGAGGGGCTATGTGATATGGAAGGGATGCATACGAGATGGGTAAAATTAATCCCTATTAAAGTCAATATTTTTGCTTGGCGTTTAGCTTCAAATAAACTTCCAACGAGATTCAATATGTCAACTAGAGGTTTGGAAATTCCGTCTATGGTTTGCCCAGTATGTAACGAAGGGGTTGAATATTCTGACCACTTGTTCTTTTCATGTTCGGTTGCTGCTTCTATCATGGCTAAGGTTCTAAGGTGGTGGGGGATTTTGGATACTGGTATTTCGTCCTATCAAGGTTGGCTTATTTGGCTCGAAGGGTTGAGATTAAGGAAGGAGGTGAAAGAGTTCTTGGAAGCCACGTTTTGTGTTTCTTGGTGGTTCATTTGGAGTTATCGTAATAAGCTACTTTTCTCTTCAGAGCAACAATCTAAGGCGTCGTTATTTGATCTTATTGTGTCCCGGTCTTTTATTTGGTGTAATGCTAGAGCTAGAAGAAAACTAGATTGGTTAGGTTGGCTTAAAAGCCCAATGACTGCTCTTTTGTAATAGTTTCTTTGTGAGTTTTAGCGTCTTGCTAAGCTCGTTAATATAACCGCCGTTCAAAAAAAAAAAAGTGAATGTACCAGTGAACTTGTTCTACGGATTTTGGATATATAATAACAGAACGATACACTTTTCAAAGTTCATATGGTTGGAACTAGTTGTAGCTAATGAACGTCGACAAAAATTAATTCCGATAAACACTAATATTTGCAGTCACCTTGTTATTAACTTAATTATTATATTCTAACAAATTAATTCCGATAAACTCAAAGTACTTGTTAGCACAATATTACGATCACAAATGACTTAAAATTATATGATTACAAACTTGATATGTAAATTCAACTTAACAACTTTGAAATCGCAGATTCATAACCATCAAAATCAATCAAAATCAACACATGATAATTTATACATAATTAAAGTCAGCAAATTATTAATAATTTTCTAATCTACCAAAAATTTATGCAAATCAACATCACAACCACAAATTAAAAAAAAAAAAAAAAAAAAAAAAAAAAAAAAAAAAAAAAAAAGCATAATAACTAGATAAATATTGAAATATTTGATCAAAATTCGAGCAATACCTGCAATAATTTGCAAATCTAATCAACGGTGAGGATGATCGGAGACGATGAAGGTAATGATGATCGGCGACGGTGAGGATGAGCGCAACATGAAATGATCGGTGTCGATGAATTGCTAAGACGATTAGTGATGGTGAGAATGATCGCCGACGGTTAGATGATCGGAGACGGTCATGATGACGGCGACGACGACAGTGAGCGGCGGCAGTTAGTTACGGTGATCGAAGATGAGCGAGGGTGTGGAACTGTGGATCGAGAGAGCTAGAGGGTTGTGTGTTTTTTTCTTTTACTAATTTTTATCTCTTAAATGGAGTTTAAGTAAAATAAATATGTTTTGTTTTACAGTAAAGTAATTTTTATCTTATTATTTTGATTTGGTGACATTTATATTTTTAAGTAGGCAAAAGTTTTAGTAATTTGGTGACTTTTGTATTTTTAGTAGGCAAAAGTTTTAGTCACCATATGTCATAAATTTTGTAGTGAAATAACTCTTTGGCAATAAAATTTAGTGCATAAATAAAACATCGGTTCACCATCTTTGCAAGCAATCCAACTCGAAGTAATACTTCTTAGTATTATGATGACAAGTTTTCTGCCAATTACTAGTATAACTAACATTTTACGGGTATCTAAAATGTTAATTTAAAACTCTTTTGGTTGACATTTATTTGTGGTTAACGGCTCTTTCCAAAAAAAAACTTTCATATCAAGATAAATTTTATAACAATCGATAAAATATCAATAGTTTTGGGATTTCGGAGGGAAGAATTGGAGTTTAAATACAAGATGTAAAGCACGATAATGATTTTCTTGGATTGGAGATAAAAGAAACCACAAAACGCACATTGTCAAATATCTGCAACATAAAGCTTTTTTTTTTTCCGTCCATCGCGTTATTATTGATCTCTTTTCTCTAATTTTGTCTTTGCATTAAGTATTAGCATGATGGTTTTTCAAATAGCCTTAGCTTGCTGCATATAAATTTTTCCTAATAAATACATTTCTCTTAATTTTTTCGTGACCCTTGCAACGAAACATGAACTATATCTGGTCATGCAGAAGTGCTCTTAGCTTGACTTTTTTTTTTCTGTTTAATATTCGAATGTATTTTTATTTGTTTTCTGAATATAATATGTTTTAGATAAATTTGATAAATCCACCAAAATTCCTGATAGAAACTCTTGAAATATATATTTATTCTTAATATTCCAAAAGTCAGATGCACCCCCGTATTCGTAGCTCCAAATGTTCTAATTGGCGGTTAAAGTAGTTATAATCGAAGGCCAACAAAAATGTGGCAAACATTGAATCTAGTAGTCAACAACCTTTGAAATAAAATAATATTAAAATATATTTCAATTAGCATCAAATAAATAAACAATAATGTTATATTGAATCCTTCAGTCAAGACACTTTGACATAATACTAATAAATTTGAACCAAATAGTCAAGTCGTATAATGAAGAAAAATGATACTTACTAACAAAGATCAAGAAAGAGGAAAATAACTTCTTTTTACCATTGAACTTTTCTTTTGTCACTACAACAAAAATTGACTATATGTGTCAGTAAAAAGTAATAAAATATGTCACTAAAAGTATTCCATGCTATATATACTCATGGGAAAAGTGTCAGTAAAAGTAATAACTATTGTGGGAACAAGCTTGGAGCTTTTTAACAAGAATAGTTGTGTGAGTATAGTGACACATGATATGTGGCACTAGCAGTCGGTATATGTTAATGGAGTTGTATGTCTGCAAGGCATCACTAAAGGACACATAATTTGGTGTTGGTTTATTTTCTTTAAACATATTATTAAAGGACACTTAACTTGAATCAAAATTTCAAAACTAGAATAGATATTTTATTATTTCAGAATTGAAACCTAAATTTGGCCCGTATACAAATTAATTAAAGACTAAAGAGGTGTTTCCCCTCTAACTTTTTGCTTAATCATTTTATTTTTTAAGCCACTTGTCGTCAGTTGTGTAATATTGTAATGTATCATGAAGTCCTTATTCTAATTTTCTTTATCACTGATATATATATATATGAAAGCTGGTAATTTGTACATGTATTTGCAGATACTGTACTAGTCCTTTATTATCTTAAATTGATACACAACAAAGATTTAGTGCATTGCATGTCAAAATGAGAAACTGAACTGTAAATTCTTTAGGGTAATAACTTTAAAAATCATCATACTTGTCTAAAAATACTTTTTTGGGTATCTAACAAAATTTTTTTTTTGCTTATACATGTACTGAACTTTCAATTTCGGACTTTTTGAGGTATTAAACTTTCAATTTTGGACTTTTTAAAATACTTTTTTGACATTTTTACCCCTGAATATTTAATAGGGACAATGCTAAAAAAATACATCGAACATGACAACTTTTGTGATTGTGTGTAGCCAAATTTTTTATTATCGTTGTATCACAAAACTTTTGAATTTGTGTTATTGTATATATCTAGTCAGCGTTACATCGTTAGTCCTTTATATTAACGGTCATTATAAATAACTTACAATTTCGTTTTTTTACGTTTTTATTCATTTACATCTGTTATTATACGTTTCGTCCATTTTTATACGTTTTTGTCTATTTTCTTATGCTTTCGTCCAATTTTATACGCTTCCGTCCGTTTTTCTACGTTTTCGTCTGTTTTCTTACGTTTTCATCTGTTTATACGTTTTCATCGGTTTTCTTACGTTTTCATCCGTTTTAATACGTTTTCGTCCGTTTTTATATGTTTTCGTCCGTTTTTAAACGTTTACACCCATTTTTATACGTTTTCGGTCCGTTTTTATATGTTTTCGTCCGTTTTATTATGTTTATTACGTTTACATTCGTTTTCGTCCATTTTATACGTTTCATCTGTTTTTTTTTTATGTTTTTTTTTTCTGTTTTCTTATGTTTTCATCTGTTTCTTACGTTTTCGTCCGTTTTTAAACGTTTTCTTACATTTTCGTCCGTTTTTATACGCTTTCGTCTGTTTTCTTACGTTTTTATCCGTTTTCGTCTGTTTTCTTACGTTTTCATCTGTTTTATACGTTTCCATCCATTTTTAAACGCTTTCTTACGTTTTCATCTGTTTTTATACATTTTCGTCTGTTTTTATACGTTCTCGTTCGTTTTCTTACGTTTTGTTTTCGTCCATTTTTACACGTTTCCGCCTGTTTTCTTACTTTTTTGCTCGTTTTTATATGTTTTCGTTCGTTTTTATACGTCTACGTTCGTCTTTACATGGTTTAAAACATTTTCGCTTATTTTTATACGTTTTTGTTCATTTTTTTTCGTTCGTTTTTACACGTTTTTGTTCATATAAAAACGAACGGAAACATGTAAAAACGAACGAAAACGTATAAAAACAAATGAAAACGTATAAAAACGAACGTAAATGTATAAAAATAAATGAACACAAAAACGTTTTAAAACGTGTAAAAACGAACGTAGACGTATAAAAATGAACGAAAACGTATAAAAACGAGCAAAATCGTAAGAAAACGGACGAAAACGTGTAAAAACGGATGGAAACAAAACAAAACGTAAGAAAACTAACGAAAGCGTATAAAAATGGACGAAAAAGTAAGAAAACGTTTAAAAACATACGAAAACGTAAGAAAACAGATGAAAACGTATAAAACGGATGAAAATGTAAGAAAACGGATGAAAGCGTATAACAGACGAAAATGTAAGAAAACATTTAAAACATGATGAAAATATAAGAAAACAGATGAAAACGTATAAAAACGAATAAAAAATGATAGAAACGTAAGAAAACGAATGAAAATGTATAAAAATGGAGGAAAACGTAAGAAAATGGACGAAAACATTTAGAAACAGACGAAAATGATTAAAAACGAAGGAAAACGTATAAAAATAGACGAAAACGTAAGAAAGCGAACGAAAACGTATAAAAATGGATGTAAACGTACGAAAACGGATGAAAACATAAAAAACAGACGAAAATGTATAAAAACGGACAAAAACGTATAATAATGGATGAAAACGAATAAAAACGTAAGAAAACGGAATTTTAAGTTATTTACTAACGACCATTAATATAAAGGACTAACGATGTAACGCTTAGCCTGATTGGATACATACAATAACAAAAATTCAAAAGTTTTATATTACAATGAAAAAAATAGTCGGCTACACACAACCCAAAAGTGGTCAACTTCGATGCATTTTTTAGCATTATCTCTATTTAATAATTTGAAGGGCAAAAATATCACAAAATATCTCAAAAAATCCGAAATTGAAAGTTCGGTACCCATATAAGCAAAAAAATTGTTCGATGTTGATAAGGATTTAAAACATACACTTTTAATGGGTCATTTAAGCCCTTAATAGCCCACTTTTATATCCGTTACTGCTTAATTTCATTCCCTTTCACTTTTTAGAACTCTTGGAAGCAAAATGCTGGAATGATGCATATTTAGACGAAAAGGAGTGAATATATGAAGAAAATGGCTAAGTCAAGATCGAAGACACTCAAGCTGCTGGAATTGAAGCTGACGGCGTCCCAATCAAAGGGTGACGCCGTCCCTCTATACGTAATTAAATTTGTGACGGCTCAGTAGACTTTTTGCTAAATTACACTTGACAGCGTCAGGCTTTGAAGAGGAAGGGCGTCACGAAGACTTTTCATCCCAGACGGCCTAAAAAGATTGTAGTCCGTTTTGGACAGTATCTTAGGGTTCTCATACCCTATTTTACATCAAGATAAGTGTTTTACTTCATTGATTTCATTATGTATTCGATTGAATGTGTGTATGCTTGCGTGTTTAACATGTCCGGCAAAATTTCTTGTGTGTTTGCTTAGATTTATGAAACCTAGTTATTAATTATTGATTGGTTGTCTCTTATCTTAGTTGCAATTGGCTTAGGAGTGCAATAAGACCATCGTTGTGTTTAAATGCTTGAGTAATCTTTGTGAACCTTAGTTTATGAGTCACTTAGCGGATTTGTAGGCTAAACATCCAAAGATAACCTTAGAGTTAGTTTATGATTGACCTGGAGATTTCGTAGGCAATAACCTTAAGGTAGTCTCAAAGAGTTAGGGAGAAACGCACACCCTACGACCTTAGAAAACACAACGCTTTAAGAATAAGGACGTGACAATTCAACCACCAATAAAAGATAACTAGGGAGTAATAGTATCTAGGTAGACACATTTTTAATCATCATACGAGCCCACATAAATAGACATAAGACTAACCATTAGTTTAGTTAATTAGATAGTAGAAGTAATCGGTAGAAGTACTAACCCCCAAATCCAAAACCCGAGATTTAACCCTTAGCTTTATAAAAAAATATAAAAAGATAAAAAATAATCTTCCTCAACCTCAACCTTAGCGTAGTACACTTCTTACTAGCATTCCTATTCCCCTAGAGAACGATATCAATACCCGAGGCTTACCCAATACTACACTACAACGATTAGGTTCATTGCCTAGGGTGTTGAAAAACTTGCTCGACGAAAAGGAAGTTCCTTTGACCCCGAATGCTTTGTACGCACATCAAGTTTTTGGTGCCGCTGCCGGGGAATAGAATAGCTAGTTAGATTTCTGTCTCGTTTAGGTTCCCTTGCTTGATTCCTATCAAGTAAGATTTTTTCTCATTTTTAGCTTCCTCATAGTCTATCCCCCTTCTTCGTGACTTTGTTCGTAAACCCTATCACTTTTCATCATGGAAGGTGATAACCCGCCACCACTCATTGACCCGCCAAGAGGCCGTACTCTTGGTTAATACTCTATACCAAGCCACCAAGGCTATAGGAACACCATTAAGCTCCCCGATCAAGCTCAAAATACGGCCTGCGATCCGACACCATCCGGTTGGTGCAAAACGGATGTACATTCCATGGACTTCGTTCCGAAGATCCTAATCAGCATCTCAAGGATTTCCTTAAAATCGTTGATTCCATCGACCTTGATGCTACCACACGGGAGACCAAGCACTTGCGTCTCTTCCAATTCTCTCTACGGACCAAGCTAGTAATTGGCTTGAGTGACTTCCCGTCGGATCCATCTCAAGTTGGGATGATCTCACCACTCGTTTCCTTGCCCAATTTTTCCCACCGGGGAGAACTACTAAACTTAGGAAGGACATCTTGACGTTCCAACAACATCAAGGCGAATCTCTCTACGAGGCATGGACTCGATTCAAGGACTTGCTCCATAAAGTCCCTCATCATGGCATTGACCTTTGGCTTCAATTCCAAATCTTTTATGATCATGCTAACTTCCTCACCAAGCGATCCATTGATCGAGCTGCCGGTGGAAGGCTCAGCGATTTCAACGTAGAAGAATCATGGGATATAATAGAAGAGCTTGCTAATCAAAGCTACGGAAGTTGGAGTGAATCCCATGAAACCCCCGTGAGAATGGTTAATGCCATATCAATTCCTCATGAGCCTTCCAACATTACTGAAGAGCAAGTGAGTGCTCTTGAGAAAAGGATCGACTATATAATTGAGAGGCAAAAGAGAGTACTCGGACCAATCCATCGAGCAACGGTTAATTCCATTAACTCCATCAACCACCCAACGCCTCTCTCTGAATCACCAAGCCGGGAACAAAATCCCAATTCCATACGACGTTTCCGTTCTACCTCTCCAATTCCACTCTCACCAAGCTTCAATGCACAAATGAGAGAGTACATGGCAACCCATTCGGAAAGATTAGCCAAATTTGAAGAAGAGGTTTATAGGCAAAGGGAGGAAATACAGGAAAAAATGACTGAGATGATGAACTTGGTGAAAGAGTACACTAAGACGAAGGTTCCCGAGAAGGTGTTAGTGAGGAACGATGATCACGCTTCCCCCACTTTGTTTGTTAACTCCATTTGCATTGTTTTCGATGAGGGTGGAGTAGTTGAGAAAAAGGAGACTGAGAGCAGCAAGGGTAGTAAGGAAAAGAATGAAGCTGAGACTAATAATGAACCCGAGATCATTGAATACTACCTTAAGCATGAGATCAATAAGAAAACAATTGTTAACCAAGTGAACAACTTTAGGTACAATGAGGTTCTTAGGAAAGCCCTCGTAGGTGAAATAAAAGAATAAGAATATGACACCATGCCTATAGGACCTATGTACGAGTTGGTTTTGAGAAAACCAGTAACTAAAAAACGAGAAATCTCAAGGAACTTCGTAATACCATGTAGCATAGGCGACTTCGAGAATATAAATTCCTTAGCCGATCAGGGATCCGATGTAAACATAATATCGCTATCAGTCTATAGTAAGTTGACTAAGGAGGAACCGACCAAGACCAATCTTAGACTTTCCTTAGCAAATCACACATATGTTTATCCCGTAGGAATAGCGGAGGATGTCTTAATTGAGGTGGCCAATATTGTCTATCCGGTAGACTTTGTGATCATACACATTGAGGAAGATAGAAACATGCCATTAATTCTTGGAACACCTTTTCTGGCCACCGCCAAGGCAACCATCAAATGCGGTGAGGGTATCATGATACTCAAAAGTGGCAAAGGACAAATTAGGATACCTATTGTTCCGAGATACCCGTTGAAGATTATGGAGAAGATAAATGATACGAATTTGCAGGTCTCCAATAATACTGTTAAGAAGAAAATTAATGAATGGGAAAGAGGGCTTAGAGATTTCATGGGTCAAGGGTTAAATACGATATTGTGGAAACTTGATAAAAAATTAGGAAATATAAACATGACAAAGCCACAGCCTCAAAAGAACCCTAGAGAATTTTTGAATGGAGAAAAGGTGCTTTTGTATAAATCAAGAATAAAAGCATTAAGATGAAGGAATAAGCCAAAATGATTTGGACCCCATACGGTGAAAGAAACTAATCTAAAAAATGAAACCGTTATCATAATAGACGACTTTGGGAGAGAGTTTACGGTAAGCATACAACGTTTACAACCTTATGATGAAGGCTTAGTGAAATAAAATAAGAACGGTAAGGAAGTCACGTAGGAGCACGACTTCTAGTCTAGCTACAAGACTCATAAATAAAGAAAAGCGCTTCATGGGAGGCAACCCATGCTTAATTTTTTGCTTGTTTGTGTGTCATATATCTTTTTATTATTGTATGTTCTCATGTTTGAATTTGTGAGAATGCTTTATTTTGTCTATAACCTCGTCTTAATTACATATAAAGGTATTTTCCGAAAACGATAAGTGTAGGGAAGATTACACACGCTTTCAAAAGAACGTGAACATGAGAACCACGATTAATGAAAATGATATATATGTGTGTTTGTAGAGTCAAATGATTGTATCGAGTCATAATGGATGTTTTGCAGGAATTTTTCCAGATTTTAAAGGTGTATTTTTTCCAGAAAAATGCAGCATGCCAGTTTCTGTCAGGATTAGAAGCTGACGACGTCATGAGGAGTAGAAACAGCTTATAAAATTTCTCTCGTTTTCTGTGCTATTTATAAATTTTTGGAAATTCTCAGGTCTTAATTTTCAAGAAAATCTGCAAACATCCATTCCACAAGTATTATATCCTAGTGTAGTAGAGTCATATATAATTTTACCGCCGATTTTACGCGAAGGTTTCGTCTATTTTCTTAAAGTGTGCAGGTTTTATTTATCAAGAAGAATAAACATAATATTATATGAAGCTTATTACGCAAACATTCTTCTTGAAAAGAATTTAACCACTACTTCACACGGATCCTACCGAGCTAATCAGGGGAGTACTAGTTTCTTTCTCTTTTAATTACCTTCCGTTATCATAACTTTGATACTTTCGGGGAACATTGGGGACAATGTTCAGTTTAAGTGTAAGGAGGGAGAATAAAATGGGAACTTTAAAACTATGCTTATCCTTGATCATTTTTCTTGTCCTATTTCATTTGTGTAATAAGCTATTAGAAATATTTGTTAGGGCAATTTTAGCGCCGAATTAAAAAATTTTCATGACATGTTCGGGTGGGACTTTAGTCTTAATAAAGCGTCTCATGGATAGGAGTTATATGACTAGAACAAAAACCTTTTACCACTCAAATTCCACCCCAAAAATGTGAGGTTCGCCCCTAGTTCTATAGGAATTAAAGCATTCACCTTTAATGCTTAGAGAGTGTACCGGTAGTATAATAGATTCTAGAACTTGTTTTGTGATGCATCCTGATATCGCTAGTGAGACTACACTTGTGTAGTTAGGAATAACTAAATGATAAGAGGCATAATGATAACCCTTGTTTAATACCCGTATTATAATTACTTCTTCCACATCGGTTGAGTAATTACCCCACACCCTTGCGATGTACTCATCTTTAGTACACAATACCCCTAGTTAACCCCTTAGAGCCTATCCTTTTCGCGGTTCTCGTGATGTTTTGGTTTTCCGGAATTTCAATGAAGAGCATTGTTTACAATCCACCCCCAAATGTACACCCAAATCGCCTTAGCCTACCTTGTATGCACTCACCTTTAGTGCATTATTGTTATCATACTAAACCCTTAGTTAAATTATCTAGTTACTTGCATGGTTGCTAAATCGAGCCATATCTTTTGTACACAGTTTTGGGATGATTGGGACTCATGGGTAAAGTAAAATTTTATGGAGTGACGGGAAAGAACCTTAAATTCAAATTCCCTTTATTTACGTAATAAAATACTCTAAGTGTTTTGATCTTTTCAATTCAGGTCAAATTAGTGTTAGAGTAATACAAAATCAAGTGTAGGGATGCTCCTATAAATCCCATATATTTTGATGTTATCGTAGAGGATGGTAGAGTAAAAGTGTATGAAAAAAAGGGCTACCATCCTACATCTATCTTTATTTTTATGTTTGTTTGTTTCAAAGTTATCTAGAGTTTAGTAAGTCAAGTCTTGGCTTAGCAACTAAACACTTTGTTTCCCTACCATAAGCCTAACATTACAACCCTTTTAAAGACCTCTTAGATAGTTGTTCCTAGGTGCTTACGCCAAAGTGGTGGAGGTTTGATCTAGTCTCAAGCCTATGGTAATCTATGTACTATGACCGGTTAATGAGTGTTTATCTTCTATTTCCATTTACTATATTTCATATACACCCGAGAGATGAGAGAATCCAAACACCCCTTGTGAGGTGCTAGTATATAATTTCCGTGCTTGTTATGACTATTGCGGTGCTTTTACTTGTTGTGAATTATGTTAAACCAATGCTTCATGCCCCCAAACTTATAAATTGATTGGCCGAAAGCACATTTGCTTGAGGACAAGCAAATACCAAGTGTAGGGATATTTGATAAGGATTTAAAACGTACAGTTTTAAGGGGTCATTTAAGCCCTTAATCGCCCACTTTTATATCCGTTACTGCTTAATTTCGTTCCTTTTCACTTTTTAGGTCTCTTGGAAGCAAAATGCTGGAATGATGCATATTTGGACGAAAAGGAGTGAATGTATGAAGAAAATGGCTAAGTCAAGATCGAAGACACTCAAGCTGCTGGAATTGAAGCTGACGGCGTCCCAATAAAAGGGCGACGCCGTCCCTTTATACGTAATTAAATTTGTGACGGCTCAGTAGACGTTTTGCTAAATTACACCTGACGGCGTCAGGCTTTGAAGAGGAAGGTCGTCACGAAGACTTTTCATCCCAGACGGCCTAGATCCAGAATCAGACGACGTCACTACTGAAGCCATACAACGTCACAACTACAACGTGACGCCGTCCCAACTATTACTTGGCCAAGACGAAACCCTAATGATGGAGATCTGACGGCGTCCCACATATAAGGCGACGTCGTCGCGCATGTAAAATTATATATAGAAATCGAATTTTCAGAATTTTAAGAGGTAGACTTGTGGAGTAAAAACCTAAAACGATTGTAGTGCAGTTTGGACAATATCTTAAGGTTCTCATACCCTATTTTACATCAAGATAAGTTTTTTACTTCATTGATTTCATTATGTCTTCGATTGAATGTGTGTATGCTTGCTTATTTAACATGCCCGGCTAAATTTCTTGTGTGTTTGCTTAGATCTATGAAACCTAGTTATTAATTATTGATTGGTTGTCTCTTATCTTAGTTGTAATTGGCTTAGGAGTGCAATAAGACCATCGTTGTGTTTAAATGCTTGAGTAATCTTTGTGAACCTTAGTTTATGAGTCACTTAGCGGATTTGTAGGCTAAACATCCAAAGATAACCTTAGAGTTAGTTTATGATTGACCTAGAGATTTCGTAGGCAATAACCTTAAGGTAGTCTCAAAGAGTTAGGGAGAAACGCACACCCTACGACCTTAGAAAACACAACGCGTTAAGAATAAGGACGTGACAATTCAACCACCAATAAAAGATAACTAGAGAGTAATAGTATCTAGGTAGACACATTTTTAATCATCATACGAGCACACATCAATAGACATAAGACTACCCATTAGTTTAGATAATTAGATAATAGAAGTAATCGGTACAAGTACCAACCCCCAAATCCAAACCCCGAGATTTTACCCTTAGCTTTATAAAAAAAATATAAAAATATAAAAAATAATCTTCCTCAACCTCAACCTTAGCGTAGTACACTTCTTACTAGCATTCCTATTCCCCTAGAGAACGATATCAATACCCGAGGCTTACCCAATACTACACTACAACGATTAGGTTCACTGCCTAGGGTGTTGAAAAACTTCCTCGACGAAAAGGAAGTTCCTTTTCCCCCGAACGCGTTGTACGCGCATCAGATATCCAAAAAAATATTTTTAAACAAGTATGTGGAAAACTAGAAGGGGGGTTGAATAGTTTTGCCAATTAAAACTTCCTTTTGATCTATTTAGATTGACTTATGTCAATCTATTTAGATGTGTGTGTTGGATGTTGATAAACAAGCATATAAAGGTAAGTGATGAAAAGATAAGAGTAAGAAGCACAAAACCACAACACGAGTATTTATAGTGGTTCGTCTACAATGACACCTTCCTTGCCCTACTCCACTCCCCGAGTCACCTACTCGAGAGTTTGTAATCACTACACCAATCTCCTTATGGCGGAGAAGCCTTCACAACGTCGCCTACCCTTTTTCCGGTGCTAGGCTAACCACCGGGTTCTTTCACTCCAAGGTGAACCACACCTACACAACGTCGCCTACCCTTTATAAGGTACTAGGCTAAGTACCTAGTTCTTTCACTCCAAGGTGAACTACACCTTCACAACGTCGCCTACCCTTTATTAGGTACTAGGCTAAGCACCTAGTTCCATTGCAATGGAGGAACTACTACCACACTACACCAACGACTAATCCCAAAGGAGATCTACTCCTTTACAACATCATCAAGGATATCAATATCCTTGGATCTAATACTAGTCTATCTTGAACATCGAAACACACCATATCGAATGTACATCTAAGGCACCTTTCACTAATACCTTTGACTAGATCTACAAGACACCTTTCACTAATGCTTCTTTGTCTTGACTTCTAAGCACCTTTCACTAATGCTTCTTTGTCTTGACTTCGATATATACCCTTCACTAATATCTTCGTCTTAACACTTGAGACATCTTTCACTAATGTCTTCAACACTACACTTCTTTGAGAAAAGAAAGGAATCATCAACAAGAAGACTTCAGTAGCCTTGATGATGAGGAAGCATGGCAACTCATGGACTTGAGCTTGCTTGACTTCAAAGGTGGTGATCTTGCCTTTAAGAGGAACCTAAGAGATCACACAAAAACAAAACTACAAACATAGATCTCTTGGATCTAAGGTTAGTGAGATTTAACTCAGTGGGAAGTGTGTTAGAAAAGGATGATCAATAATGAAGAAATGGCTCACTATTTATAGAGGAAAAATCCTACTATTCCCCGGATCCCACGGATCCCTTCCACTTGGGATCCGGCTAGCACAAAGCTAGGGATCCGTGGAACGCTCCTCTTTACCCATGGGTATTTTGGTTATGGGTCATGGGTCATGGGTTGAACCATGGATATTTGGCTAGATACAATGTATCTTTGAGTGCAATGCACTTAGTCACTTGGGTATGGGTTGATCCATGGGTTATGGGTATTATCCATATGTGATATAAGCATGATGTCATGCAATGGGTTATGGGTCAAGATCCATGGGTTATGGGCTTTGGGTTGTACCCAACTATGTTCAAAGTATTTGCCCAATGGGTTGTGATACTTAAGTTTCTACCCATTTATATTACCCAATATACTACATACTAGTTATGTGTATATTTTATCCAAATATGTAAACACTAGTTGTTGTACATATGTATTACTAAATCATAAAATCACTTATACTTGTTTTAGTGTTTTATGTGAAAATGTGAATATGTTAGAAACTATTAGTTCAAACCATTTACGTATTTTATTTGTTTCGTTAATATGATTTTACGTTTGTTATCGACAAAACAATAGAAGATCGTAAAATATAAATAAACGTTTTTACGGCTTATTTGTATTAACAATCTCCCCTTTTTGTTGATGACAAAACATAAAATTATTTTAAGGAAAAGCTAAAATTCGTAAAAGTTTGAATTTGTAGTTTTTACTTTCTTCTCCCCCTTTTTGTCGAAACAAAAAGTGTTTGAAGGAAGGCAACACATTGTTTTTAAGAAAAACATGTGAAAGAATTAAAAGTAAAAAGAAATAGAGAGCAAATAACGGGAAAGGATCTCGTCTTTACTCCCCCTTGACGAGTCCATCCCTATGTAAGGGCAAGTGATACTAATCTAGTTTGTTTGCAAATAAGTTTGCAAAAGATATCGTCTACGAGACGAATGTGCTCCCCCTTGATGATTGCAATTTTGCAAGGGGATGTCACGAAATGTAAACCTAGTATTGCAAGTAATTTGCAATGTATTGCTTTGACATAAAGCTCCCCCTAGCTTTAGGATGTCAAAGTCTTCATATGTAAATTGAATAACTACAAAACAAAGGTTAGAAAGCAAGTATAGTTCATAATTTCCTGCAAATGTGATTCAAGTTAATAGAAAGAAAGCTTTCTGTCTTACGGATCCCACGGTTCCCTCCTATTAGGGATCCGTCTAGGCTATTCTGAGGGATCCGTATTAGCTGTTCAATTACAGCCAAGGTGATATAACAAGTAATGTTATCACAAAAATCATATGCTCAACAAAATAACAAGTAACATGTAATTCCATTTAATAAAACTAGAGTTATGATATACATGACTCTAAAAACTAAGAAAATAAGAAAATACATGACTAGAAATTTCTAAGCCAACTATCGCTTGATGCTAGGACACCACTAAAATCTTCTAGCTCAAGTTTTGTTTAGGTTTGATCTCATCGAAACGTTCGAGGAGATGATAGAACATGAAACGTTGGTCTTCTCGTACTTCATGTATCAACCTTTCAACATGTTGACAATGATAGCAATCTTTGTCATGGCTAGGTAGTGGTGGTGGAAGAAGTGAAATGGCTTGATGCGAAGGATCAAGTGAAGCGACTTGTGGAGCTTCAAACGATGGAGGGATTGGTGGAGGTGCATTTGAGAATGACTCAACAAAAAATGATGGTGGTGGTAGAGAAGTGTCAACTTCCATATGGTCGGGTGGTTGACTTTGATGATTTCTCATAATCCAAATGGGATTATATGATGGAAACGGCGAAAAGGAAGCCGGAGCAAGTGTTGACTCAACACATTGATTTTGGATCATTATTCCTTCTAACGAGGAGAATGTTGTCGGCGGAAGCGGATGAGATGGCCTAGGAGGCAAGTCCTCTAAATTGTAGAGGTGTGGTGATGATAGTGGGGATGTAAATGAAATAGCTCTAGGAACCAATGGTGATGGTTTAGTGGAGATGATATTGTTTGGCCTAGGAGGTATGGTGGTGTTTGGCATAGGTAGTTTTGTGGGTACTATCCTTTTAGGAATTGGTTTGATTGGATGATGAAGAATTCTATCAATTGTTGGCTTGACGGGAGATGATTCGGTTGAAGAAATTTCGTGTATAACACGAGCCTTTTTCATGGGTGGTTCTTTGGTGGATAAGTTACTACTTGGGGTTTTCCTCATGATGAGATGATTTCAAGAGGTTGCAAGAGCTGAAAGTTAGGATGAGAGTGATGACTATGGATGTCCTAACAAGGTGGTTTATAAGAGATTTGGCAAGTGCATTTAAGCCTTAAGCCACTAGGATTCATTGGAATGTGATGATTGACATGCACAAGAGTCAACTTCAAAGGTTGCACTGATCTAGGAACTCATTTAAGATGAGATGGAGTGTTTGAGTTAGGAAGATGAGTTGAAATGATTGTTTTAGCAAGATTTGACATAAAATGTCATCCGGATCCCACGGTTCCTTCCTTAGAGGGATCCGTCTAGGCTAATCCTAGGGATCCGGCTTTCAGCAGTTATGAAAGGGTGGAAATGATGTTTCTAAGATCTAAGACCTATATCATCTTTGAGTGTTTCAGTCCTCCTAAGTGTTTTAAATGAAGGGGTGCTTGAGTACTTGAAGGTAATGAATGATGTAGCTAATGATTGTTATTTATGGAAGGATTTGGAACTTTCAAGAGTACCAATGGATGAGTAAGGATGACACTTAAAGATTTGGAGTGTCAATTGAAGCTAAATGATCTAGAGATCAGGTTGTGTTTTAGGATAGTGTTTTGGAAAATATCCTAGAAGCTTTGAGATGGGAAAACTAGATTTTGATCAACTTTGATCAATTTTGAGGCGAGGATGATTAATGATCATTTTTGCCATAATCGAAAGATCTCTAAGGCTAGATGGGAGAGATCAAGTAAGAAATGAAGTGTGAGTTTAAGAGCGGAAGAGTAATGGATTAAGGATGAAATGGTATATCTACAATCGTCTTAGAGTGTGATCTAGGTGAGTTATGTATGAGTAGGAAAGATCAACCTATCTTGATAAGGACTTAATTTTGCCTTAAGATACTATGTTTAGCTTAGTGTGTGAGGTGTTCTAAGGATATGTTTGAAATATAATGCTTGCAATTGCATTTTCTGTTTGTCGGATCCCACGGTTCCCTAAGAGTAGGGATCCGTTTAGTACAACCTTTGGGATCCGCCTATCTGCTCAGCAGTACCTTTACTAAAGGTATGCAATGATCTTGACAATGCATTATATCTTCAAGGATAGTCTAAAAAGAGTTCTAATACTAAGATATCAAATGTAAAATGTTTTATTTCATGAAGAAAATTGAATTACATTGATAAAGCTCGAGTACAAGAGATTTGATCCTATTTTGGAATACTATTAGTTTCCTTGAGTGTTTTCGCTAGGAGGATCATTTTGTGATTAATGAGTGTTGATGGAATCAGGAATGAAGAAAGTCTTCATGAGAGATATGTTTAGCGGTTCCATCATCTTGTTCACAAGTACGTACAACGGACTTTGAACTTGAGGATGGAAGTGCATAACATTATGATAGAGGCGTGTCAAGAACATTCCATAAGGGATGAGTTTATTCTTGGAGCCTTGAAGATTTGCAATTCGCCTTGCGAAGAAGTAGGCGAGATTATATGGTTGTTGTGTTAGCAAACAGTACAACATGTGAGCACAACAAGCGGGAAGAATTTCTCGATTTCCCCTAAGACTCCAAACATTTTCACGTAGGATGAGTGCAAGAGGCTTGTACTCTTCTCGGATATCCCTTGTAAAGATAATGTTTGGATCGGAGTAATATGGTCGAGGTTTGCATATCATGCGATTTAAATCTTCCGGAGAGGGTATGTGTGAACAATATGGACTATTTTCTTCACGAAAGTTGAAGAGAGAATCAAGAGACCAATCTTCGGTGAAGGCACATTGTCCATGATTTGGAATCCGGAGGATGTGAGCAAAATGCCCAAGGGTTAGAGTGAACTTTTGGTTTTTGATATAAAACCAAAGAGATAGAGAGCGATCCTCGTTACGAACGAGTTCGACTTGACGGAAGAATTCCATTATGAACCTTGGACATATCTTCTCGTTGATTTCAAGAAGGCATTCTAGTCCTATGGCTCGGAAGGAGGTATTGATACCTTCTTCGAATTGTAGAGAGGTGTCTACAATACGTCCTTCATGGAAGTGACGGTTTTCGAGATTATTGAACCCACCGACATGATTGCCTGGTGTGTTGGGTTCGAGAGAGATGTTCGGAGTGTAGACGCTAGTGAGTGAAAAATCAAACTCATATTCATGCGTCATAGTTGATCCTATAAAAATGATAAGTTAAAAAAAAAGAGATGTTTGTGGTCAACTTATGATAATATAATGTTTTTACTAGATTTTTATTAACAATGGTATTTAACACTTTAACATACTCAAAGTTTTGACTTTCTAGTGGATTATTACATTTAGAAAGATATTGGTTTTTTTTTTTTTTTTTTTTTTTTTTTAATCTTGCATGAAGACTGTTTTCCAGTAGGACGGATCCCACGGTTCTTTTACAAAAGGGATCCGGCTAGTATAACTTCCGGGATCCGTGGATCTGTAGTAACAGAAACAGATTTTGATAAAAACATAGGTTTTACAATTTTTATACCACGAAATATGTTTTTATCATACATTTTCTTTTAGTATGCATACATGACTCCTAATGTATCACGAAAAAATATAAAACATATAAATCAAAATAAGTGACAAACACATAAAATAACCTAGATAAACTAGATTTATTAATAATATTGCATTTCAATACTAAGGATGATAAAAAGGATTGGGTATATGATCCCAATGTAGATTAACAACACAAAGTAAATGTCTCCAATGTGAACTTCATCATAGGGAACACAAGTGCGATGAGTGTTAGGGCGTGAGCACGAGTGCGATGTAAACCATGTTGATGACGGATCTTCTTGGTTTTGGTTGAGATAAAATGAGGAGGAAGATGAAGTTTTTGAATAAGAGAAAATTTTGAAATTGGAGGATTTGAAAAAGTGAGAGTTTGGTAGAGTGGTCGACGATGGAGTTTTATAGGGAAGGAGGAATTTTTGAAATTCGTGTTTTGTTTTATTATTGGATTTAAAAAGAGACAAAACATAAGTTTTATATACCATGACTTTAGACGAGAAGTAAAACACGTATGTGAGACAAAGGCTTCCTAATGAAGCTTCATGTAAAACATGTATAAGCACACAAAAAATATTCATATAAATACCTAAAAAGGTATACTTAATTATCAAGCAAAATAAAAAGAAAATCATACCTCTAGCGCACTTATGAATGTCTTTACAAATAACACAACAAATGTCACTTAGACGATTCCCGTTCCTTTGCGATTAAGATACCTTCTTAAGGAAGGTATTCTTGTTACCAAGCGACTCCTAAAGCTTGGTGGGTATGAGCTTTGACTAATCAACATGACAAGGAAGATTAGTGCAATTAAATGAAAAGATAACTAAGAAAACTGTTGTTATCAAATCAACATCCAAACATATAGTTTTAAAAGACATGATGTTTGTTTTTATGAAAAATCTTCTTTGTAGTTTTCAATTAACTATGGATCGTATCAAGTTTTTAAAGTACAATATACTTCAAGAAACTTGGTAACGAAGCTATGATGCCAATTGTGGAAAACTAGAAGGGGGGTTGAATAGTTTTGCCAATTAAAACTTCCTTTTGATCTATTTAGATTGACTTATGTCAATCTATTTGGATGTGTGTGTTGGATGTTGATAAACAAGCATATAAAGGTAAGTGATGAAAAGATAAGAGTAAGAAGCACAAAACCACAACACGAGTATTTATAGTGGTTCGGCTACAATGACACCTTCCTTGCCCTACTCCACTCCCCGAGTCACCTACTCGAGAGTTCGTAATCACTACACCAATCTCCTTATGGCGGAGAAGCCTTCACAACGTCGCCTACCCTTTTTCCGGTGCTAGGCTAACCACCGGGTTCTTTCACTCCAAGGTGAACCACACCTACACAACGTCGCCTACCCTTTATAAGGTACTAGGCTAAGTACCTAGTTCTTTCACTCCAAGGTGAACTACACCTTCACAACGTCGCCTACCCTTTATTAGGTACTAGGCTAAGCACCTAGTTCCATTGCAATGGAGGAACTACTACCACACTACACCAACGACTAATCCTAAAGGAGATCTACTCCCTTACAACATCATCAAGGATATCAATATCCTTGGATCTAATACTAGTCTATCTTGTACATCGAAACACATCATATCGAATGTACATCTAAGGCACCTTTCACTAATACCTTTGACTAGATCTACAAGACACCTTTCACTAATGTCTTGTGTCTTCACTTCTAAGCACCTTTCACTAATGCTTCTTTGTCTTGACTTCTAAGCAAATTTCACTAATGCTTCTTTGTCTTGACTTCTAAGCACCTACCACAAGTGCTTATGCTATAGAAGATATATACCCTTCACTAATATCTTCGTCTTAACACTTGAGACATCTTTCACTAATGTCTTCAACACTACACTTCTTTGAGAAAAGAAAGGAATCATCAACAAGAAGACTTCAGTAGCCTTGATGAAGAGGAAGCATGGCAACTCATGGACTTGAGCTTGCTTGACTTCAAAGGTGGTGATCTTGCCTTTAAGAGGAACCTAAGAGATCACACAAAAACAAAACTACAAACATAGATCTCTTGGATCTAAGGTTAGTGAGATTTAACTCAGTGGGAAGTGTGTTAGAAAAGGATGATCAATAATGAAGAAATGGCTCACTATTTATAGAGGAAAAATCCTACTATTCCCCGGATCCCACGGATCCCTTCCACTTGGGATCCGGCTAGCACAAAGCTAGGGATCCGTGGAACGCTCCTCTTTACCCATGGGTATTTTGGTTATGGGTCATGGGTCATGGGTTGAACCTTGGATATTTGGCTAGATACAATGTATCTTTGAGTGCAATGCACTTAGTCACTTGGGTATCGGTTGATCCATGGGTTATGGGTATTATCCATATGTGATATAAGCATGATGTCATGCAATGGGTTATGGGTCAAGATCCATGGGTTATGGGCTTTGGGTTGTACCCAACTATGTTCAATGTATTTGCCCAATGGGTTGTGATACTTAAGTTTCTACCCATTTATATTACCCAATATACTACATACTAGTTATGTGTATATTTTATCCAAATATGTAAACACTAGTTGTTGTACATATGTATTACTAAATCATAAAATCACTTATACTTGTTTTAGTGTTTTATGTGAAAATGTGAATATGTTAGAAACTATTAGTTCAAACCATTTACGTATTTTATTTGTTTCGTTAATATGATTTTACGTTTGTTATCGACAAAACAATAGAAGATCGTAAAATATAAATAAACGTTTTTACGGCTTATTTGTATTAACAAAGTATTATGTTTTTAAAGTTATTATCCCAATTCTTTATTTAATGTAGTTTCCATTACAGTATTATCTATTATGCTTTTCAATGTGTATGTATTTGGTGAAAGTCAAACATATATTGTGCTAGAATAAAAAAGATACAAAATTATGACTTTGCTACTCTTTGAACTATAAACTAAGTAGTTTGTTTTCTATGGGTGAACTACTACTAATTAATCCCAATTTCATATACCATGAAGCCTTATATCATAGGCGTCAGAGAAAGCTAATTGTGCTTCCATTAAATCTTCACAGTCTCCATTATCATATGGGTTATCATCATAGTCATCTTTCCAACGCTCGTATAAGATTTTCGTCCTGGTTCCACCTTCGCTTTTTGAAGATTTCGTAGCCTTAGATGTTGATGCTGTAAATCTCGCAATATCATTAGCATCCTCTTCCACTTCATTCTCTCTATCATTATCCTCATTATCCAAGTCAACAACTTTACTTTTACCCCTTTCCCATCCTCACCTTTGCGTTTACTGAAGCACAAGGAATAATCTCATCACCCTTTTCCACCATTTTAGAACATCAAAAGGATTTTAAGTCACAATTTTCGTACCACTTGAACTAGCACATCACCCATATGTTTTGAAACAGAGTTAATACTATCCCTAGTCATATCAGAATTCGAACCTTTCGGTTTAGCCTGCTTATTATCCGTCTTCTTAGGTCTGTACACTAACCGAGATTTTGTACCAAAAAGAAGACCTCTACCAGATTGTCTTTGCGTATTCATATTCACATTGGATACAATTTTTTTAGACAATTGATCCAATGAATGCCCCAAAACCGTACATGATGAACATTTAATCGGCTCCCACTCGTACTCAACAAAATAAGAATGCATGATATATCTATTACTATTAATATTAGGCACTACCACAATAACAATGTCTTTTAACTCAACATCAGCATGAAAATTAATCATTGCTCTCGCGAAACTAGACCTACCCTATGACTCCACACACATTGAGGCTATATAAGTATGTAACATCAATGGGGTACGAAGTTTTGCAGTAATATCACTCAATCCATCCTCCGTGAATGCTGTAATAGGGACATCATGGAGTTTAACCTAAACAGGTACACTCTTCAGGTCTTCCTTAGACACGTTCGCCACACGAGACCACTTGCGAAGAATCAATGGCCATTACGTATTATCCATGATCCATTCTCGAGAATTGATTCCACACCAGTATTAGAATTGAATTTGAAAAAGACAACCCCTTTTGAATTAATCATAGTACGAGTCAGACTAAATCTGCTCCACGCATTCTTGACATAGTACTTAACCACATGAAAAGCATTCCTTTTACACAAAAAGAACCCATAAACATAGTTCTCAAGACGATCCATTACCTGTAGGACATATTCAATTAAAACTGCAAAATCAGCCCCATTATCGGTCGGGGCAATTAAGGTCCGAAAGTTAGCAACTTTCTTAATTTGATCACCATTTAGACGATTAGTATACGAAGCAGGCTCCATATTCTATTTATCAGCATTAACATAATCTTCCCATCCTTTAACTGGTGTAGTCTTGTTAGTACCAAAAGTGGCTTCTTTTGTGGATGGAGTAAGAGTTATAAATGTATCCAAAAAGCAAGGACATGGTTTCATAGCAGTTGGTTGATCAGCATTCAAAGGTTTTAGTGGAACCGTACCCCATCATCACACACTAACACTAGTTTGCCTTAAAGCATTTTACGTTCCCTATCACGGATCTTAGCATCAAGAGAACTCATGTCCTCCACATTAACAACATCATCATTATTAACAATAGACCTCTTTTCATTCGTAACAACACCTTCAGTATTACCCTTGTTCACACCAGTATCTATCGTAGACGTACCCTTTTTCTGCTTAACACTTCTCCCTCCCGAACTCAAAAAACCGTGCTTCATCCTAAACTACATATGAACCAACAAATGTAAGAGACACGGGAGAGTATATATATATATATATATATATATATATATATATATATATATATATATATATATATATATATATATATATATATATATATATATATATATATATATATATATATATATAGAGAGAGAGAGAGAGAGAGAGAGTTAGGATCAAATAAGAAGATTACTTAAAATAAGAAGGAATAAGAAGAACTATAACCGCAAATCCGAGATGCTCCGACTTAAATTAGATGCATCCCTATAATCTTAGATGCACTATAACGCACCATAGTATGTTTTCTAGCTTTTAATTAGATGCATATACATATATTAGATGCATTTCATGATTTCTCTTGTTTTTTGTTCCTCTACACGTGCCGAAATCATGAAAATCAATTTGCACTATCTATACATCAAATTAACTTTCGAAACTCAAGATGTTGCATATATATGAATAGAAATGCATCTAAAGCAAGTCGTTGCATCTCAAATGCGTGGTTTTGGTCACTTCTCACCACTTCTTATTTTAATTTACTTCTCACTGGATCCCTACTCGATATATATATATATATATATATATATATATATATATATATATATATATATTAGCTTTGCTAATTATTTAATAATTAACATATGTAATAGACAATTTTCCATTCAGTTGTTCATCTTAACCTTAGATTTGAGACGCATTACACTCTTGTTGTTAGACATACTTTTAGGCACACCAAGCTAATACTTATAAGGAAGCTAATGTCTTGTAAGGAAACATGTGTGATAATATACAGATATTAACCTTTGTTACATTATATATTTATATATTGTTTGTTATCATCAATGTTGAAGCATAATCTGGCGTGGACTAGATTCAACGACTCTCCTTAGCCGTTAGTCGTCTTCTCGAGCCCTAGTAGACCTGTCAACAAAGAAAACCCGTTAGGAGTGGACCCGAGGCCGTAGCCCCGGGGTCCACCTCCGACGGTCAAGTTAGTATGCGATGTAGCATAACAAGTGTTGTTAGGGTTAGAGATAACCTGTCATGTATATATAGGACATGGATTAGGGTTTAGGCGTAGAGTGGGCCGCATCTGCCGGGCCTGACCCATTCCTGGCCCAGTCCGGACCATACGTCCACAAGCTCCCCAAGTTTAGTATGAGATAGCGCATGGCTATGTTATGCTAAACTTAAGTTCTGGTCATGGCCGCGTAGGTGAAAGTGGATCCCGCATGCTGCATCCTGGATAAGGGCGTACCTTTTATACCAGTAAGTGACGCAGCATGGTGCGACAAAAGACGTGCTTCTGTAGCAGAAGTGCGCGCTGTGCGCGACAAAGAGGTGCGACAGAAGACGTGCTTCTGTAGCAGAAGTGCGCGTTGTGCGCGACAAAGAGGTGCGACAGAAGACGTGCTTGCGCGACAAAGAGGTGCGACAGAAGACGTGCTTCTGTAGCAGAAGTGCGCGCTGTGTGCGACAAAGAGGTGCGACAGAAGACGTGCTTCTGCGCGCATTACATTCGTCTTTACAACCAACAGAGGACGTCTCCCCTGCGGCAAAGATGCGTGCGAATATTTAAATCCGTCTTTGTACCGAGCTTGCGTTCTGCTTCCAAATATACCTGCGCGATGCGTACGAAAACAGTGGTAGCATATACCCTGGTAGCCCCCCAAGTTTGATGGTGCTACTCGTGTAGGAGCATTAAACTTATTGAATCTGCGAAAAACACTGACCGCAAAGATTAAAAGTATATGCCGCAAATCGCAGCATATAAAACCTAAGGAATTAAAACAATAGACAGCACATAGCATGAATAATATATTGCGCATAGCATAAATAATATATAGCACATAAGAAAAGTGGCAGTGCGCACCCGTCGTGGGATGCGTACCGACGAAATAATTAATTGTTTTTTTTTAATGTATTAAATAAAAACTCGGATGGATGTACCGTGACCGCGACTAATAGACGCAGATGGATTTATCATAACCGCATAGACTCGAACGTTTGTGGATGATCGCAGATGTTTATACCACGGCCTTTGTCCAGTGCGCATCATGGCGATTGACTAGCATCGTGGTGTTCGCGCGTACGCGTTCTCTGCGAAGATGTCTGAACGCGCGGCCTAATGCGGGTAGATTTATCGCGACTGCGTTGTTCGAGCGCGAACAGGCATACCAACCGTAAAAACAGTATCTGCGCGAATTAATTCGCGGCTAAAAGATAAAATAGGTCTGATCGTGCGGACCTTTTCTTTTTTCTGAATGGGTGTATCCATCGGGACCATTCGTAACTTCATTCGTATGTTTATTACGTAAACCAAACGTATTTAATTTATCATGTTGACTCTTTCTCGAACATAACTAAAGTATGATTTGGACCACGTGGGCCCGGCCAAGATCAAAAGTTTTTACCTTGTAATTTGTATTCAAAGTAAGCCAATAAGAATGAGTCAAATATGCAGACGTGCATTGCTTTTAAAGTAATATTAAATTCACATGATGGTAAAGCAAGTTTTACACATGGCAGAATGCAAAGGTTTTAGAGTTACCGACTTTAGAAATTGATTTCTGCTTTTCGGTAATATGAGAACACGAAACATAGTTTATTCGTGGTCCCACGGATGGCGCCAACTTGTTGAAGCATAATCTGGCGTGGACTAGATTCAACGACTCTCCTTGGCCGTTAGTCGTCTTCTCGAGCCCTAGTAGACCTGTCAACAAAGAGAACCCGTTAGGAGTGGACCCGAGGCCGTAGCCCCGGGGTCCACCTCCGACGGTCAAGTTAGTATGCGGTGTAGCATAACAAGTGTTGTTAGGGTTAGAGATAACCTGTCATGTATATATAGGACATGGATTAGGGTTTAGGCGTAGAGTGGCCCGCATCTGTCGGGCCTGACCCATTCCTGGCCCAGTCCGGACCATACGTCCACAATCAATACAATGATGCTTCCGGTAACTGGTAGGCGTTGAAGTACTTGACTCAACTGTTAATGGTTTATTACAACGAAACTCCATGTTGACATGGATGTGTTTGTGTCATCTATGTTTTGTTATGATTACTTTTTTGTCCATTATTATTATTATTATTATTATTATTATTATTATTATTATTATTATTATTATTTTGCTCTTTGAAAAAGGATGTGACAGTTTGGAAAATGTTGGTGCAAGAAAAATGTGACACAGAAAAATCAAGCAAACTAGCTTGTGGTAGGTATGTTCATGATAAGCTCAATTAACCAGTAAATTCAGATTACTCTAAAATTAATATCTATAAATTTTATGGAAAATAATTAAAAAAAGTATCATACTTGTCACAATTTCTTTTTGTGGGTAGCGAACAATTTTTTTTGTTGATTTTGTGGGTATTTTTCTTTCAAATTTATCCTTTTTAGGGTATTTTGCGAAATTTTTAGACATTTTTGCCCCTCTTAGCTAATAGAATTTTTTTTTTCGAAGGGCAAAAATGTCACATAATACCCTAAAAATGATGACGTTGAAAGAAGAGTACCCACAAAAGCAAAAAAAAATTTCGCTACTCAGAAAAGAAAATGATGACAAGTATGATATTTTTTTCAATCATTTGCTCTAAATTTTATTATTATTTGAAAAACTTTATGAGAACCAAATTAAGTCTCTAGATATATGTTTTGCTTTTAATAGGCGTGGTTGTTGAAATGGAGCTATAGTCATTATGTCAGCAAATGTGTGACACAACAAGAAATATTGTATATATATATCCAATAGTCAACAACCTTAGGAAAAAATTACTAGTAGTATAGTAGTGGCTTTAAATAAATTGGAAAAATATAAATTTTTGGAAGTTAAAAGAATCTAACATCACTCTTAACCACTTCTAATTCTATATATACCCTTCTCTTCAGGTATCAGAATATATCTTCATACAAAACCAACTGAACCTGAAAACAAGCATTCTCACTAGATTCTCTCTCTCTATCTCTCTCACAAACACACAAACTATGGGTTTTCTTGCACAGCCTAAGATTCCTGTGATTAACATGGTAGATTTGAAGCAAAACACAACTATCGGGGTTTCAGCATGCGATGAAGTGAGGCATGCACTTGAAGAGTATGGTTGCTTTTTGGTTGATTGTAATGGGATTACCGAAGGATTTAGTAGCGGAGTGCTTGATGCCTTACAAAACCTATTTGATCTTCCCATCGAAACGAAAGTAAAAAACATTTCTGATAAGGCTTACCATGGCTATGTAGGCCAAATCCCTTTTCTTCCACTATTAGAAAGCATGGGAATTGAGAATGCTACGAGTGTTCATGGAGTTAATAGCTTTACAAAGACCATGTGGCCCTCTGGGAATGACAATTTCTGGTAATTAACTAAGAACTCGCGTGTTTATAGAGAATTTACATAGCATGCATCTAAAATGCATGTTCTTTAATTTTTTTTGTTGTAAAGTAAATTGCAAAAATTGTAATTTAAAAACTCACATACCGAAAAAAAAAAAAAAAAATCAATATCATTGGAAGTATTATTGATACTAATATTCAAATCCATTGTGGTTTGATACTAATTCTTTGTTTTGAATGCTTCTTTTAACAGCAAAATGATTCACTCCTACGCAAGATTAGTTTCTGAAATTGAAGAAACAGTGAGGAAGATGGTGTTTAGAAGTTTTGGTGTGGAGAAGTACCACGAGTCCTACAACGACTCAGTGACATATCTTCTTAGAGTAATGAAATACAGACCACCAAGTGCGAACGAGACAAAACTGGGTTCCATATCTCACACAGACAAGTCATTCATATCTATACTCACTCAAAATCAAGTGAAAGGATTAGAGGTTAAAACCAAGGACAACAAATGGATACCTGTGGAATACCCTCCTTGTTCTTTCTTGGTCATGGCAGGCGACGCATTCAAGGTAAGATTATTGTTATTTTTTTGGCGGTAACAAAATTGCCTTAATTTGAACTTAAACAATCCAAAGAATGATACAAATGAACGAAAAATAAAATATTTATCGTAAAGTTATAACATATATGAAAAAATTGATTCAACAATTTATTTAGTCCAGCTTGTTATAAACGACTCATATGAAGTTTTATGTGCAATAGGCATGGAGTAACGATCGAGTGCATTCTCCTTATCATCGAGTAGTCATGGAAGGGGGTGAATATAGATACTCAATAGGGGTATTTACATACCACAAAGGGATCATAACGGTACCAGAAGAGCTAGTTGACAATGATCATGCGAGAAAATTCAAGTCATTTGATCATTTTGGGTATCTTGACTTCTATGACAAAGACTCACTCTTCGAGCAAGAATTCAGTCACATTAAATCATATTGTGGAGTGTGATACATCAGTTGATCGACTCTTATAAATGTTTGATAGCTTTGATTTTAATTAGTAATAAATCTGGAGTTTGATGTTAGCCGCGGTCATTTTAAACCACACTTTTGGTCATGGAAACATAGAACCTAATCGCTTCTCCTTGTTAAAACAAGGACCAATATGTTAGCGAATGATGTTCAATTGTTTTCTTTCTTATGGGTTTCAAATAGATGTAAAAAAGCCAATGTTAAATGGCTAGAATGTCATGTGAGCCGAACTCAGCTCCAAAAGTTTCCTTTATATGTAATATGTACTATCCTTTTTTCAGCCCTAAGCATATTGCTAATGTGGCTTTTGTACAAAAGTTTGAGTCTGAATTAAATCTGGACTTTGATTGTGTCTTTATGCTAAAAATGTTATATATAAATATCAAGAGTAAATGATAGTGGGAAGAGTTCCACTGTTAGTTAGGATCACATTTATCATCTAGTGATGATCCAATTCCAAGTATGTTTTAATCTTTCCTCTTGTAACTTCTTGCTAGGGAGCAAAACCCATTAAATTAATAATCGCCATTCCAATACTCTTTTGGTATTTATGTCTTTAATTAATTAGCAACTTTGCTGGTGATTATAATTACCGTTTTTTTTTTTTTTTGAATGGTAACTTTCATTCACATATCGCCAAAGGCACTACAAACTAATAGTGCGGCGTTCAATACATATACATAGTTACGATAGATTGAAACTTTGCCAATCCTCCCAAGTTAGGGTGCAATTTCCCACCCTATTCTTAAAACAAAGATAACTAAAGGCCATAATATCGTAGACAATCTTCCGGGCTTCGATCTTCTCGTCGTCGAACTTTGCTTTGTTTCTCGCCTTCCATATGTTCCAGCAAGTTAAGGTGATGATGCCCCTAAGCGCTTTTCTCTGTTGTCTTCCAAAGCCGCCCCCATTGTTGGTCTCGAAAAGGTCGTGAAGTGAGAACCAGAACAGGGGGGCACATTTGCACCATCGACTTACCCGGTACCACACTTCAGTCGCAATTTTGCAAGTGCAGAAAAGGTGCTCGACGGATTCCACTTCATCTTCACAGAGTTCACACAAAGTAGACCCGAAAACACAATTTCTCACGCTAAGAGCCTCGCTGGTGGGGAGCCTATCGAGCCCAAGGCGCCACATGAAAATATTGCATTTACTCGGAATCCACTTAATCCATTTGTACACAAATTTGTTGCTATGGTCTTAAGCATCAAAAGGTTTTAAGAATCCTGAGGTGCTTTAGAATGGTTTCGGGCTTAAGCATCAACCTGAGCAAATCAAGTCTGATGGGCATGGGCGTGGAGGAAATCGAAGTTAATAGGCTCGCAGACATTGCAAAGTGTAAAAGTGGTACTTTGCCTTTTGATTATCTGGGATTAAAAATCGGTGCTAATATGAACCGAATTAAAAGTTGGGATTTCATGGGCGGCATCTTCAAAAACAGGTTGTCTCGTTGGAAGGCCTCTAACCTTTCGATTGGCGGAAGAGTGGTTCTCATTAAATCCGTTCTTGAAAGTTTGCCATCTTACTACTTTTCCATGTTTAAAGCCCCGACTAAGGTGGTCGGAAATTTGGAAGGAATCATCAGAAGGTTTTTATGGGGTGGCTCGGACGAGGTTAGGAAAATCAATTGGGTAGCTTGGGAGGTTGTTACCTCCCCGGTGAATAGCGGCGGGCTTGGTTTACACAAAATTGGGGACTCAAACATGGCCCTAATCTCTAAGTGGCTATGGAGATATCGAAATTAGCCGACAAGCTTATGGAGGATGGTGGTTGACAAGCTTCACATCAAAAGGAAGGTCTGGTCGACCCTCCCAGCCGACTTCACATTGGCTAGCCCGTGGTGCAACATAGTAAAGACGATCGATAAAGTTAATGTGGCGGGTACAAAGCTTCAACACCTAATCAGAGGGAAGTGTGGCAACGGAAATGATATACGGTTTTGGCTTGACACTTGGGCCATAAACAAGCCTCTCAAAGACGCGTTCCCCGGTTTATTCAGGATCGAGAAGAACAAAAAAAGCACCGTAAGTGAAAACTTTTATTTTGCTAACAATTGTTTCAAGCCCAGGGAAATTGGGCCTGCTGGAACTGGGCCAAATCTGACCGCCGAAGAAGACGAATTACCGCTTATAGAAAAGACTATTTTTGTCAAGTTTTCATTCCGTAAGGTGTCCAATCCTAACCGATTATACACAAAAAATGGAGACGAGAGTTGTAAATTCAAATAGTTTATATAAAATTGAGGTGGGTAAAGGCCGATTTATATATAGATTACGAGATTGTGCAAAATTGATCGGACTCTTCTAACTACTGAACTGAATACTATTTAGTGAACACTTTCGGCCAGTACACAACACTATCATAGACTAATCTTCGAAATCCCCAATATTATGGTCACTATCCTTAAATTCTACAGCGACAATATGTTTGGTCACAGACTCTTCTAGCTAGTTTGATTTATCTTAGCTTGCTAGATTATGCTGTCTAGTTTCAGTTGCTTGGGTGAAGTTATGTCGAGGATGATTTATTTTCTCCCGGCTTAGTTAAAACAACATTTAGCTTGGAAGCATCGGACTTTTATCTTGGAAATGTGCTTCTCATTTGGGCATGTGTTTTATGTAGTTTTCATATCGGTATTTGCTTTGTTTTCGACCATGTGGTATATATTTATGTATTAGGTTTCATCATAAAAATATGGGCTAATGGTTTAAAAATACATCTAATTTGTCGATTTTTGCTATTCCGTTCTGTCAAAATTTTTATTTTTTATTTTTATTTTTTTGGCTATTAAAACACAAACCTTTCAAATTTTGACATTTGTGTGTATTTTGTGATCATTCTACCAATTTTTCAATTTTTGAAGAGTAAAATGATTATTTTACATAAATAAAAATACACACAAAGGTCAAAATTTGAATGACTTATGTTTTAATAGCAAAATAAAAACTATACGGAACAACAAAAATTGACAAGTTAGATTCATTTTCATGTCATTAGCCCTAAAAATATTCTAATTCTAAATCTTTAATAATTTGTGCATTTACTCCTCAGATAACTTATGCCATCAATTGTTTATTTTTGTAAAATATTTGGAGTTTAACATGATTGTAAATTTAAATTTTCATAGTCGTTTTATTAGTGATAATTTTAGGTTTATGTAATGACATATGGGTAATAGTCACGACCCGGAAAATGAGGTGTGCCACATAAATTGACAAATAACAACATCTATTTTATGTTAGATAGTATACAATCTATTCATTTTAAAGACTATTGTATTTTTGTCAACAACACATGTAGTATATTTTAAGAAGAAAAATGATTGTTGGACCTACTAATGATGCCTACAAATGAACCTAATGATTTGATTGGTTGATTTAAAAAATTGATTGGTGGGAATTTAGAGAGAGAAAGTACTTAATGTAATTGTACAAATGATTTATGCATTAGGTATATATTTAGGCTTGTGTTTTAGGTCTAAATAGCATAACTCACTTTTAAGAATAATACATGTTTGCTGTATTCAAGTCAGTCCATACCCTTGATTATAAAATATTTTAATAGTCTTTTTTAACAAAAAATTTAATAGTCCACATCACAAAGTCGACCCAAAGAACTTCATGCTTTTTGAATATTAAATAATAAAACTTTGTCAGCTAATATGCTCTTTAATCAAATTTTTGATTACTTGCCCCTTGAATTCGTGTTCTGATCGTTGATTAAACTTGTATATTGATCCTTGATTAAAGAAATAGTTGGTATACTTAGCGGATTAAGCAATCATAAATTACTAGAATTATTCATATTTAATAATGTTATTCACCCACAATTAATTAGTATAAGCACGACTTTTTCGTAATTAAAAGAATTAAATAAGCCCAATAAATTAACCTATACTAAGACAATATGAGAGTTGGGTGTTGGACATTGTGTTTTGAAGATAACCACTATATATACATTGTTAAAATACATAGTCAAACTAATTATTACGATCTAGGAGTCAAGTAATTAGCTAGTAGGAGTATAAGAGTAGCCAAAACTAATTAATGTTTGAAGTTTAACTGTTTAATTAATTGTATTATTGAGTAAAATGTGTTCCAGTTGTTTCATCCATTCTACAAAATCTTTTAGTCTCTTTCGAACAAGCTTGTTAATTGGTTGTGTAATTACCAATGGAGCATTAGCCTAATGGTTGGAGCACTTGTGCTTGAGTCAATTGACTCAAGTTCAAGTCCCATTCTTCGCATTTGCTTCATATAGGTGTCCACCTCCGCAAAACCTATGTGCACACTGGAGAGACTTTGTGGAATAAGAGCTCAGGGGTCCGAGTCTTGGCTCGTGCTCACTCCAGTTGGTGCCCCACTAGGCCAGGAGAGTTGCCGGAGCTATTCCTTGTGGGGTGGTTAATGACTGGTGCCAAAAGGCACCCGAGATCAGGGTGTTCCCGCCAATCTACACTTTTTTGTGTAATTGGTTGTGTAATCCTATTTATAAAAGGTTGAATTGGAAGGAGTATATTTTTAGTTAGAATTTTGTTTGTAGTTTTTGTTTCCCTCCAAAAAAAAATAGTATGTAATTATTATGAAATTAGAATTTTAATTTTGGACGTTGTTGCTTTCTCTTATTTTGCTGATTTTGTAATTTTGAAAATTATATCAAAACAATATATGAAGCAGAATTTTGTTGTGTAATTCCAAAAATAATTGAAGGTTTAACTAATACAATAAAATTGTAAGAGCATGGGGTGTCGTGGGTTGCCCACTTCTTTTCATTTGGACCCTACGTGTGTCACATCACCTCCACATCACTCCAACACACTAACTAAAAAATACCCCCCAATCACAACTTACTCACTTCTCTTCATTTGGGCCCCACCCACCCTCATTTTATTTCTTTTCCATATTTTCCAAACACAATTATAACTTGCAACGGATATATTCTCTTCATTTGGTTGTCGTTTTCCTCGTCGTTGGACCGGCGAAACCAAAAGTGGCGAAGCCACTTGGTGTCGTGGCGAGGAGCAAAGTGAAATGGCGAGATGCCATGTAGGAACTGGCAAGAATCAACGAAACCCACACCCCATGCTCTAACTACTGATAGTGTGGGGTGACTCAAGAAAGAGTGTATTCTTTGGCTTTTAGACACGACAGTCAACACTCTTCTATGTAAATTTGACATATAACCGAAAACTATAATCTTTTACCTACACCTGTTGATAAGAATATCAGACTAGTGACTGCCTTTTTAAGTCACTAAAAGCACTTTCACTAAATATCACTTTTCTTGTGACGCCAGGTTATAATAAATTTGGATTTTCAGAATAATACATAAATAATAAATTACAAGTATAATGACAATTCTAACAAAAGAACAGGAACAATGAACATTTCCTAATAAAATGATCTTAAAAACGGACCGTTTTTTAATATACAGACACTAATATGCATGTAGGTATGTATGACCAAGAGAACGAGCAAACAGATATACATATACTTGCAGGACTTGCCAGTTGTACTTGTTTATGAGTTTCTAAGCTGGGATCTGGATATCAGGACGAACGCCATAGCTGGAAATATACCCGTCCGAGGATTTGATTATAAGAATGTAATGTACTTTAGATGTTAGCAAAGACTAAAACCTTGTTAAATTAAAAGAGACCAATAGAAACAGAAATATTTAAAAATATCTTCTTGTTTGGCTGTTCAGCATTGTTTCAAACAACAAGAAAATACAGCTATGTGAAGTAACCAAGGGATCTTGTTTATGGTCCTTTGGCCGCCATAGACTATAATGATGGAAAAATACAAAATTTCTTAGCTAGTCGCTTTGTTCAACCCGTAAAATTACTAATCATATTTGAAATCTTTGGTAGTTCTCAAGCATAAGGCATATACTTCAGTAATCATAAATGAGTTCTTCGTGTATATATATCTTGCCATCTTGTAACCGAAGAGCAAGATATCGACTGATTTCTAGCATCAAAGATGGCATCAAAGCTTCAATTCTTCTTGCTACTTTCAATTTCATGTGCCTCTCTGCAGATAACGTTAGCTGGAGATCCGGACATTTTAACAGACTTCCTTCCTCCACCGTCTCCAATAGCTGGCCCTGTGGGTGAAAACTATTTCACCTTCACTGGGATGAGAGCACTTGTCAATGCACCCTTCCCAGATGCTTTTAAGGTCACGAAAGCAGCCATGGCTGAGTTTCCTGCTTTAAATGGTCAAAGTGTTTCTTACGCGGTACTGCAGTTCCCTAATGGCACAGTTAACCCACCACACACCCATCCTCGGGCCTCAGAGCTTTTGTTTGTTCTCATGGGCTCTTTAGAAGTTGGGTTTGTTGATACTACCAACAAGCTATTTAATCAGACACTACAACAAGGTGACATCTTTGTGTTCCCAAAGGGACTTGTTCACTTCCAGTTTAACAGCGATGCCAGTAATCCAGCTTTGGCTCTCTCTGCCTTTGGAAGTGCAAATCCAGGGACTGTGTCGGTTCCAAATTCAGTTTTCAATACGACTATCGATGATCAAGTGTTAGCTTTGTCCTTCAAAACTGATGTTCCTACAATCCAGAAGATCAAATCTGGATTTTCAGGCTAATTAAAAACATGTACTTGACAGTTTTTACATGTTTCTTGTTAGCCAATTTCGAACACCAATAATGTTTTTCTAGAATGATGAATAAAAGGACCTTGTTCTTCTTTTCTTTTTCTTTTGCGCTATAGAACCAGCGATAACCAAAATCAATTCCAATCACATGCATGAAATTAAAATTAGACTAAGGTATCCAAGTTTTTCAACACATAGGATGACACATTAACTTTCTAATGATAATCTCACACAGATTCATTACTAAAAAAAAGAAAATTAAAAAAAAAAAGAATAAAAAAAAAAGAAGAAAAAAAAAAAGAAAAGAAAAAAAAAAGTAGCCTTTTCCTAGCAGTATTTAAGGTGTGTGATCAGTCTGTTAAAAAAAAGAGATTATGTAAAACATGTATTCAGTATTAGTTTATAGAAGTAGATTAGTAGTTAAATGGTAGTAATGAGATTGTAACATGTATTAATAGGAGTATATAAAATGAAGATCTGAGACAACTAATCGGAGTCAAAGATTTACAACAAAGCGATTGTGATTAAGGGGGAGAATATTGGGTTAATCCCAATCGACCCATTCAACCCATATGACCCGGTCAACCCAATTGGTCAAACACATAAAGTCAACACATGACAGTTACAAAGTAACTGCTATTTGACAGTTACAAACATAACTGCCTTATGGCAGTTATCTCCCTAATCGACACAGCCTTTCAACATACCCTTTCATTTTGTATAAATAGTTTAGCACTTGTAACAGATTACGATGATGACATATTTGATTTAATACAAAGCAAATTTACAGAACCTTGTTTCATTTCTGTTTCGGTATATTTTGATTTAACTTAGTAAGATCATTGATCCATAAATCGTTGAGGCCAACAATTGGTATGAGAGCGGTTTGGTCATACTAACCAAGATCATCACTTAGCAATATCATTCGTTTAGTGCCAGAATCAAAAGACAAGAAAAACTGTCTTGATAAATTTTTTTTTCCTACAAAGATATTCTGAACATAAATCAAAGATATCATTTTTGTGTTCCACCTTCTGTCGCAACAAGGGAACAATCACAAAGTGACTACTCAAACCCGGCAACAGAAAAATCAATTCGCAAAAAAAAAGATTTTTCTTTCATCGAAACAGATTCATTAAATCCAAATAGGATTAGAAAACGATTAAATTGTTTTAACTATTTGATTCAAACAAAACTAAACGAAGTCATCAAATTAGGGCAGAATTAAAAGATTCAAATTAGAACAAATACACCTGTTCCGATTAAAGAATCAAGCCCAGATAGTTAATTAAGCCACCAATCGAATTAATTACAGTCTCCAATCATTCATATCTCTCACGGATTGAAAACCCCCAAATTCACCAAAACCCTAAAAGTTTCGATTGAAGGGAATCAGTGCTCGCGAAGAACACCACACACGGGAGAAGAGAGGAAGGCGACAAAGCCATAAAGATCACGAGAAGAGAAAGGGAAGAATCCCAGAAAGAAGAGACGACGATATTAGTCTCAGTCTCACACAAAGAGACATTTTTATCTTTGTATCTAAAAAATAAAGAGATATAAGAAACAAACAAAAGAGGAGCGTATCTTAGTTTATCTCACAAAGAGATGATACATATTAAAAAAGAGGCGCATCAATAAAGTAGGCTACACAAGGATTTTTATTTTTATTTTTAAGGCATCGGGTTAGACCATCAACCCATCCAGGTTCCAAAAATTTACAACACCACTCTTTCATTTTTTATAGTATATATTTTATTTTGATATATATTATTTTGTTTGATAAGTTACTTTAATTTACAAATTTAGTACTTCATCAATTTTTTTTAGATATAGTAACCTGGTGATTACACTACTTATTATATTAGAAATAACTTTTAAGGAGTAAGTAACCTTAGAATATTTCATTTAAGAATTTTTAATCTCCCAGGATAGTTTTTCAAAACTAGACCTATAAAAGTTTTATATACCTTTAAGGAAATAAAACATTAGAGCTCACTAAAAAAAAGAAATTTTAACACACATCTTGTTAAAATTCTCTTGGAGATTTATTGTTAATATCTTTAAGATATGACGAAAGAAAGTGGTAATAAGGAACCTGGTACTTCAAATAGTACACCCCAATTTCAATGCCCAATCCTAAAACCCGCGAATTACTCATTATGGGCAATTCGCATGCAAATCATTCTCGAAGCAAATAGCTTATGAGAAACAATAGAGATGACTGACACGACTCAACCCAATAAGAAAAAAGAGAAAACCGCTATTGCATTTCTTTACCAAGCCTTACCCGAAGAACAATTACTTCAAATAACAAAGCACAAAACCGCCAAAGACATTTTGAATGCTTTAAAAACTAGACACGTTGGCGAAGACAAAGTTCAACAAGCAAGACTTCAAACACTCAAATCCGAATTTGAGATGTTATACATGAAGGAAGACGAGACAATCGACACCTTCACTACAAAACTTACAACTCTCGTAAAAAAAGCTGCTAGTCTAGGACACACCATAGAAGATGAAACCTTAGTACGGAAACTACTCAATGCTGTACCCGATAGGTATTTGCAAATAGTCGCATCTATAGAACAATATTCCGACCTAAGTGAAATGACTATGGAAGAAGCAATTGGAAGACTTAAGACCTACGAAGAAAGGATTAAGTTCAAAAAGGGAAGACATGTGGAAAACCAAGAAAAATTGATGTTCACTCGGCATGACAATAGAGGAAAACACTTTAGAGGACGTGGACGTGGGAAGTATAAATTTTCACACGGTAAAAACCACAAAAAATTTAAAGAAGAAAAGAAAGAAGGAGAAAACTCTCACAACAACTTCAACAAATCACATATTGATCTTAGCAAAGTAAAATGTTACAAATGCAATAAAATGGGTCATTATACAACTAAGTGTCATTCAAAACCAAACACTAATATGCAATCTAATCTTGTCGAGGAGGACTTAGAGCCTACCTTACTAATGGCAATATTAAAAGACCCACCTGTAACAAAACTTAAAGATCAAACTGCCTCGCTACACGAAGAAGATGTAGGATATAAAGAGACAAATGTAGATAGTCTATGGTACTTAGACAATGGACCCAACAATCATATGACTGGAATGAGAGAACACTTCAAAGACCTAGATGAGAACGTTAGTGGAAAAGTAAGATTCGGAGATGGATCTCACATAGAGATCAAAGGAAAAGGTTCAATTTTAATAGAATGTGATGACGAAAAACAAAGAATCATATCACACGTATATTACATTCCCAGCCTAAAGAGCAACCTATTGAGCCTTGGACAATTCACCAAAATCGGTTGTAAAGTAGTAATGGAAGACGATGAATTACGACTTTATGACATGGTGTTAGATATTAACTTTTCACATACACATCAAACCATAACACAAAGTAGCATATAGATGGAATTCTAGAGAGAGAAAGTTAGAGGTTTAGGGAACTTAGTGAGAGAAAGTGAAAGATATTATTATGAGCTCCAACTCTCTACCTTGGAAGGTAGAGAGTATTTATAGTCTTACATAACTCGCCACACTTTGGGCTGTGGATCAGGCATACAGTGGGTAAAGACTCGTCCGTCCTCCACGGTGTTACTTAACTAAATTACTACTTAACTTAAAAGAACTACGACTACGAGCTTTCTAACGATTACATATACTTGAGGTGACCGACTCTTTAATACCGGGAATTTCTAATTCCTAACAATCTCCCCCTAAGGGAGGTCACCTCAATCATGTACCAAAATTACATTGAATACAACTAGATATTACATTAAAATTGTTCTTGCATTCTTGATGTAGTCCTTTGCTCCTAAGCTCGTAGTCATTGATTCTTCACATTGCATGTTTGGTTACTTCAAGTGGAGGTCTTTTACTGATCCACGTGATAATATATTTGAGCCATCTTTTGAGATCATCAGCTATCAACAATCTCTGACACATCCTTTATTGTGTTGCCATCATGTGAAGTTGTGACTATTGGACCGACATGCTCACACTTTTGAATCATGACATCTTTCCATCAGAGTAGCGGAAGCTTTTACTGGTTCAAGATATTTGCAGCAGCGCAGCACGAACATAGTATAGAAATATCTGAGCCAGGTTCTGTAGATATGCACAAGTCATGATTTCTTCAAATTAAGTGTGGATGCTGTGAGCATGCGGCTTTGGATTGACTCTTCAATTCTGATCAGCTGCAATCGTCGGGGTGTACCTGCATACGACAGTTAGCAATAAAGCGCACGAAAGTGTCTTTGATCACTTTCGTTGAATTGAGGTACACGGCCCACGGTTCCCCGTTGATCAGTACAAGTACTGCCTGTGATCAGGTAGGATTCCTAAGAATCTCCTTGACAGGGTTTCGCAGCTGTTCTAGCTGTTCTCAAACCGGAACGTCTCAAAGAAGACAACACGGAGTGAGTGAACCAGCGAATTGAGATTCACTGATTGATGAAAAATGATTTGAAAAACAATCGCGTATTGCTTAGAATAAAGAGTTTTGCAATACGACGAAGGTTTTATGAGAAAGATCAATTTTCAATCAAAACACTTTTTGTATTTGAAAATAGTACACAATCGACATGCTAGCGAAAAGAAGAGATTCGCACATCGACCGGTTTTTCTAAAAGTATTTTTCAATCAGAGATACTTTTTGAATTTTGAAAACATAAGTACACATTCGACGTGCAAGAGAAAAGAAGATTTGCACATCGAACGGTTTTTCCAAAAGTATTCGTCAATTCCATTCCTGGACCAAGGTTGATTCAAGACTGAATCGCCCCATTGTTTCTATCCAGTTGTCACAAGTTTGATCTTACAAGAAGATCTCACATGTCACCCACCAAGAGCTTGTTTGATGTTGGTTCTAGAAGGATTTCCATCTTCATCGTGAATATTTTCATATCACTCGGATGTTCTGGCAATACCACAAGGATAATGCGTAGGAATCTTAATATATACTTACTTTCCACATTGTGTGAAAAAGCAAGTCTACAAGAATTTTGTGTCCTAGCGAGATATTGTGGATGATCTCTTGGCTCTAGACTCAATAGTGCATTTTTGGTTCCTTTGCCGGAGACTAGGGAGAGGGTCTCCTTCTTCAATATCAACAATCTCTAAGAGAAAGTCGATAGATTATGTAGGTTCCCCGTGAGAATGAAACAAGTCCTTTTAAGAGGAACTTGAGTGGTTTGGAAAGTTGAAGTGCAGTGCGTCACTGGGTCCATGACGTCTTGTCTTCAATACCGATGTTACCATCAGTAGCATATGAAGTGAACCCGGTTTCTGCCCTAAGGTTGAATTAATGGAGGGCTATTTGTTTTCACCCTATTTTCATTCAATTCTTTTTAATTCTTCAACCCCTTCAGTGCTTACCGAGACTTCATAGCTATTACCTTGTTGGGTTTATTCCAGTACTAGCTCAGTCTTAGTCTGCACTCTTCCCATATCTCACTTTTCTCCTTTTATCATCATACCTAAGGACTTCTACACTAACTAGTGGATTGTCCCTGGGTAGATCCCTCCGGTTCTGGCGGATCATGGGAACCAATACCTAACCTTATCATCCTTATATCACCGTACATAAAGTAAAGTTGGTCGGTCAATTTGGTATTGTTCGTCTGCCATAGGATCCAATAGAAACCATTTGAAAATCAATTCAGATACTTGTGATGTATTATCAAAGCATTTTGTACCTGAATTGTTTTTGATATTTTTAGAACGAGAACTCCCCCTCAACATGTGCATCAAGTATTTGAAAGTGTTTTGCACACGGAGGCAAGAGAAAGAATTAACTTCTTTTGATTACCATTTTCTAAAAGATATCAACATCACTTCCCTCAACAGATCAAGTGGGTATAGCATTTCCGGGAAGGATGAGGTTTCCATAAATTCGCTCCCCCTCAATATGTGCCTCGAGGTTTGAAAAGAGTTTTGCACATACTAGAGGGAACCTGCACATTTGGATGAATGATCACGTTTCAATTCAAAGGTTTAAGATAGATGCTCCCCCTCAACATGTGCATGGAAAAATTGAAATCGTTTGTCACATGTGGGCAGGATAGCATGTACATCCTTATAAAACCATTTACCGAATTATCAGTTTAAATCCAATTTAAATCACACATTCTCCCCCGATCACAATTATCAAATCATTTGAGATTTGTGATCTCTTATAGATTTAAATTGATTTTGAAAGCTTTTAAGGAGAATTGTGACTTGATTATGAAAGCGTTTGTACTGATAAGGATCGACTCCATTGATAAAACATGCATGTACATCTTTTGAAAACAATTTAATGCCAAATAACTTTTTAATTTAATTGAAATCATTCTCCCCCTCAATCAATGACATAGGTTGTTGATTGAGAGATAGAGATTTTGACAAATAAGTCCCGATGATTATCAAAAATAGAGATTGAGTTATTTTTCAAAGCATTTAGTTTTCAGCAGATAGGAGTTTATAGAATCAGAGCATAGGATTTGAAAACATGGTAAAACATGGCTCTGTTCTTTCTTTAAAACCGGGTTACTGCCTGAAAATGACAATAAACCATTTCTCTTTCTCCCAAAAATATTTTTTGATTTTTTTATTTTTTTTTTTTTTTTTTTTTTTTAAAGAATTCGAACAACATCTAAAGTCCCGTGTCATTCTTTGAATGACAGCACAAAGACCGTAGATGTTATCGAACCGAGAAAAACATGACAAAAATGACAATATATATATATGTTTTTTTTTTTTTTTTTTTTTGAAGATTTTTCGAATTTTTCAAATTTTTATGGATTTTGAAAGTTTTATAATTTTGTATTTTGTTTTTCGAATAAATATTTACAAGAGATAGATGAAGATAGACCTTTACTCCTCGACTTCCTCTTGAAGACGTTTGAGAGTTTCTGGTTGAAGGCTTTTCAAACCAAGGCGTGGAAGAATAAACTCAAAACGTTCTCTTGGAAGAGCTTTGGTGAAGATGTCTGCTAACTGATATTCAGACCTCACAAAATATAGTTCCACCACACCTTTTTCCACCTGTTCCCTGATGAAATGATGTCGAATGTCGATATGCTTTGCTCTTGAGTGTTGAACGTTGTTGCATGAAAGAGCAATAGCACTTTTATTATCACAGTACAGAGGGATTTTGTTGAATTCAAAGCCATAGTCAGATAATTGTGATCTCATCCATAAGATTTGAGCACAACAAGATGACATGGCTATGTATTCAGCCTCTGTAGAGGAAATAGAAGTACTCATTTGCTTCTTTGAAGACCAGCTCACAAGCTTATCACCCAAAAACTGAGCACCTCCTGACGTACTTCGACGTGTATCTTGACAACCTGCATGATCAGCATCTGCATAGGCCGTTAGTGACATACCGGTGTCCTTCGGGTACCATAGTCCCATATTGATGGTTCCTTGGAGATACCGAAAGACCCGTTTAACTGCTTCAAGGTGCTTTTTAGTAGGCTTAGCCTGGTATCTAGCACACATGCACACAGAGAACAAAATGTCTGGTCTACTAGCAGTGAGATACATCAGGGATCCAATCATACTTCGATATTTAGTTTGGTCAATCATGATCCCTGAGAGGTCCTCATCTAGTTTGGTTCGGTCAATCATGGGGGTGTCAACAGGGTCACATGAATCAAATCCAAATTTCTTTAAAATCTCAGTTGCATATTTAGATTGATTTATGAAAATGCCTCCGGGACTTTGTGAAATTTGTAATCCCAAGAAAAATGACATTTGTCCCATCATTGACATTTGAAACTTTGAACTCATTTCATTTGAAAAACGATCACATTCCATTGGGTCAGTCGAGGAAAAAATAATATCATCAACATAAATTTGAACATGAATCAAATGTTTGCCTGACTTCCTGGTGAACAATGTAGGATCAACTGCTCCTTTGATGAATCCGGTTGATAGAAGAAACTTTGATAGTGTATCATACCATGCCCTTGGAGCTTGCTTTAAACCGTAAAGAGCCTTCTTCAAACGATAAACGTGAGTAGGATGCTCTTGATTCACAAATCCTTCAGGTTGGCTGACGTAGACGACTTCTTTAAGATCTCCGTTTAGAAATGCCGTCTTTACATCCATCTGATATACCACCATGTTCTTACTAGCAGCATTAGCCAGAAAGATTCTGATTGCCTCGATTCGTGCAACTGGAGCAAAAGATTCTTCAAAGTCTATACCCTCCTCTTGACGATATCCTTTAGCAACTAATCGAGCCTTGTTCTTCAACACATCACCATGCTCATCAAGTTTTACTTTGAAGATCCATTTTAGAGCTATAATCATAGCACAGTCTGGAGCAGGTACTAACTCCCATACATCAAGACGATCAAACTCATGAATTTCATCTTGCATAGCATTAAACCAGCTATCTTCATTCATAGCAGTTTTAACATCTTTTGGTTCGATCTTAGATAGTACGGAGTTGAAGAAGCACCATAAGGCATCGGTTGCGAGTTGCTTCCGGGTTGATACAGGACGAGAGGGATTTCCAATGATGTTGTCTAATGGATGATCGTGAGTCCATTTTCTGAGGTGTTCATGTGGCATTTGTTGAGGAACTGAGGTAGCTGAGTCGATGTCTCCTGAAGAAGATGGTTCTGATGATGATTCAGGAGTAGAAAATATGTTTTCAAATGGAGCATCTTCAGGAGTCGCAAAGGGATTAACTTCATCATTGATGCCAGAAACATTTCCATGATGTACATTTGAAGAATGATGATTTGTTGATGAGACTGAAGGATCAGCAGCAGGTGCTTCGTGACTAACAGATATTGAGACTGATGGATTGACTTCATTCACTGGAATATGAGCATCCTCTGTTGTAGGGATCAGCACCTCATTAGTAGTAGACTCATACAGTTCATCAAACATGGGATCAAACAATTTCTTTACATCATCTTCGGATGGAGGTACATATGGAGTTTCTTGAGAGGAGTTTGGAACAAGGGATGAACCAATAGGACTGTTTTGAAGTGCGGGTCCTGAGCTGGAGTGTCCAGGAGCCATTTGACCGGTCAGCTCATCAAACGTAACATGAATTGTTTCCATGATATTTCGGGTTCTTTTGTTGTAGATTCGGTATCCCTTTTTGTTTGATGCATATCCTACAAATACTCCAATGTCAGCTTTGGCCCTAAGTTTGCCTAAGTCTTGACCCTCATTAGTTGGATAGCATAATGCACCGAACACACGAAGGGAAGATAGATTAGGTTTTCTGTTGTGGACAAGTTCATATGGAGTTTTTCCATGAATAGTGTTAATCAGGGAACGATTTTGTGTGTAGCATGCAGTGGCAATAGCTTCAGCCCAGAGAAACATTGGAACCTTTGAGTAGATCAGCATTGTTCTAGCAGCTTCAACAAGAGTACGATTTCGTCTTTCAACTACACCGTTCTGTTGAGGGGTTCGTGGAACACTTCTTTGATGGCTGATTCCAATGCTTTCATAGAATTCACTAAGTTGTTTGTTGACAAACTCAGTTCCATTGTCTGTTCTGATAATTCTGACAGTTTTGTTGAGTCGAACCTGCAGCTGTTTGATGAGTTTGATGATGATATCAGGTGTTTCATCCTTTGTCCTTAAGAACTTGACCCAGGTGAATCTAGAGTAATCATCAACCACAACTAACACATATTTCTTCCCAAAGATATTCTGCACCCTCATTGGTCCACATAAATCCATATGAATCATATGAAGAACTTCTGTGACAGAGTTAGTAGGTTTGGATTTATGGGCAAACATCTTGCTTTTTCCCAATTGACATGCTGAACAAAGATGATCCTTTTCATACTTTAGTCTAGGTAAACCTACAACTAAGTCCTTTCTGGAAAGATCGTTGATGGTGCCGAAGTTCAAGTGATTGAGACGACGATGCCATAACCATGACTTTGTTTTTGAAGCCTTAGATAACAAGCAGATTGGTGAGGCTCTCATCATGTCATCGATAGAGATGGTGTAAAGGTTTGAGCCACGAGTTCCTTTCAACAGTTCCTTACCATTAAGATCTCTAACAAAGCAGGTATGTTTTCTGAAGGCTACTTCTAGATCAGAGTCACAGAATTGACCCACAGAAAACAGATTATGACCTAAACCTTCCACAAATACACTCTGGAGATGACACTATCACCAACAACATAATCTCCATAACCCATTATAGCACCGAAATGATCATTACCAAATCTAACAGTCCCGATGAATTTGCTCACGAAGTTCATGAGCCGTGACCGGTCTCCAGTCATATGCTTGGAACAGCCTGAGTCCAGGTACCACAGAACGATTTGAACGATCTGCAGTTGAACACAGACAAGAATGGATAACTGGATAATTGGGATCCCCATGCAAGAATGGGTTCCATTTGGTTAGTAGCAACAGTTGGACCACCCACATCAGAAATAGAAGCATTCATATCAGACAGTGAGGTAATGGAATCATTGTGAATAGATGCAATACTAGTGTCTATATTAGCCCTATTTACAGTGTGACCACTTCTTAAGGGAATAGTTCTACCAGTAGGCATCCATTTTCTAGTGGGCATTATCTGATTAGTCTTATGACCAACAGGTATCCAATAAAAGCCTATTTTGCTGAATGTTCTTCCTGTGGGTTTCCATTGTTTTCTAACTCTCTTTCGCTTTTGCCTTTTAGCCTTTTTAGCATGAATTTTAGCATTAACAAGATTAACTGGGCAATTAACATCATTAGGCAGAACATTAACATCACATCTAAGATTAGAAACAGAATTCAAGCAATCATCAGTACAAGGTTTGCAAATAGTATCAGAATTCGAATTAATTACAGTACGCCTATGGCTAATACTAGAATCAACACGATTCGTTTTATTCGATTCAAACTTAAGGTTCCTAGATTGTTCTTCTACTTTCTTCCAGTGCACATTCTTAGCTTGAGAGGTCCTATCATTCCTTGTATTGTCTTGAGACTTTGACCTGCTCCCTTTAATGTCACTGATTACTCCTGTAGAGGGAATGGGAACATTAGTTTGTTTTACTACTCTTTGCACCACCTGTTTAGATGTGCTGGGATCTGAGCTACATGCATGTGCACTAAGGCTCACTTTCTTAACACTAGAGGTACTGGGATTAGCACTCCTAGAAGGCACATTTGAGTTCACTTTCCTAGCATTGACAGATCTAGAATCTGAACTACTCAATGGTACACTACTCCTCACATTCAAGCCATTGGGAATCGAGTGCATGTCATGTTTGGCCTTAGGCATCGAGCATGGAATCAAAGGGTTAACTCTCTCTCACCTAATGTCTTTGGGCATATTGTGATCAAGCATTCTAAGATTTCTTGAGATCGTTTGGCATATAAGCATGCATGTCCAATTGCATTATCATGTGGTTTCTCTAGCTTATCCTCTTCAACAATCTCACGCAGACATTCTAGGCAATCCTTAAGGGATGAGAAATAAGTTTGAATGGCAAGTTTGTTGTTCCTTAGATGAGGGGGGACATATGTCACAGATACAGCATATTTATTACCAGAGTGAGCCTTGGATACACCATTCTCCCCATTGATCATTGGCATTTTCCCTTTTACCTGACTCTTCAGATTCTCAATTTCTTTTTGCAATGAAGCTATTTGTTCGTTGTTTTTGTTACGAGTGACTTTAATTGATTCAAATAACTCATTGAAATGACGTTTAACCTTTTCATTTTCTTCTAGAAAACTTTCGTTTTCCTTTTGTAAAGCATTTACTAGGTTTTGAAGATGAAACGTTTGAGAATTCTGAGAATCTAAAGAAGGAGGCATTTGGGAGCCTGTCATATTGTTCGTTTGACCCTTTAATTGAGAGATTTGGGCTTTCAACTTTCTGATCGTGTTACACTGAGCTTGAATCTGTTCATCTCGTTTGTTAATTTGAAAAACTGCATCAAACTCTGGAGCATCTGAAGATGTCTTGATATTTGAAGTTTTGACATTTTCTTTGAGATGTTGATATTTTAGTTGTAGATTAAAATACTCAACTTCTAGTTTAGAAAAATGTTTAACCAAATTGTCATGATCATCCAGTTCAATTTTCTCATTTAGTTTAGAATTAGTTTTTTCAAGCTCAATGACACGATCATGGGAGACTTTCAGGGCCACAGATAGTTCATGAAATTTGGAAGCATTAATAGAGCAATTTGAAGCAGTGAAAAAGACATCTTGAGCAACACATTCAGTAATAAGATTCTCATTTAATGTATGCAGGTTCTTTCTCTCAATCTCATTATATTTTAGTGCACGCTCATAATCACTAACTTCAACAACCATTGCATCAAATTCCTTTTCCATACCCTTAATATCAGTTTCTACCCCCTTTTTAAGACTCTCAAAGTGGTCTTTTAGAAGTTTAAAGAAGGGCATGACCTCAGTTAAATAACATTCTTTCATTTGTTCAAAACCTCTTTCTCCTTCCGTTATACCAGTGGGTGTGATCCTTTTCTTGCAAGTTTTCTCAAAATCAACAAATAGTTGAAATATAACGTATTGGCTAATTAATGTCTTGCTTTTAGTGGCAATTGTTCTAGGTACAAGATGCATTGGTGTATTAGGAGGATACACAGTTGCTCTAGGCATTTTCCGAAGGGGAGGGTTTGTTTCTACAATATTTTCAGCTTTCTGCTTATCTAAATCCATTTTCCAGAAGACTTGTTCGGGAGTCAACAAAGTCTGAGGCTTAAACTTGTTCAAGGAAATCCAGTTTTCCTTCTTGTAATTATGAGGAGAGAAGATTATGTTTTTCTCTTTGCATTTGGGATCATTTTGCTTCTTATTCATCTTTTCCCTAGTGATTTCATTTAAAATCTTATCTTCCTCAGTGCACTCAACGCAACTAGGTTTCTGCCTAGGCTTAAGGACTTCATTACCATCATAAATTACCTTATGAGCATTTCTAGCCTTTTTAATTACCTATGGATTTGGTTCCTCTACAAGGGGAACGCTATGCTTATCGCTTAGAACTCTATGCTTAGTGATCATGTGAGTAGTCTGAATGGTGTTTCCTTGTAAATACAACTTGTTTTCAAGTTTGTTTTTCAAAGTTTTCAGATTAGAAAAATCTCTCAAGAGTTTTGATTCCTTTGCATTAAATTCTTGCTTAAGCATTTTCACATTTTCTTGAAGTTCTTGTTTTTGCTTAGCTGTTTTAGAAAGTTTTTCTTGCAAGGAATTTAATTCTTGTTTCAATACTTCTTCTCTAAACTTACTTTTTCTAATTACTGTACTCACTTGGACATCCATTTCCTGCTCACGAGTGGTCAACTCAAATTTTGCCCGTTGTTCATAAATAGCAACACGTTCCTTATAGGCATTTAGTTCAGAAATTATGGAATCATTAGGAGCACATGCAGTGTATTCATCAAAGACATAGTCATTGTTGACTGCAGAAGATGCATCACTTGGTACAACTTCACTTTCACTTTGTTTCACGTATTGATCGTATGGGACAATGTTGATATTACCCATATTTTCAATATTTGATTCAATAGTTTCAGTTGGTTGTACTTTGTCATGCATCTGTTGCACATCAGCATCATCGTATAGCTTTAATACCTCTGAGATGAGTTTGTCCTTGGATGGGCCAGCTTGTGGTGAAGAAGAGATCTTGGGAGAAACCATTGGAGAGATGCTAGCCATAAAGATTGTGTGTGCAGTAGGTCCATCATCTACATCAGAGTCGTATGCATCACAGTCAGCGACTTGAAAGGCGTTCTGATGATTGTGACCTATCTCCTGAATAGGCTGCTCATCCACATCTGCATCATAGGTCTTGGCATTACCCTCAGCAAGAAACAGCAATTCCTCTTCATCCAACGCAGCACCATTGTCCTGAGCTTGTGCCAGTAACATCTTATCTCTGAAGTAATCAGCATTCTGTGGACGCTTTGGAGATGTGCAGTTCCTTGCAATGTGTCCCTCACCACCACAGTTATTGCATTTGATCGGCTTAGCTTGACCTTGGTTACCATTCCTTCCTCGATTCTGATTGCCCACATATCCTCTACCAGCACCACCCCTTCCCTGATCATACTGTCTTTCCTGAACTGGTTGCACCACAATCCTTCCATCTTTAACAGTGGCTTGATTATGTGGGTTAGATGCAGTTCTGAGGTTGTTGTTGGTTTGTGGGAGAGAATTCATGTTTTGACTAATGAGTAGAGCTAGTTGATTAATGATGTTACCCACGCGTGCATCAGCATCAGCTTGTTTGAACATAGGATCAGGAATGAGTTTGTGATTACCATTACCCAAGGGTATGACTTGTGATGCTTTGGTTGTGATTCCAATGTTTGAGTAGAAAGCTGTTGAGTCATTAGACGAACTTGTCTCTCCCTGGTTTGTTTTGAACTGATTGAGAATCAATTTTTCAAACATGGCATGTCTCTCATTCTGAAGGAGGAAGGCATAGAGTTGCTCATAGTTTGTATTCTTCAATCCTTTAGTGAGCTTCACAGCTGTGACAAACTTGTGCCATTCGGGATTCATGTTGTTCACAAACTTTGAATTGAGCTGAATGTTAGGCATAGTCATTCTGATGTTCCTCATGTCATTCACTAACTTATGAAATCTCACATAGTACTCATAGACACTCTCATCTGGTTTCATCTTGAAGTGCTCAAATTCGTCATAGAGTTGGGATTCTCTGTCTTCCACAGTTAGTTCTGAACCTGAGAGAAGCATCTTAACATTATCCCAAACTGCCTTTGCTTCAGTGTTATGATTGATCAGCTTGTAGATGTCTTTAGGAAGACCTTGAAGAACAATGTTTGAAGCCCTGATATCTGCATCAAATCTCTTTTTCTCCTTATCATCAAGCTCATCATACATCTTAGGTCTGTCCATACCGTAAATAGGAGTACCATCTTCATTAGTATCAAGTATGTCTCTAGTCGTTTCAACTCGATATGGTCCTTCATCAATGGATTTGAGAATATTGACACCATTTTCCTTTCCAAGGCAATACAGTCTGATTCGTTGAGCCCAAGAGTCGTAATCAGTTCTGTCAACCATGGGTGGACGAGTATCTGAACCAGCTGCTTGTACATCCTCGGCAACAGTGGAGATGACAGTAGGGACGTTGGTAGACATGTTAACAGATTATACGGGATTTTATAACTCAATGATTAAACCGGGAAATAGATTCTTTCACGGGATTTTACTAAATCAAGAGAAAACCGTAAACAATCACTCAAGTCGCTAGATGATAAAGCTCTAAGTCGCTAGGAACTAATTCGCTAGACAGCCAAGTCGCTAGAATCCCAAGTCGCTAACAGAACAGCAAGTCGCTAAGTAGTAACTCGCTACGAACCAAGTCGCTAACCAAATTTTGCCAGCAATTCGCTACTCAAGTCGCCAACAATGCAAGTCGCTAAAGAGCAACTCGCTACAGACCAAATCGCTACCACAAGTCGCTACCCGTAGTGGAGAGTCCACTACTTGTACTTTAAGTCGCTAGATCTAACTCGCTAGATTTAACACTGTAACTCGCTACAATTTTGTGAAGCAAGTCGCTACGAAGAAAACTTATCCGTGAACTAACTCGCTACCATGAAAAACCATATAAACATCACTTTTCAATCCAAAAACAACCCAACCAAGATGATTCAAGCTTACCAAATGAAAAACTAAACACTTTTGATGATTCTAAACACAAAAGTACCAACAAAATTCAACCTTTAACACACGAAATCAACCAAATGATGCAAAAACCACTAAACCTTTTCAAACTCAAAAACCACCTAAAAACCACTATAAATCCAAAGATGTGCAAGATATGATCAAACCTGGCTCTGATACCAATTGTTAGATATTAACTTTTCACATACACATCAAACCATAACACAAAGTAGCATATAGATGGAATTCTAGAGAGAGAAAGTTAGAGGTTTAGGGAACTTAGTGAGAGAAAGTGGTGAGAGAAAGTGAAAGATATTATTATGAGCTCCAACTCTCTACCTTGGAAGGTAGAGAGTATTTATAGTCTTACATAACTCGCCACACTTTGGGCTGTGGATCAGGCATACAGTGGGTAAAGACCCGTCCGTCCTCCACGGTGTTACTTAACTAAATTACTACTTAACTTAAAAGAACTACGACTACGAGCTTTCTAACGATTACATATACTTGAGGTGACCGACTCTTTAATACCGGGAATTTCTAATTCCTAACACATGGACAACAAAATCTTCATGAAAGTCACAAGTCAAATAAACCGTCTATACAAAGCAAGTCTGAAGATAGGCACACCTGTTTGCCTACTAGCAAACTTGAAGGACAACACTTGGTTATGGCACGCAAGACTAGGACATCTCAACTTTGAATCACTAAAATCAATGACTCAAAGAGAGTTGGTTCAAGGAATACATGCTATTAAACATACAACACAAATTTGTGATGTCTGTTTAGTTGGTAAACAAAGCAGAGCACCATTTCCCAAGAAAGCAAAAACTAGATCAACCTTACCTTTAGATTTAGTATACGGAGATTTATGTGGACCACTTACACCACCAACACCATCTGGAAAAAGATACATATTCTTACTAGTCGATGACTATTCAAGATATATGTGGGAGTATTTCCTAAACACGAAAGATCAAGCATTTGATACTTTCAAGGAATACAAGAATACAATAGAGAAGGAGCTAAGGACAACATTAAAAATGTTCAGAACTGATCGTGGAGGAGAATTCACATCTAACTAATTCACTCAATACTACAAAGAAAATGGCATAGAACGACAACTTACCGCACCTTACTCACCGCAACAAAATGGAGTAGTTGAACGAAGAAATAGGACAATTATGTCTACAACAAGATGCATGATGAAAGCAACCAACATGCCTCAAAATTTTTGGGTTGAAGCTGTTAGACATGCAATATACATTCTAAACAGCGTTCCTACAAAAGCATTAGAAGACATCACTCCATATGAAGCGATTAAACAAAGAAAGTCAAACCTAGAAAACCTAAAAGTTTTTGGCTGCATAGCATATGCAAATGTACCATCACAACATCTAACAAAGTTAGATGACAGAAGCAACAAAATGGTATACTTAGGAAATGAACAAGGATCAAAAGCCTACCGACTATTTGATCCAACAACACAAAGAATTTGTGTTAGTAGAGATGTGAAGTTTAAAGAGGATGAAGCATGGGACTGGAAGGATTACATGAATGAACACACCAACAATTAACCTGAATGGTTTGACTTCGAAGTCGAAAACCTTGAAGCCACAAATGATCATCAGGAACAAGAAATCCAACCAAATGAAGAAGACAACGATATCCCTACAAATGATGATGAAAATACAACATCAACAACAAACTCACCCTCACAAGCATTTCACACACCATCTACAACTTCATCGCGAGTAAACGCTCAAATTACACCAACTACCTATGTTCTATCAACAAATCAAAGTAACTCAAATACAACTAGGAATTTACATCCAGACTTTGATCATACACCATTACAAGGTTTTAGAACATTAAATGATATATACGAAAACACCGAGGAAATATTACCCGAGCAATTATTACTAGCTAAAGATGAACCTAAGAATTACAAGGAAGCATCGAACGATCTAAAATGGATTGAAGCAATGAAGGTCGAATTAGATTCCATTAATAGGAACAATACATGAGAACTAACCACTCTACTAAAAGGACATAAAGCCATTGGATTAAAGTGGGTATTCAAGATCAAGAAAGATGCAAATGAAGATATAGTCAAGCATAAAGCAAGACTAGTAGCCAAAGGCTACATACAAGAGCACGACATAGATTTCGAAGAAGTCTTTGGACCTGTAGCAAGAATGGAAACAGTCCGATTACTATTAGCCATAGCTGCTAATAATAAATGGGAAGTACATCACCTTGACGTCAAATCTGCATGGAGACTTGAAAGAAGAAGTGTATGTTACACAACCCGAAGGATTTATAAAGAAAGAAGATAACGGAAAAGTCTACAGACTCACAAAAGCTCTATACGGTTTAAGACAAGCACCACGTGCTTGGAACATAAAATTAGACAACACCTTGAAATCTTTAGATTTCAAGAAATGCGCTTTGGAACAAGCTGTCTACACAAAGAAATCAAAAGATTCAATACTTCTAGTTGGAGTCTATGTAGATGATTTAATCATCACAGGCACACCTAAAGAAGATATAGACAAGTTCAAAGCTCAAATGGAAGAAAAATTCGAGATAAGTGACCTAGGATTACTATCCTACTACTTAGGAATTGAAGTCACATAAAATGGAGGTGACATATCGATAAAGCAATCCGCCTACACAAGAAAGATCTTAAAGGAAGTTGGAATGCTAGACTGCAACAAAACGCTAATACCTATGGATCCAGGAACGAGACTAACAAAGAATACTGAAGAAACAACGGTCAACTCAACTGAATACATAAGCTTAATTGGATGCTTACGATATCTGCTACATACAAGACCCGACTTAAGTTACTGGATTACTTAGTCGTTTTATGCAAGAACCAAAGGAACAACATATGAAAGCTATAAGGCAAGTACTACGCTATGTAAAAGGAACAAAAGACTATGGAATCACCTAAAAACACAATGGAGGAAACCAGATACAAGGTTATAGTGACAGTAGCTACGGAGTCAACACTCAAGAAGGAAAATGCACTACTGGAATTATATTCTACTATGGTGAATCACCAATCAGCTGGAGTACAGAAAAACAAGCCACAGTAGCTCTATCATCATGTGAATCCGAATTCATTGCAGCAGCATCAACACAAGCATTATGGTTAAAGAGATTACTGAGCAAGCTTACACATACCCAAGAAGAAAAGGTTACAATAATGGTCGACAACGAGTCTGCCATCGACCTAATGAAGAATCCTATATTTCACGGAAGGAGTAAGCACATTGACATAAAATATCACTTTATACGAGAATGCGTTGAAAGAGAAGATTTACAAGTCGAGTTTATAAGTGGAGAATTTCAGAAGGCTGACATGCTCACAAAAGCACTACCGAAGATCAGATTCCTAACAATGAGACAACTAATCGGAGTCAAAGATCTACAACAAAGCAATTGTGATTAAGGGGAAGAATATTGGGTTAATCCCAATCGACCCATTCAACCCATATGACCGGGTCAACCCAATTGGTCAAATACAGAAGGTCAACACATGACAGTTACAAAGTAACTGCTATTTGGCAGTTACAAACATAACTGCCTTATGGCAGTTATCTCCCTGATCGACACAATCTTTCAACATACCCTTTCATTTTGTATAAATAGTTTAGCACTTGTAACAAATACGATGATGACATATTTGATTTAATATAAAGCAAATTTACAGAACCTTGTTTGATTTCTGTTTTGGTACATTTTGATTTAACTTAGTAAGATCATTGATCCATAAATCGTTGAGGCCAACAGTCGAAGGAAGGCAAATTCTACCCTCATAATGATACACATATTAGTTTTTTGTCATAAATTTATAGACTTGTTTGTATCAACATATATCTTGTGTGTTCATGTTCTGACTAATTTTATATTAGTCATAACAAAACAGTGCAATGCATATGGCTATTGACAATCTGGAGATTTTCGATTGTCAATCTGATGTTAAATCATCGACTTTCATTGCTTATTTTGTGCATAGTTCTTGCTTATATTATGCTTGTACAATGTTTCAAACTCTAAAGTAAAACCACTCTTAACAAAATACGTGGGGCTATTTTCTCACAAATTATCTTAGGTATTAATGATAACAGTCAAAAACCTTTTCACGATTCAACTTTCCAGTCATAACAGCAAACCATAAGTGTAGAAAAAAATGAGCAACTTATTTATTTTTGTTCCATATAATTGCAATTGTACTGAGGTTAGAAATAGTATAAGCTTACATACATGTCTCTTTATTCACCATTTAAGAAAACAATTATTGGTGTTTGAAAGCCACAAATAAGAAATGCGCACAACATGGCAAGTAGGTAATCCTAATTAGCTTGATAACCCAGATTTAATCTTCTTAATGGTAGTAACATCGGTTTTGAAGGACAAAGCCAATAGTTGATCATCGATAGTTGTATTAAAAACTGAATTTGTAACGGAAACTGTCCCTGCATTCGCGCTGCCAAAGGCAGAGAGGGCCAAAGCTGGATCCTGGGCATCACTGTTAAACTAGAAGTGAACAGGTCCCTTTGGGAACACAAATGTATCACCTTTTTGCAGTGTCTGAGTAAACAACTTGTTAGTAGTGTCAACAAACCCAACTTCTAAAGAACCCATGAGAACAAACAAAAGATCTGAGGCCCGAGGGATGTGTGTGTGGTGGGTTAACTATGCCATTAGGGAACTGTAGTACAACATAAGAAACACTCTGATTGTTAAAGAGCTGGAAACTCAGCCATGGCTGCTTTTGTGACCTCAAAAGCTTTCGGGAAGGGTGCAATTACAAGTGCTCTCATCCCAGTGTACACTACAACAATCGGATGGACGGGCGAGGAGACTTTCGCCGGGGGCGCTGTATCCCCGGCGAAAGGCACTAAACGTCAAAATAAAATCTGACGTGGCACATGAATACGCTGACCAGTTATAGAAAATTCAACGAATACTTTCAGCGGGGACAAGTCCCCGGCGAAAGTCTGTTGAATTTTTTACAAAGTTTAACCGGCTAGTCAATATTCAACGTAACCTTTCGCCGGAGACTTGTCCCCGCCGAAAGTGTATTTCACTTTTACCAAATTTTGACTAAAGTCAAAAGCATGCTAATTGTTCCCGCCTTTATTCCCGCCAAAACTTTCCCCAAAGACATGCCCCCGGCAAAAGTAATATTTACAAAAATACACTTTATTGCAATTATTAATACACAACTAAAACCCCGATGCTTGTATAATCTTTTCATTATGTTAAACCCTAAACTATTTTAAAATTAAAATGACATATCTTCAGTTCCATCGTCCGGCGTTATAACTCCAAACGCTTTTGTGTCATTAAACCACTTCAGCGTTCCTGTCTTTCTCTCCTACGTAGGTGAAGAAGTTCCCATCTAGAGGGACGAATAGTACTGCTGGAAGGATGAAGTCAGAAAGATTGTTTGGATCCAGCCATTGAGATCTGAAGAGTGGCGCTTGAGATTAGAAGTATTAAGAAGAATTGAAGCTTTGATGCCATTTTCATTAAATCTAGAAAGTGATCAATTTCTTGGTCTTAAATTGAATAGATGTCAACATATATACATAAGAAATTTCTAAGACAGATAGGTTTTAGCCAGGGACGGACCCAGAATTTTCAAATGGGTGTTGCACAAAATTTTTTTTCATAAGTACCAATAAAAAATTTTCAACTTTCTATAAATTGTAAAAATAAAAAACTAGTCAATAAAGTACCTTGTCTATTATTATTGACTTAAAAATGAAAAACTAGTCAATAAAGTACCTTGTCTAATATTAATGACTTCTTCGACGTTTCGAGCCTTGAAAGCGCTTCATCACATCTTCATTTGTAACCTTAGCAAATAGTTATTTTTCTATTTTACAAATTAAAGTATCGTTCATATAATTTTCACCCATTCTGTTGCGGAGATTTGTCTTTATCAATTTCATTGATGAAAAACATCTTTCTACGGTTGCAGTTGCCACAGGCAAGACTAAAGAAAGCTTCAATAACTTATAAATCAAAGGAAAAGAAATATGCTTCTTTCGTGTCACCATCAACGTAGCAAGCTCAACAATTTCTTTCAACTTCAAAAAGTCTGCATCATGAATAACAGTCTCATAGTAGGGGTCAAGTTCACGCCTAAGAGAAAACTTATCCGCATCCGTAAAATCATCTTGATAAAACGTAGTTAAAGTGATTAGCTTTGATGCATCAAACATTGTAAATGAATCACATGGACTCAAAGCTGGCATATTAATAAGCAAGTCGGTGCTTATCTCACCAAATCGATCACCAAAGTCTTGTATTTGCATATCCAAAATTGTGTTAAAAATATCAATCTCAAAAATGACACTAAATCATAAATCTAAACTATATTAAATGTAATTTTTACTCCTTTTCAAAACAATAATAAAAATATTTTTTGGTAGAATGATAGCTACCTTTTGATCTTGAATGATTGGTGGAACCTCGAAGTTGAATACTTGAATCGTATGAAAAAGGTCCCACAAGCGAATGAAGAAACAATTGAGTCGACAATATGATGTATTGATGTGGTAACTTGTATAGAATATGCTAGATTTAATTAATGGGTTTACTAATCATTGGGCTTTGTATTTCTTTTACAATTGGACTAAATAAAAAGTGATCCATAAAGTATTGTCAAACAAACTAAAGTTGCATCAAACAAAACGAAAGTAGCAAAAAAATTATCGGGGGTTGCACAAATCAAAAAATGATAGTTTTCAAAAAAAAAATTTGCACTTCATGACTTAAAAAAGGGTGTAGCCCGTGCCACACCCGGCACCAATGTGGGTCCGTCCATGGTTTTAGCGGTTGAAAGAGGCAATAGTCGTAAAAGTTTGAATTCCATCGCCATTTTTTTTTCATTTATGATGAGCCAAATGAAAAAAACAAAACATCCTTGGTAACTTCACATAGCTCTTTCTTGATGATGATAGCAAGGCTGAACTGCCAAACATTAAGTTATTAAAAACTATTTCTTGTTTGATTTGTCACTTTTTATATGATTTTATTCTCTAATTGCATTGGGCGTATGTTATAGTAATCGAAACCTCAGACGAGAATGTTACCAGATACACTCCTTGTTCTCTAATACCGATGAAAGTAGACAACGGCATATAGAAACAACGATCGGCAAAACTTACAATGCAAGAATATCCTTTTTATTCTTCTCTAGGTCATATACAACTCATTATAACATAAATAACGAAATCATTGCTTTCATTGACAACCTGTATTTAAACACTATCAGGAACCTAAAATATCATACCACACAACACTTGTTTTTCTCTGTTTCAGTCATGGCTATCAGAAGTTCTGTTCTTTTACTGTCACTAGCCTTGGTCCTAGCAATTTCAAGAACAACACAAGCTAATGACCCTGATATCTTAACTGATTACATAAGCCCAGACACGGGCTCCGTTAATGCCAGTTACTTCACCTACAGTGGACTGAGTGCTTTTTTTAACCCAAACCCTAAGAACTTCACAGTCATCAAAGCTTCAATGACCGAGTTCCCAGCTCTAAACGGTCAAAGTGTCTCCTATGCAGTACTCCAGTTCCCACCAGCTGGTGTGAACCCCCCTCACACTCACCCTCGTGCTGCTGAACTTCTGATAGTATTGCTCGGTACACTTGAAGTTGGATTTGTTGACACCAAGAACGTGTTGTATAATCAGACACTTCATGAGGGTGACATGTTTGTATTTCCAAAGGGACTTGTTCATTTTCAGTACAACAGGAACCACAATCAATCTGTCATTGCAATTTCTGCATTTGGAAGTGCGAGTGCTGGTCTGCTTTCGGTGCCAAAGTCTGTTTTCACAACTGGTATTGACGACAATGTCCTAGCAAAGTCGTTCAAAACAGACGTTCCAACGGTTCAAAAAATTGAGTTAGGACTCAAGAATTAGGTGTTCAATAACCCTGTCGTTTAGTGTTTGTTCATCATGGTCTTTGTATGACAGGGACGATGTAATGTTCCGAAATAAAGAATGGTTATATGGACCAGAAACCTGTATGAAACGATTAATTTCATAATTACATACTATGAGTATATGACATTTCCTGATTGCTTCATTTTGTAATATGTCTATCTCTTTTAGTTCCAACATTTTCCATCTTCTCTTCACCCTCGCTCCTTCTCTCTTGTGATCACTCACAGTTATCAAGTATTTCTATATACGAGGATGGGCCAAGGAAGAATGAAACGTAAAAACTGGCACTCTTTTATCCAGCAGGATATGGTCCTAATTGGAGTTGGAGCAGTAGCAAACCAGAATTTTGTATTGGTCAGGGAGTATAATCCTCAATAGATTGGCGTGATAATGGTTGTACTTGGACAAGTTATCATAGATCGGCGTGAAGGTAACAAGTGGTGGCTTAGGAAATTAACTTCAGGACCCAGAATATCTGAAAAGGCTAGTGGCAACAAGGTAACCCTAGCTCAACTATTCTGTTCTTTAGTAAACGTTTGTGGCAACAAGGTAACCCAGAATATCTGATTTGGTTTGCCTCGACAAGCATGTAGGTTTGATAATATTGGGTTATATTGTCTTTATCGGTAATCAATTTTATTAAACGTATCGTTAATAGTAACAAAATATCTTCAGATCCCGCCTATTGGAAAAAATTGTAAAAAATTTACCTGTTCTTGTGGTTGTTTGCTTCTTTGTTTTACGGAGTATATAGCTAGCGCTTTTCCTGACAATGTGCTTGAAGTCCCATGTGAGGTTACAATAAATAGTAAGATAGATCTAAAGTGTCACTTTATTCACCATTCAACTACATACTTTTCGCTTTCAAAACATGCACACATACAAATTGGAAAGCACCTCATCCGAGTTAGCCTGATAGTACAGACTTAATCTTCTTAATAGTAACCACATCGGTTTTGAAAGACAATGCCAATACATGATCATTAATTGTCGTATTCAAAACTGAATTTGGAACAGACACAGTCCCTGCATTTGCACTTCCAAAGGCAGAAAGAGCCAAAGCTGGTTTCTTTGCATCACAGTTATGTACTGAAAGCGAACAAGTTCCTTCGGGAATACAAAAATGTCACCTTGATGCAATCTTTGATCAGTAAACAGCTTATTGGTAATATCAACAAATCCAACTTGTAAAGAGCCCATGAGAACAAACAACTCTGAAGCCCCGTGGATGGGTGTGCAGTGGGTTAACTGTGCCATTAGGGAACTGTAGTACAGCATAAAAAACACTCTGATCATGGCACATCAACAGCACAAACACCCCCTCAACACCTCAATTTGGCCGCACACTCAAAAATGAAATATCAAAAACCATTGAAGTTGGCTCACTAATCGGGTTTGATATGATTGGAAGAGAATTGGACGTATGTGCCATCATTGGAGAATCTATTGTGAACCAATGAATATTTCATCTATAAACATCAACGGAGTTGGAATCGCTCCGGAAAAAAAATTGGTCAGGAGTATTTGCTTAGAAAATCACACATTCACTTCATTGGCATACAATAATCTAAATCTAGTTTGGAAGATTTATCTCTCGTTCACTCTTTGTGGGGTAATCGAAACTGTCATTATGTCATCCAAAAGGCTAATGGCATGTGAAGTGGTATTATTGCCATTTGGAACGATTCTCTGTTTAAAAAGAACAAACTGATCGTTTATATGGGGATTGATTAACATTAAAAGACCGTGTTTCATGATTGTGGTGTATGCTCCACAAGACCTCGATGGGAAATGCAGACTTTGGAATCGGCTTCACCCCGGAACTTGTTGATCTACCTATGGGAGGGAGAAAATTCACTAGGATGAACAAGTTTGGAACTAAAATGAGTAAACTTGACCGCATCTTTGTTTCTCATCATTTTGTTTCTTTGTGGCCTAATGTTGGCCTTACCGCCCTCCCTCGTGAGCTTTCGTTTCATTGTCCCCTTGTTCTTAGGGCATCCACAATCGGTACATGTGGTAGCAAACAATACTGACACCATGAACGCACAATCCATTGTGGGTTGCCACCTCATCAATGTATTTAATGTACGCATCTCTCTGAACAAACCATCTTTACACGAACATAAATTATTCTTTTATTAGTAAACATATCAAGCCATCTATTCATTAAATATGCATGTAATATTTGTACTTAATTATTCTATATGCAAGTGCATGCAATTCTAAATTATGGCTATAGAATATATATGAGATTTTTCTATACATATTTACAAACCTGTTAAAATTTTATAACATGACAAATTTTACATTGTGGATATATACAATTCAAAATTGGGCAACATTTTACTCCTTGTTATTTTTTCATGCAAATTTATACACCAAGTATATTTGTGTGTAGATTTTGTATGTGATAAGTTTTAAGTATTTAAATTTATGTATTATATGAAGTAGATTATTTGTGAATAAAAATAATATGATGACGTGGAAATTCAATAAACTACACAAGGTTCAATGAGTTGTGAGTGTTTTGTACAAAAGATTAATGCGTTGATGTGGCGGCGGTGACGTGGCATTGTATGACACTCAAAAGAGTCTAATGCATTAGAGATGCTCTTAAAACCCACTCTGAGGACTATGGTCCCATCCCTTTCAAGTTCTTTAGCTCTTTGCTATTTCATGAGAACTTTCCGGCAATTGCATCCAATTCCTAGTCTTCACCACTTGGTTCTTTCCATACCCCTTTTAGAAATCAAGGTAATATTGACAACTATATTATCAGATTCACAAAATAATGAAGATTACAAAATATTAAATAGACTACAAAACTAACCTAATCCTAGTAACTAAACGGACCAAACCCAACGGGCTTGCAGGCCTTTATTATCTAACACCTCCTCTCAAACTCGCAATGTTGCAGCGGTAAACATTGAGAGTTTGCCAAACATAAAATAGACTAAAATTGAAAAGCAAACAAAAAGCGGAGTGTCCCTGAGTGCATACTCGGTGCTAGACAAAGTCACAATTGAATGCAATCCAAATTGTTACAAGAAGAAATTAGGTCTGAAACAAACGGACCAGGTCGATGCAAAACCAAAACTGATTGCAAAATTAGAGCAGAGCAACACAAATACGGAGACGAACGAGAGCAGATTCAGGCAGACAGACAGGTTCAGGTAGAGCAACACAAATACGGAGATGAACGAGAGCAGATCCAGGCAGACATATGCAGATTCAGACATGCATATTTAGAGAGACAGATGCAGATAAAATTAGGCGGAACCATATGCAGAACCACGTGCAGATTCAGACTAGCAGATGCAGACAAACAGGTGTAGACAAATGTAGATAAAACTAGGCGGAACCAGATACAGACCTCATATGAAATTACACCAATACAAGTTGTTGATGTCGATATGCTACACATAACTACTTGTAGCACCTCGCATATTTCAGGTATATATTTTACTATTTTACGTTATATAAATTACTTTTAATTATTTATATAAGTAATCTCAAAAATTAATATGTGTAAATTATCCTCACAACCAACACAAGACTAGGGAAAAAGTCTATGTGTTCAAAAATACTTTAGTTTCACCACTAGTCATAATTCATATGACTTATTGCCACTTTGCTAATTTTAGGTACACATTTTACCATTTACGTAATACGCGTGCCCGAACCTACGTTATTAGGTTTTAACAACATCGAAACACCATATTAGACTTATCTTACTTTTAGTAGACCTAGTTGGAGTATGTTGATAAGTTTTAACATTTTTGGAAGTATTACATTTTTACGTTACCCGGTTTTAAGTTTCGTGAATTAAGGGCTTAACATTAGTAATTAACGGGACCAAACTATACCCTAAAAACTACACATTATCACAAGATAACACACAAACTACCACCTCAAAAATGAGGTGGCGTTTGATGGCAATACCACAAGCCACATGGCCTTCAAATATTACCCATGCACTACACCTCACTACCTCTTGTCCCTCCCATATACCCCAAGTCATCTCAATCCCATCCATTCACATGCAAAAACACACAAAAACTCTCTCCCTCTCCTCCCTTGGACGTTCACCATCATCACACAAACACAAATTCATAGTTTGATTCATACTACAAAGTATACAAAGAAGATGGAGCTAGAGTTGATACCTACATGATCCTAGGGTTGTTTTGTTGATATCAAGGGTGAAATAAGAGCTACACAAGAAGATTAGGGGCTGAAGTAAGAAGGTTATTACAAGGTTAAGAGGGTTTGTAAGCTTGGGTTAAGAGGTTGAAGACAAGGGTTAAAGATTGGAAGGGGTTTAGGCTTGATTGTTCTTGTGACCATTCAACCTAACTCTTGTACGAAGTTGTTTAAATTTCTTGTCATTCAATATGGTTGTAATGATATGTATAATTATTTGATGTAATTTTATATAAGTAGTACATGTAATAAGGCTTGCATGATGTTGTACATAAAATTGATGGGTAAAAACTAGTGTAGAAACTCATTAAGATAACTAGTAAGAAACTAGTGAATTATTATGAGTTTTAACATAAAAATCATAAACTTTGGACTTGAATCACTTGAAATGGACTTATAGATAAAAAGTTATGGTTAAAAGAATATGGCTAGATGAAATTGGTTATTAAGTCAAAAGTCTTCTGAAACGATTTTAAAACGCGATTTAAACCCTTTACTGGTCCGAATCAGCAAACGTGTAAAACACAAAAGTTGCTCGGAATGAATTTTTCTTCAAAAACTCAGGTGCACATAAGCTGAAAGTGAACGATAAGTCTTAAAAACAGCAAATACTAAACGGACCTGTTGTTGACTAGAAAACAACCATAGTCATGGAAACTTACTTGTATTTTGATTATTTGAGACAAAACAAAACCAAGGTTAAGCCAAGGCTTATGTCTCAAGCTATTTTAACTTAAATATAACCACTAGATATGACCATGATTGTTGTTTCAAAGTTGTTCCATGCGGCTAAGTTACGACTAGTTTGGGTATGTTAACCCGAAAATTGTTTCAAAAACTTGGTCATTAGATAAAGCTTTACTAGATTTTAACAAAATGCTTATATGAAATATATACCAACTATATAAATATTTGTTTTTCACAAATTTAAAACCATGAACATATTAGTCTAAAAACTACTTTTGAAACCTTTATATTACACAACATCATAATATGACACGCCAAAATTATTTCATCACAACACTTACACATGATAAATGCTTCACGACACACAACTCATAACACTATCACGTCACCACTCAAATAGTTTTTGACGAAAGACGACATAAGTTTTATACAACATTTGTCTCGTCAAATACTTACTTATAAATGATAAGTACTACAATAGTAGGGAATTTCATTATCATAAAGAGGCCTCTTCGGGGTATCGTATCGACGAGTTGTGGATTTACGATTTAAAGTGTCCTGCCTCCTCGTGCGATTACTACATGACCTCTTGATTTTGATAGCCCGAACGGTGGTACGAGGTCATTTATAAAAAGGTTTTGAGCCAAGTAAACACTTAACCGATACCTTAGCTTAATATCCATGTACAACATCATAAGCCAACAAATTACATATACTTGTACACTTATATTGAAAACTATACTAAAACATAATTACTATACTTTCGTAGGTAATCACTAAAGATCGCAGTCTCAACATACATTGTTATTGCTATAAGCTACTACTGATAACTACGGTGAGTTCATAGCCCCAAGTTTTGTTTAACTGTTTTATAAACTACTTGGGGGAGATACATGCTAAAATGTTTTATTATGGACAATTACTTGAAAACTGAATGCCTTGACTGTATTATTGCATGCCTAAGTTGTTTATGCCAAATGTCCCTAATATCGTGGACCACTAATCACTGGGAGTGAGCGCAAATATAGTGGATAGGCCTATCAGGATTGACGAATCCCGTTTGTGTTAGCCGGATCGGTAACCAAACGCACTTTATTTGAATTACCTAGGTATATGGCAAAATACCTACCCGAGGCATGTTACTTATATCTATATATATCGTCCGGTGATATATATACAACAGTCAGTCGTGAGTTCCATGAGCTTAGAGCAATAATAACTATCAAGAAGATAATTTTGCAATTATACTATAAACTATTGTCCACTCCTATTTTCAAAACTATGAATTCACTCAACCATTGTGTTGACTTTTCGGCATGTTTTATCTCAGGTCCGTAAGATATGTCTGGCACGCGAATGAAGGCGCACGGAATAGGCATTTTGAAGACTATGCATATTATCATTCGAAAAACTTTTGAACTTATTATGTACATTATGGGACCTCTACTCTGATATTATGAATAAATTCGAATGATAATGTATTTTAAAACGTCTCATTTAGAGTCGTTTTCTGTAATGTGTACTTTGTGTTAATAAGTAATATCCTCGATTAGCTTCCACTACTATTCAAAAACTGAGGGTGTTACAGATTGGCATCAGAGCAACAGTTATAGAGAACCAGGGTGCATTATACACCTAGACTATAACTACTATCTACCGATTCACTTATTATATTCTTCATATTCCGTGTGCCATGCCCACTATTTGACATATCACTGTTTAAATTGCTATGAACGTTTAACTAACTCTGAACATGGATACTCTTATGCAGACATTATGTCTGTACCACCATCCCCAGATCACGATCTCGTTATTCCAAATCAAGCTATACCAGTTCAACATGAGCAAATACTTCCGGCTCCCATCCAAGCACAGAATCCCCCAGATCAAAATGATGATTATCTTGATATTGTGGACTATGGGGTTGACGAGGATGAGGAACCATATGAAGATTTAGCTGATGAAAATGAACCTGAGGATGACCCGGACGAAGATCCGGAAGAAGATGAAAATATGATCTTAGATGATGATGATGATGATGACATGGAAGTGATTTCCGATGATGACGAAGAAGAGGAAGAACCTCTTCAAGCGGATGTCATATTCAACGGATCTCCACCTCCACCATCACCACCATTTACTCCAGCAAACTCTGAAGTTCCTGTTTTGGTTACTCCCGCTACTGGGGGAAGGCCTTATATCATTGGGGGCCCTTCCTCTACCTATGAAGTTGGAGGACCATCTAATAATTTTCCAAACTTCCCTAGGTAAGAAATGGGATGTCTAAGACAAGATGTCACAGCACTTCAAAATCATTTCCACTTTCTGTCAAGGGCAATGCATCGTCGTGAAACGGAGATCTCTTCAATAAGAGTTGAAATTTATAATGCTCGAAAACGAACTGATCTGACAATCTTGGATATGAGAGATATCCGAGATGGCCTTACACGTGTGGAAGACATTGTCTTGGATCCAATAACTGGTTTTCCAGTGCTCAAGAACCAAGTCACCCGTATGGATAGAGTACAAAATGAAGACGGCGAGCAGATTAAAGAGTTGAAACGCCGTGTAGCTTCAGTAGAAACGAAGTTAGAGATTGCTCAAACCGATCGTATTAGGCTCGAAATCGATCTCTACAATGTACGGGCATAAATGCGGATCATGTTTCAAGAATTAAGGGGCTCTAAGGAGTTTCGCCCAAATGACGCCATTGATGTGTTGGCTGCTCACGGGAATAACAATCAGCCCGAGCCGCATCAATCTCCGGACTCTTGAAAGACTAGTGTTGTTATAATAGTTAAAAGACTTAGTAGATTATGTAATAGCTAGTAAACAATGTAAATGCTGACTGATAGTTTCGTCAGTAAATTTTGAAGAAACCTATTATGGGTTTCGATTTTGTAACTCCGATATAACTGATTAACTATATATGAATTTAACTTTTGTTGTATAAATTTATCTCGTCTTGTGTTGTGATTTAATTTCCAACGTTGTTCTTCTATCATTTCTAATCGTGCTTATTATCCAGCATCATACTTATACCACATCTCTTGTTTAATTGATAGAATCATGCCACCTAAAATGAAAAGCCAAGCTGCTATTGATAAAATGGTTGCCGATAAAGTGGCTGACGCACTTAGAGCTGAGCGGGCAACTGCAGCTACAAATGCCGCCACGGCCGCTGAGGCTGCTGAAGCCGTAAAAACTGCCGCTGTTGCCGAGGCACTTGCAACCGCTAGGGCCGCTGCAACTAATGTTGGAGCGGGAGGTTCTAATACTACGGGACCAGCTATTGGTGCCGAAAGAATAAATGTCGAACCAATGCCAAGGGGCTGCTCATACAACGAATTCATGAAATGCCAACCTACAAATTTTAAAGGCATTGAAGGAGCTGTAGGGTTAACACGATGGTTTGAGAGATCTGAATCTGTATTCCTGATCAGTAACACCACTGAAGACTGCAAGGTCAAATACGCACCAGTACTTTAATGGATGAAGCATTATCCTGGTGGAATTCTGTAGTTCAACCAATTGGAATTACAAATGCCTACAAAATTTCCTGGGTCGAACTCAAAACAATGATGATCAAACAATATTGTCCTCGTAACGAGGTACAGAAGTTGGAAATTGAATTCTGGAGCCACATAGTTAAGGGCACAGATATCACCACATACAATCGTCGATTCAATGAATTGGTAATCTTATGCCCAACAATGGTTCCAACCAATGAGAAATTACTAGAGAGGTACATATGGGGACTTCCACAACCTATACAGGGAAATGTGACCTTATTTGACCCAAAAATGATAGATGATGCAATGGGAATGACTCGTAGACACTGATGGATCAAGCGGTTAGAGCAGGAACTGTTCTGATTCATGACATTAACCTCAACCGCAACAATAACAACAACAGCCATCCCAATAACAATACCCACAACAACAACAAGAGAAGGTGGAATGATAGCCGAAGGGGTAACAACAACAATCCCAACCAACAAAACCAAAACACAAACCACCACAACCAGCAAAACCGTAGGCAAGAAAATACCAGAGGTACCGTTGCTGCTGCTGTTGCACCAGCTGAAGGAGGAGGTTATCAAGGAAATGCTCCTTTGTGTTACAAATGCAAGTTACATCATGAAGGCCCTTGCACCGTTAGATGCAAGAATTGTCAAAAGACATGGCATCAGACCAAGGACTGTAGAGGGAAGGGGCCTGCTACTGGTGCCAACACCCAACCAGTATTGACTTGTTTTGGGTGCGGAGAACGTGGACACATCAAGAGACAATGTCCCTGAAACAATGGTCAACAAGAAGGTGGAGCTCGTGGTAGGTCGTATGTATTGGGTGATAAAGATGCACAGCAGGATCCGAATGTGGTTACGGGTACGTTTCTACTCAATAACCATTATGTTAAAATCTTATTTGATTCGGGTGCTGATAAAAGTTTTATATCTACTGCATTTGCATCTTTACTTGATATTGCACCCACTACATTAGACACCGCCTTTACCATTGAGTTAGCAAATGGGAATCTTGTAACCACCAAAATTGTACTTCAAAACTGTACACTAAACTTGTTAGGTCATCCATTCAAAATAGACCTCATGCCAATAGAACTCGGAAGCTTCGACGTTATAATTGGTATGGAATGGTTATCGCAACAAAATGCAAATATCATATGTGGCGAGAAAGTTGTACATATTCCTATCAATAATGAAGCCTTGGTTATCCGAGGGGATCGAAGTGGAACTCGCCTGAACATCATTTCTTGCATTAAAACTCAAAAGTGCATCAAGAAAGGATGTCATGTCTTCTTAGCCCACATAATGGAGAAAAAGTTAGAGGAGAAACGACTCGAAGACGTACCTATTGTACGTGAATATCCTGAAGTATTTCCTAAAGACTTAACCGGACTTCCACCACCTAGACAAGTGGAGTTCCAAATCGAATTGGTGCCAGGTGCCGCACCAGTTGCTCGAGCACCCTATCGCTTAGCCCCTTCGGAATTGCAAGAGTTATCTAACCAATTGCAAGAACTTACGGATAAAGGTTTTATTCGACCAAATTCATCACCATGGGGAGCTCCAGTCCTATTCGTTAAAAAGAAGGATGGATCCTTCAGAATGTACATTGATTACAGGGAATTAAATAAACTAACTGTAAAGAACCGATACCCACTTCCAAGAATCGATGATCTTTTCGATCAACTCCAAGGTTCAAGCGTATACTCCAAGATCGATTTGCGATCAGGATATCACCAACTTAGAGTTCGAGAAGAGGATATTCCGAAAACGGCGTTCAGGACTCGATATGGTCACTATGAGTTTCAAGTTATGCCATTTGGTTTAACTAATGCTCCAGCAGTATTCATGGATCTCATGAATCGAGTGTGTAAACCATATTTGGATAAGTTTGTGATTGTGTTCATAGATGATATTCTAATTTACTCTAAGAGTAAAGAAGAACATGAAAGACATCTCAAGTTGATCCTAGAGTTACTCAAGAATGAGAAGTTGTACGCTAAATTTTCAAAATGTGAATTTTTGATCTCAAGTGTACAATTCTTGGGCTACGTAATTGATAGTCATGGAATTCATGTGGATCCGACCAAGATAGAGTCAATAAAGACTTGGGCTGCCCCTACAAATCCAACGGAAATACGTCAATTTTTAGGACTTGCTGGATATTACCGTAGATTCATTGAAGGTTTTTCCAAGATAGCAAAGCCTTCAACTAAATTGACTCAAAAGAATGTGAAATTTGATTGGGGCGAAAAAGAAGAAGAAGCGTTTCAATTTCTAAAAGAGAAATTATGCATTGCACCTATCTTAGCATTACCTAAGGGCAACAAAGATTTTGTTGTATACTGTGATGCTTCGTATAAAGGTTTGGGAGCAGTGTTAATGCAAAGACAGAAGGTGATAGCTTACGCCTCACGACAACTTAAAAAGCACGAGAAGAACTACACCACTCATGACTTAGAGTTAGGGTCAGTCGTTTTTGCTCTTCGAATCTGGAGACATTATCTATACGGCACAAAGTGTATAGTATATACAGATCACAAAAGCTTGCAACACATTCTGGATCAGAAAGATCTAAACATGAGGCAACGCCGCTGGTTAGAATTACTTAGTGATTACGACTGTGAAATCCGTTATCACCCGGGTAAGGCAAACGTCGTGGCAGATGCTCTTAGTAGAAAAGAGCGTCTCAAACCTCTAAAGGTTAGATCGTTGGGAATGATGATCGTATCACCATTACCCTCACAAATCCTTGCAGCACAAACTGAATCTATCAAAGAACAAAACCGACCCAAAGAGAATCTCTACGGTATGTTAGAGAACAAAAACGGTTTTGTAAAGCGTTCTGATGGAACGTTATGCTTCAAAGACAAAAGTTGGATACCACTCTATGGAGGTGTACGAGATTTGATTATGCATGAATCGCATAAGTCAAAGTACTCCATTCATCCGGGGTCCGACAAAATATATCATGATCTCAAAATGCTATATTGGTGGCCTAACATGAAGGCCGATATTGCCAAATATGTTGGTAAGTGCCTGACATGTTCTAAGGTCAAGGCCGAGTGTCAAAAACCCTCAGGATTACTACAACAACCCGAGATTCCTATGTGGAAATGGGAAAGAATCACGATGGATTTTTTTACGAAATTACCCAGAACACCGAGCGGTTATGACGCCATTTGGGTAATTGTGGACCGTTTAACAAAATCTGCTCATTTTATTCCAATAAAAGAAACTTATGAAATGGATCAGCTGACCAAGCTGTACATCAAAGAAATAGTTTCTAGACATGGTGTACCAATTTCAATCATCTCAGATAGAGATAGTAGATTTACTTCAAATTTTTGGCAGTCACTTCAGAAAGATTTTGGAACTAAACTAGACATGAGTACTGCTTATCATCCACAAACTGACGGTCAAAGCGAAAGAACCATACAAACCTTGGAAGATATGCTAAGAGCTTGTATTATCGATTTTGGTAAAAGCTGGGACTATCATTTACCATTAGTCGAATTCTCTTACAACAATAGCTATCATTCCAGTCTTAAATCATCACCGTACGAAGCATTGTATGGTCGAAAGTGTCGATCTCCCGTATGCTGGAATGAGGTTGGCGATGTTCAACTCACCGGCCCAGAAATTGTACGGGACACAACTAAAAAGATTATTCAGATCAGAAGCAGACTACAAGCTGCTAGAGATCGTTAGAAAAGCTACGCTGACACTAGGCGAAAACCCTTGGAATTTCAAATTGGAGACAGGATTATGTTGAAAGTCTCGCCTTGGAAAGGCGTAATTCGTTTTGGAAAACGTGGGAAACTAAGTCCACGATATATTGGACCATTCAGAATCCTAGAAAGAGTTGGTCCGGTAGCATACAAACTCGAGCTACCTCAAGAATTAAGTGGAATTCATAACACTTTCCACGTGTCAAACCTTAAGAAATGTCTATCCGATGAAAGCCTTGTCATTCCACTAGACGAGATTAAGCTCGATGACAAGCTACATTTTATTGAGGAACCTATTGAAATAATGGACCGTGAGGTCAAACAGTTGAAACAAAGCCGAATCCCCATCGTTAAAGTATGCTGGAAATCTCGCCGAGGGCCTGAATACACCTGGGAAAGAGAGGACCAAATGCGACAGAAATATCCGCATCTCTTCTCGGGTACATCAAACTAAATCATGAGGACATGATTTCTGTAACGGGGGAAGGCTGTAGCACCTCGCATATTTCAGGTCTATATTTTACTATTTTACGTTATATAAATTACTTTTAATTATTTATATAAGTAATCTCAAAAATTAATATGTGTAAATTATCCTCACAACCAACACAAGACTAGGGTAAAAGTCTATGTGTTTAAAAATACTTTAGTTTCACCACTAGTCATAATTTATATGACTTATTGCCACTTTGCTAATTTTAGGTACACATTTTACCATTTACGTAATACGCGTGCCCGAACCTACGTTATTAGGTTTTAACAACATCGAAACACCATATTAGACTTATCATACTTTTAGTAGACCTAGTTGGAGTATGTTGATAAGTTTTAACATTTTTGGAAGTATTACATTTTTACGTTACCCGGTTTTAAGTTTCGTGAATTAAGGGCTTAACATTAGTAATTACCGGGACCAAACAATACCCTAAAAACTACACATTATCACAAGATAACACACAAACTACCACCTAAAAAATGAGGTGGTGTTTGATGGCAATACCACAAGCCACATGGCCTTCAAATATTACCCATGCACTACACCTCACTACCTCTTGTCCCCCCCTCCATATACCCCAAGTCATCTCAATCTCATCCATTCACATGAAAAAACACACAAAAAACTCTCTCCCTCTCCTCCCTTGGACGTTCACCATCATCACACAAACACAAATTCATAGTTTGATTCATACTACAAAGTATACAAAGAAGATGGAGCTAGAGTTGATACCTACATGATCCTAGGGTTGTTTTGTTGATATCAAGGATGAAATAAGAGCTACACAAGAAGATTAGGGGCTGAAGTAAGAAGGTTATTACAAGGTTAAGAGGTTTTGTAAGCTTGGGTTAAGAGGTTGAAGACAAGGGTTAAAGATTGGAAGGGGTTTAGGCTTGATTGTTCTTGTGACCATTCAACCTAACTCTTGTAAGAAGTTATTTAAATTTCTTGTCATTCAATATGGTTGTAATGATATGTTTAATTATTTGATGTAATTTTATATAAGTAGTACATGTAATAAGGCTTGCATGATGTTATACATAAAATTGATGGGTAAAAACTAGTGTAGAAACTCATTAAAATAACAAGTAAGAAACTAGTGAATTATCATGAGTTTTAACATAAAAATCATAAACTTTAAACTTGATTAAGTTTAACAAGTTGTTAGAGGAAGTAAAAACTAGAATTTGGGCTTTTGAATCACTTGAAATGGACTTATAGATAAAAAGTTATGGTTAAAAGAAGATTGCTAGATGAAATTGGTTATTAAGTCAAAAGTCTTCTGAAACGATTTTAAAACGCGATTTAAACCCTTTTCTGGTCCGAATCAGCAAAAGTGTAAAACACAAAAGTTGCTCGGAATGAAATTTTCTTCAAAAACTCATGTGCACATAAGCTGAAAGTGAACGAAAAGTCTTAAAAACAGCAAGTACTAAACGGACCTGTTGTTGACTAGAAAACAACCATAGTCATGGAAACTTACTTGTATTTTGATTATTTGAGACAAAAAAAAGCCAAGGTTAAGTCAAGGCTTATGTCTCAAGCTATTTTAACTTAAATATAACCACTAGATATGACCATGATTGTTGTTTCAAAGTTGTTCCATGTGGCTAAGTTACGACTAGTTTGGGTATGTTAACCCGAAAATTGTTTCAAAAACTTGGTTATTAGATAAAGCTTTACTAGATTTTAACAAAATGATTATATGAAATATATACCAACTATATAAATATTTTTTTTTCACAAATTTAAAACCATGAACATATTAGTCTAAAAACTACTTTTGAAACCTTTATATTACACAACATCATAATATGACACGCCGAAATTATTTCATCACAACACTTACACATGATAAATGCTTCACGACACACAACTCATAACACTATCACGCCACCACTCAAATAGTTTTTGACGAAAGACGATATATGTTTTATACAACATTTGTCTCGTCAAATACTTACTTATAAATGATAAGTACTACAATAGTAGGGAATTTCATTATCATAAAGAGGCCTCTTCGGGGTATCGTATCGACGAGTTGTGGATTTACGATTTAAAGTGTCCTGGCTCCTCGTGCGATTACTACATGACCTTTTGATTTTGATAGCCCGAACGGTGGTACGAGGTCATTTATAAAAAGGCTTTGAGCCAAGCAAACACTTAAGCGATACCTTAGCTTAATATCCATGTACAACATCATAAGCCAACAAATTACATATACTTGTACACTTATATTGAAAACTATACTAAAACATAATTACTATACTTTCGTAGGTAATCACTAAAGATCGCAGTCTCAACATACACTGTTATTGCTATAAGCTACTACTGATAACTACAGTGAGTTCATAGCCCCAACTTTTGTTTAACTATTTTATAAACTACTTGGGGGAGATACATGCTAAAATGTTTTATTATGGACAATTACGTGAAAAATGAATGCCTTGACAATATTATTGCATGCCTAAGTTGTTTATGCCAAAAGTCTCCAATATCATGGACCACTAATCACTGGGAGTGAGCGCAAATATAGTGGATAGGCCTATCGGGATTGACGAGTCCCGTTTGTGTTAGTCGGATCGGTAACCAAACGCACTTTATTTGAATTACCTAGGTATATGGCAAAATACCTACCCGGGGCATGTTACTTATATCTATATATATCGTCCGGTGATATATATACAACAGTCAGTCGTGAGTTCCATGAGCTTAGAGCAATAATAACTATCAAGAAGATAATTGTACACATTGCAATTATACTATAAACTATTGTCCACTACTGTTTTCAAAACTATGAATTCACTCAACTATTGTGTTGACTTTTCTGCATGTTTTATCTCAGGTCCGTAAGATATGTCTGGCACGCGAATGAAGACGCACGGAATAGGCATTTTGAAGACTATGCATATTATCATTCGAAAAACTTTTGAACTTATTATGTACATTATGGGACCTCTACTATGATATTATGAATAAATTCGAATGATAATGTATTTTAAAACGTCTCATTTAGAGTCGTTTTATGTAATGTGTACTTTGTGTTAATAAGTAATATCCTCGATTAGCTTCCGCTGCTATTCAAAAGCTGAGGGTGTTACACTACTCAAAAAAAAATTCAAATTTAGTTAAGATTATAACATCACAGTGACCATCATATCACCAATTACCAATTCAGAATCCGAACAAAAAATAACCCAATATAAATACCAATACCAATATTAACGCCAAATTCCAATACCACAATGAATGAAGGCTAACCACCAAAACTCAACTTGAATTTAACATAATCGCCAAAATAAAAATATTATGAGTTTTTTTTAATGAATAGATTATCATGATTTCCCCAAGAAACTAAAAAACTTTTAAACTAAGATCCAACTAATCCATCCACTAACCTTCGGTCAAAACCATCAATTACCTCCAACCCACATCAAATATTATAACTACCTTCCGAACCATGATCTGCCCAATGTGTAATAAAATAACTAATGCAAACATTCAATTTAAAAGTACGCTAATATTCATCGTAGGTGTCATGTGTAAATTTGTGGTGAGTAACTTTTACAAAATCCATCGTCCCATTAATTCCATAATCAAACCAGAAGTTGTCAATCCAACAATTATACCTTAATACAAACACCAAAAGTGCGGGCTATGACGAGAATTTCACAAACACGCAAACTTTTTTTTTTGCTTCATCTTCAACCTAGCTCTTGATACCATGTAAAAATAAAGGGAATAATGAAAACTATATTATCAAATTCACAAAATAATAAAATTGCAAAATACTAAATAGACTACAAAACTAACCTAATAGTAACTAAACGGGTCAAACCTAGTGGGCTTGCAGGCCCCTATTATCTAACAAACCCGGTCTCCCTTCTTGAGCTTAAACTACAAGACTTGAAAAAATACATACGGGTTTGGAGAAAAAAAGTCACTTGCAAAAATGAACTTCTGTTAAGTTACTTACAGGACAAAGTCGGCGATCTTGATTCGAAAGCCAAAAACACGGGCACTATGTCGAAAACCGCATTTCTTATCTTCACCAAATTGATATCTTGGAACACGGTAAAAGTCAGATCTTAGACAAAAACGAATTAAGTGGGCAATCGAAGGTGAGGAAAACCCAAAGTTTTTTTATGGTTTCATAAATAACAAATTCTCAAAGTCGCGAATTAATCGTATCTTTATAAAAGGTGTATGGGTTCAAATCCGCCTTTAGTCATATCGCATATTTTCAACTTCCATAAAAGCAAATTTGAAGATACCTCACTTAATCGCCCACACTTCACTAGCAATTTATTCAAAACACTATCTTCACATGCTCTATCCTAAATGCTACAATTACCAGTAAAGAGATTGAAGATGCGGTTTGGGATTGTGGGGGTAGTAAAACCCCAGGACCCGACGGGCTTACTTTCAAGTTCATTAAACACTATTGGGACGCCATTGGTAAAAACTTCATAGACATGGTCAAAAAATTCGAGTTTGACGAGTTCATTCCAAGGGGTTGTAACTTATCTTTCATCACTTTAGTCCCTAAAATTCAAGACTCACTTCACATAAGTGACTTTAGACCCATTAGCCTCATTGGTTGCCAATACAAAGTCATTGCAAAAATCCTCGCCAATAGACTTCAATGTGTGGTTCACTCGGTGGTTAGTGAATTTCAAACGACTTATATAAAGGATATGCAAATTATCGATGGTATTCTCCTGGTGAATGAAATTACCTCATGGGCTTCAAAGAAAAAAGAATATATTTTTCATCTTTAAGTAGAGTTCGAAAAGGCTATCTACTCACTTGATTAGAAATTCTTAGACAACATAATGAAATCAAATGGGTTTTAGCTCTAAATGGAAGATGTGGATAAATGGTTGTCTTAAATCGGCTTACGGTTCGATTATTGTAAATGGAAGCCCAACAAAAGAATTCAAAATTCAAAAAGGTATTCGCCAAGGTGACCCACTATCACCTTTCCTTTTCATAATTGTGGTTGAAGAACTTTACATTGCCCTCGAAGAAGTGAAGTCAAAGCACATCTTCGGAGGTGTCAAAGTTGGTTCAAACAAAGCTGATATCTCTTATCTTCAATTTTCAGATGGCGATCTTATTTTGAGGAAATGGTCTATTGATAATGCTAAAACCTTTGTCACATCTTGAGATTTTGCAACTTGGCTTCCGAGCTAAAAGTCAACTTCTTCAAAAGCAATTTATTTGGCATTAGGGTCTCCACAACCAAAACCAATACCCTCGCCTACTTCTTGAATTTCTAACCCTCCAAACTTCCTTGTTTATACCTTGGTCTCCCCATTGGTGTAAAAATGAGCGTGCAAGTATTTGGAATCCCATCATTGAAAAATTCCACAAAATGCTCACCTCCTGGAAAGCTAAGACACTCTCGTATGGTGGTAGGCTTACACTTCTCAAGTCGGTTCTAGGTGCGCTTGGTACATATTTCTTCTCTCTTTTTTTGTCTCCTAAATGTGTGATTTTGTATCTTGAGAAGCTTAGGCGTAATGTTTTTGGGGTGGTTGACTTGAATCTAACAAAATGTCTTGGAATGCGTGGGACAAAACTTGTTCCTCCCCGTCATGTGGTGGTTTAGGGATTAGAAGCCTTCATGCTTCAAACCTAGCCATGTTGGTAAAGTGGTGGTGGCGTTTTCATACGGAGAACAACTCACTTTGGAAGCTTATAATCAAATAAATCCATGGCTCGAATGGTGGTGTTAGTGGTTTAGATTCACTTGGCTCATCTTTATCTAGCATGCCATTAAGTCCATGAATAAAATAATGAACTTGAACAAACATTTGGTGTACGTGGATATTAATCTTTAGTCTGTGTTAACCAAAAAAGTAGGTAATGGTTCTTTATTTTCCCTTTGGAATGACACATGGTTGGGGGAAGAATGTCTTAAAAACATTTTCACAAGGTTGTACACATTAGGACAGTTCAAGAAATGTAAAGTAGTGATATATGGGTCGAAATCCAGAAGTTGGGATTGGAGAAGAGATTTATGTGATGGTCATGAAAAAACAGCTAGATGGACTTCTTTATCTTTTGCGTGACTTTGACCCAAGTGATGTAAAAGACTCATGGGTCTGATCCCTAAATTCTAACAATACCTACATTGTGTCATCAATGAGGAATATGATTGAAGGTAACCCACTGCCCTTCAGGAGGATAAAATTCATTGGAATAGATATCTCCCAATCAAGGTAAATATCCTATCTTGGCGTCTTCGTTTGAACCGGTTACCTAACTATTGCAACCTATACCATCGCAGGATTGATCTACACACCACTAGATATCCCTTATGCAATAAGGACCCTGAAACAAGCCAGCACATCTTTGTTGGTTTCCTGATAGCTGTTGATCTTTGGAACCGCTGATGATATCAAATAACAACAGTTTATTAGCATCATTTATCCTATGTATATTGTTTGTTTTTATTATTTTATATGAGAATTGATACTTAATCTCTTACTTTTGTATTTCCCAGTTGAAAACAAGCATTTGATGAAAGTTAGCTATTTTAGACGTAAATCGGAGCAAAATGGATCAAGTTGATAAAGTCTGCCGAAATGAAGGAAGATACGTCGTATCATTCTAGATAAATCATACATCAAGACTTAGACGAATGTAAAGACCATTGCCTGACTTTGAATAATACGCCGCATGGAATTTCCATGCACCGTATATGAAACCTTGGTCAACACAAGGATTTGACTTATCTGCTCGAGATACGCCGCATAAACACTTTGACATGCACTGTATCAACCTGAAGACTTCACCAAGAAATACCAAGATTACAAGACACATACATTGTATCAAGACTGAAGATCCGCCATATCATATGGCGGTGTATGAATATTCCAGAATAAAATAATCTTTGACCCACACAAAGTTACCTAGATACGGCGTATTAAGGAAATTGATACGCCGTATCGTTTCCGTTTCCAGAATGTATAAATACAAGAACGGCAGACTCATTCTACAGACACACATAATACCACAGAAGGCGACGACCAGACCACACAAGACACAACCAGAAGAAGAATTCAGAGGCATAAGTACCAAAACCACAACCTGAACGTGATGGGTTTCCTGAAACTTAAACCCCGAAAACCATAAACTTCAACCTAAACCTGAAAACCAAAACCTGAAACCAAACCTGAAACCCTAAAAACCTAAAACCAAACTCGAAACCCTAAAACACTAATAACCTGAAACCAAACCCGAAACCCTAAAAAGCTGATAACATGATAACCTGAAAACCTAAACCTAAACATGAACCATAACCTGGAACCCTAACCTAAAAGGTTTCCTGACCTTGAAAATTTCAAGGTCCCTAAGTCCGAAAATGAAATTTCAACAAGCTCAACAATAAACAATCAGGCTTTACTTTTTTATTTTTTATTTTTTTCTTTGTTCTAATTCAGAATGTAAGAATAAGCTATTATGCTCACTTAATACTGATTAACTTATGCTATTTTTCTATTCCAATAGGGAATATTGTTGGGCCAATTCAGTGCCCAAATCTCTTGTACATGATTTGAATGAAAAATATCCTAAGTATAAAACAAGCCCGGGAACATTTAGGGAGTCATCCTCTAGAAGTTCTTCAGAGTCTGAAAGAAAAACTCACCACAACCAGAGGCGGATCTCAGAGAGTAAAGACAAGAACCAGGATCAAGATGATGGAGTCAGTGGGTAATGATAATAATTCATTGACTCCCTGAAAACTATCTTTGAATGAAGACATGAAAATATGAATAGGAATTCTTAAATGCAAAATCAAAAAGAAGTCAAACAAGTACTATAGTTGTTACTAAAAAGGTGAATAGTTGAATAAATTATACATTAAAGTACTTTGATGTGAAGCTATATATAGAAAACCATGTGAGAAGATCTCTTTTACTAGTTGCTTGACACCTAACAGAGTGCACATATGTGACTTCACTTTTACCCTCCTATAGAAATACAAGGTTGTAATAGAGATAGTTAGTGATTCTACACAAATGTAAATGATTCAAATGTATAGTTGATATGATCCTCCTCTCCAATAACACACTAAACTAAGCTAGCATTCTTATATTGTTCGTATTGGAGAGTTTTATTTGTCATTCAATCTCAGTTGTTATTCCGCAAACAGTTGGGTATATATATATATATATATATATATATATATATATATATATATATATATATATATATATATATATATATATATTTTAGAGGATAGTGAATATGGGGTTGTCTCACATCTAAGCTTACATGCGAAACTATCAAAAATTACGTCGTTTTAACAAGAAAAACATCAAATCTACCTCAATTGTATCATGTCCTTCACAATATTAATGTTTTCTATTGATTTCATCACAACATCACTTAAGTTGAGTTCACGTTGATACATGCATTTTCTACATCATATTGTCAGGTAATTTCATTAACTAACAAATTAGCTATAGATTCAACAATGGTTTGATTTAATTCACCACTAAAATGCATTTCACTATGCATATATTAGTTCCAAAACTCCAATTTTGAAAAAATATTAACCAAAATGAAGTATTTTTTTTTTTTGCCTTTAAAAAAAAATGAAGTATTTTTTAGGGATTTTTGATTGTTTCGCATGTAAGCTTAGATGTGAGACAGCCTCATATTCACTTTTCCCTATATATATATATATATATATATATATATATATATATATATATATATATATATATATATATATATATATTAAACGTTGAAAGTACACATGGTGTTATTAGTTTTCAAATAGGTATTGTGTAAAACTTGTTCTTATCTAGTTAACATATTCATGTTTTACTCAAATCTTTGGACCAACTATAAGAATGTCTCTCCTTGGAGGTTTTAAACCATGTTCATACTCATATATCTATCACTAGATACTTTTTAGTACTGGAATGCTCTATAGACGACTCAAAATGCTTTACAGTTAAAGGTATGAGATCCTACATCACGTCTATGTCTATTGCAACTAGATAGCTGGTAATAAATAATAAGGTGGCAGTACGCATAGTAACCTTGATCGAAGGGCTATGGATTTGGATTCTGTAAGATGTCCCTTGTGTGATGATGGAATCGAACGGAAGAACACATATTTGTTCATTGCAAGATCGCAAAAGAAATATGGTAAGATGTTTTGAAGTGGTGGCGGATTCCGAATGTTTCATTCATCGGTTTGCATGACTTAGTTCATTCGCGAATCATACACCTCTTGGGGAAAATTTCACTAGATTCTTTGATGCGTTTGTCCAAACAACATTTTGGTCCATATAGCGATACATGAACACCGTTATTTTCTCCTCCAAGAAACCTTCTAAAGATCTTATCTTCAACGATATCAAGACGTATTCTTTCAATTGGACTGTTATCGTAGATCTAGAAAGTTTTCTTTAAATTGGATGAAGTGGTTTGATTACTCTTGTAACACGTACTTTATCCCCTCTTCGTACCATTATCCAGCTTCTTGCTAGTTTCTAATTCAATCGCCGTTAAAAAAAAATTAAACAAACATTGAACAAATTAACTACTAGATATAGATAATCCTATTAATGATAAAAACTAGATTGACATACTATGCAGACAACTTAACTACTATTTAATTCACAGCTACTAGAGTGACATGATCACATCAGAGCAAAACTGACAACAACTAAATTGACAGGAACTGAATTACAACAACTATGCATTTTAGAACCCAAATTTCATACACTTATACTAAGTTGACATTTAATACAAAAACATAAATTTCTTGGAGGCCCAATCTGTAATCTCATAGAGACAAACAGTACTTCAAATATTCCCGTGATAAGGCCTATTTGTTAGGCGCTCTTTTTAAGCTTCTTCAGAGCTATAAGCTTATGCTTTTAAAAATTTAGCCCCTCCAATACTACCATGATAGTTATTTTGGATCTATAACTAACAGTAACACACGGATAGACTTTCGGAAATTTTGAAACCATTGTATTTTCCTCATATATATGGAGTTACTTAATAATAAAGATTTGCTTGTTTTCATTTATTTTTGTTATCGATAATATAAAAAAATACATTTTCCGCTAAATAGTAATATCAGGTTGGTATATAAGGTACATTTTTCGCTAAATGTTAATACCAGGTTGGTCGCTCACTAGGCACAATAAGTGAAAGGCAATGCTTAAACTAATTTAGCACAAAGTGTCCGCCTTTAATGAGAAACACGACCATATTTGGAAAGACCGGGTCTATGTATAAAACTACATTATTAAAAATTAAAATTATGAAAAAGAAGAAAGAAAAAAAGCATTAGATGCATCGCTTCCACTCTTTCTCTTCTTTTTCTTTCGTTTCCTTTGTTTAAATGCTAAAATACCTTTCTCTTTTTCTCCTTTTTTATTCTGGTTCTTTCCACCTTGATAGAGAGAAAATGGCAGATTCTTTTTCTCTTTTTACTGGTTATAGATCATGTAAATAGATATAGATCATGTAAATAAAGTTGTTTTTGATTTATTATCTAAAAGAAATCTTATATGATTGTTGGCTTAGTAATATAATAACTTCTCAGCTTATACGCAAACAATTCAGTACATGCAGTGAGAATAGATTGTAGATTCAAATGTTACAACTTTTAGACCCATTGATCATAAGATGTCTCTTTAATTATATTATTGCAAAGGGGTATTTGTTTAATATACGTCGTTAAACATGTGATCACACTCAGTCATTGGATGCTTAATTCCTACATGAATGTGGTATCATGGAGGATATATAATAATATATCTCTATTCTTTAGCAGGGTCCAAACTAAATCAAGTAAATACATTAAATAAAAACTAAGCTTTAATAAAGATTGAACAGTAGCATCAATTATATTATTGAATTATTGTGAGGTAGAAAAAATGATAATCGTGAAATAAATCCAGGAAAATGGCATTTTCACTGTTTTGTGTACTTCTTTGATTTTTTTTAAAAGAGTGTGTTTCGCTATTTTTAGATGCTTGGCGCGTTTAGTTAAGGGAAAACAACTTTCTTTTTTCATAAAAAAAACTTAGTACAAAACAAAGAAAAGAGAAGTTGTGTTAGAAGCTAGTTTTTTCTCTAAAAATTCCCGACAAAATGAAAATCTTTTTTTTTTTAACCTAACGAGAGAATCTACAAAACAAATTTTTGAGGTTTTTCTTATTTCTTTTTGTAAACCCAAAACATTCTTCCTTTCCTAAAAATAAAAATACAAAATTAACTAAACGTTTTTCTCAAGATTTTCACCTCTTTCCTGAAGATAGAAAACTCCTTAAAATTCTTACGCACTCATGCATGTTTCTCATTTATCTTAACTATCTAAAAGTAAAAAGTAACTCCCAATGCCGTTTCCTGTGTTCGGGGAGGTTAAGATGTATACAGCCTTACCCCTACCTAAGGTAGAGAGACTGCTTCCAGTTCTACCAAAGGTAGAAAGGACGACCTTCGGCCTTTTGTAGGGAGTGAGGATCGAACCCCTGACCTCTCGGTTGAGAGGCAAGGGGTTTTCCAATTGATAAAATAGAAAAATGGTAAAGAGGAATGTTGAAACTTGAATGTTGAAAGTCAAGTTTTGTTGAAAGTCTAAGTGATGGAAACTATTAATTGTTCAAACCTTGTGGCGTTAGGAATTAGTTGAAATGTTAAAATGAGATTCTAATTGATGAAAACTAGTAATTCTTTCAATCATGTGGCGATACAACTTTGAGGAAGTCAAATATATACAAATAGAAAATATTACAAGTATTAAACACCTTCTCTATTGCTGAAAGTCAAAACTTATTTCACTATAGGAAAACAACGAGATTTGAAAATGAAAAGTATTACAATAGGATTGTCTGCCGCTAGAGTTTGCTGCCGCCATCAACGAGTACTCGCCTAGTATCACATAGAAGTCAATTTCTCATTAGATTGTAAACCTATATAGGTGTATATTTATGTGGATACGTTTGTGCATGTTTTTATTACTCTTGTCGAAATAATTGATGACACTTCTTCATGGACCCCAATTAAGTTTTCACTTATATTTGTAGATAAAATATACTGTAGTATATACAAATTAAGACACATGTGTGGTTGAAAGATTTGCTAGCAACGGAAATAGATGACCATTTTGTCTCCTTTATTGCCACTACTATGCTTACCATTTGATGATTAAAATGTTCATAAATGATGAAAACGATGACACCTGATGGGCAACTACCACTAGAAACTCATAACGTGATTCATGTACATGCACTTGATTATACTCAAGACATTAATTTGTATACACTATTTTCAAATTATTAATAGACTTAGATTACTTTAAACAAACTCTAATTTCACAAACCTTTTGAATTACTCTACCAAAGATAGTTATTTAAGTATAAAGACAAAAATTAAAAGAAATAGCAACGTAAATCATGAAATAGTGTCTCCTTCTTCGACACTCTTCACATGTCCCCTCATGTGCAACTATATTATAAATGGTCTTAATGACATGATTGATCTACATATGCGTATAAAACAAAATGAAAAAAGAAAAAGAAAAAAGAAAAAGAAAGTATTTATTGCTAGGTGTATGGGCATTTTAGAGAAAAAAAAATAATAAAAAAAAAATAAAAAATTGAACGTCAAAAGAAATTTATGTACTTATTTTAATATAAATATAGAATTCTTTATTTTATTTTTTTTAAAACCTATTTAGATGCAACGTTTGCATTCTAGAGACTTTTTATTTATCTGTATATGATTTCTTTTTAGTGGGACGGTTTTGCAATTAACACTGAAGTAAAATAGGTAGTTTTCGCAAAATCTATTTTAGTGTGTGGTTTGAGTTAATTAACTGTTACAGTTTAATCTTATATAATCAATTAAACTGTAGGACCTATCTATGTAGTTTGAATTAACTAAATGTGATTCAAGTTTTTTTTTTTTTACTATTTTCTCATGTTCATGTACGAGTATATTTTGCTAGCTCTATCTTCTAATTAAGTAGGTTTATGGATAGGGGTACTACTAGTGCACACAAGAACTATTTTATCACAAGAACTTTCAAACTTATTCGGTTATTCCACCAAATGGTACAAGATCGAAAAAATATTTATTTTTTCCTCTCAGAATCGTAAAACATTTGCTATAAAAATCTACAAATCTTCACAGACTCACACATGTAATTCCAAATTTGGGTTGGCCAAGGTTATTTACAGGCTAGCTAGGGGTGTAATTCGTGTATATGTTGATTCTGACTTGCCAACCACCAACTTTGAAAATAAAATAAAAAAAATCTTTTGACTAGTAAACATGCCAAAGATACGACTCTTCAGCTTCAAGTCTTAAGCATGTATCAGTTCCAGCGTCCAAGTGCCATGATGAAGGGTAAAAATGGAAACTATGATCACTTCGAAGATCAGGAAGGTCGAAAAATGTATCATCGTCCTCAGTTGGTATTGAATTTTGTGATTCTTGGGTGTTATCAGATGATAAAGTTGTCGATGAATGAGAATGAGAAAGCGCGGCTTTAGTTGGTGACTCGGCTTCATATTCACTAGCAGCCTTGATGGCAGCTTCACGTATGTCCTTTGGTGATGTGGTTTTTGGTTGTGGAAGTTGGTGTGCTAATTCAGGAAAGTTGAGGTAAGCAGAGTGACCTTTTATAGCTATAGCTGCTACATCATGGGCTCGAGCTGCCATTTCAGCTGTCGGAAATGTTCCTAGCCATATTCTTGATTTCTTTCGTGGCTCGCGAATTTCTGACACCCATTTACCCCAACTCCTCTTTCGTACTCCACGATATGTAGGATGTTTGCATCCACTAGCATCGCCATTTTTACTTGGTTTCTTTTGTTCATTACCATTATTTCCAATTTGAGCTCCTTTCAAGCCTTTTTTAGGCTTGCCTACCATTTCAGTACATGCAATGATCACGGTGGTCGATCTCAAGGGGGTAGTAGAGGTAGACAATTCCGAGGAGCAAGTCGTGGTGGTTGTTGTGGAAGAGGAGGTGGTGGTGGAAGATAAAAATTGTTCGAATTGAGATGCATTTTCCATGTTGGCTTTCAATGAGGCAAGAGGTACATTTATGGTATTTAGCTATTGATACCTACAACCAAATTTTTATGACTCACATATAAATAGTAAACCATGGGCTTTTATTTTTTTTTTAAGATTTTTATTTAATAGTTGTGATTTATTAAATAATTCTATAATAATAATTTATTTTTATTTTTTTTATAAAAGTGTTATAGTCTTATTGGTAGAATAAAGAAAAGAAAAAGCCAAAAAAGAAAGAGAATAAGGGGGCCATGACATGGAAGGAAGTGACTAGCCAACAAGGCATCAAATTTGTTATTATGCATGTGGCCTCTTTTTCTTTATACATTATGCTTTTATTACAGTAATTTTTTTATTTTATTTTTTTCTATTTTAAAGTTCAATTTTAACCTTTGGTCGTCTACAAACATAATTATTGGGTTAGTGAAATTTATGGTTAAATAGAATAGGAGGAGAGTTATTTTACATATCAAACTTTTTTTACATATTAAGGGACTCATCTTCATTATTTATCTAAAAAATATTAATTGCTGAAATTAAAAACATTTTATTATTTCACTTTTTTTTATAACTTTAATATCTCTTAAACCGTTAATCGTTAAGCAAAAATAATTACACCATCGCGACGAGCATTTAGTTATTAGAGGGGCACTTTGATATACTTTCGAAAAAAGAAAAAAAAAACGTTTTTTTCACGTTTTTCGTCTTTTTTTTCGTTTTTCTTCGAAACTGGAATTTGCATGAAATATCATATATGATTTAACAGTAATTTAAAGATCACATGTGATATTAGTGTTAAATCATATATGATATGTAATATCATATGTGATACTAGTGTTAAAGTATATATGATAAATTACATATGATAAATTACATATGATATACATATCATATATGATTTAACACTAATATCCCATGTGGTATTCAAATTAGTGTTAAATCATATATGGTTTTTTCATGCAAATTTCAGTAATGTAAAAAAAAAGTGAAAAAAACGAAAAAAAAATTGTCGAAAGTATATCAAAGTGCCTATCTATATAAAGATAAAAAATTTGTCGAAAGTATATCAAAGTGCCTATCTATAGAAAGATAATTAAATGCTCATCGTAATAGTATATTTATTTTCGTTTGACGATTAACGGTTTGAAAGATATTTATATTTGAAAAAAAAATGAAAGTAGGTTTTTTTAATTGTTGAGATTAATCTCATCCATTAAATCTAATAAAAATGAAGGGTGAAGATTGATCCCTTAATATGTAAAGAAGTTTTTGTCCTCAAATAATCTTAAAACATAGAATAGAAAGTAAAAATAACAATCTTGAGTTGGTCGATGCAAATGATCTTAAACCAAATTTTCATTATATTTTACTAGTAGGGTACCCGCGTGATGCGGCGGCGGGTACCCTGTGACTGAATTTTCTGGTAATGTGATGTTATGTGCCTAAACTTTTTTTAACAATTAATTTAGAAATAATAATAACGGAGATCTTTGTTTAGTTTCTTTTTCGTTTTCGAGTCTAGGTAGATATTTGTTATTACTGTGAGTTGAGGAGTGACCAGTGGGTAGCCTAACAAACAAAAAAAAAAGAAAATCTTACAAAGTTAAAAATGTTTTTTCAATAATATAACAGTTCACTTTTTTGTTTTTTAGTCGAGTGAGTTATCGGTCGAGGTGATAACCCTTCGTCAATTTTGGAGCCGACCAAACCAGTTCGAACCTCATGCTGCAATGGCGGCGACTCGGTGAGCACAATGGCGACCGAATCGGTCGACCGACCACTGCGGGCAGCCTAATGGCTTTATTTTTTAGTGTTTGGTTTAGTAGCTTGATTAGATTGTACATTGTGGTTAAATGGTTGTATATTTTGGTGAATGGGTAAATTAAATAGTGTATTAATTATATATGTTGAATAGTGTTTTTTTAGTTTTATTTGTGCTTCAAATAGTTGTAACTTATGTTTTTTTATTTGTATTTGCTTAAAAATTCTATATTAAGAAATCTTAAAAAATTAATAAAAAGAAAGGTAAAAGATGCATTATAAGTAGTATAGATAATGTTTTATTATGGATTTCTCAACCATTAGTTCTTTCATTTACATTTCAGTGTATGTTACGATTAACATTTAACAGACAAAATACAGAAACACTATATAATAATCAAAGCCAGACTAGCTTGACTTGGAACCATGCTACTTTTGGCATTGACCTTAACCGTATTTGGCTGCCCAAAACTTAGCTCTATATTAACTTAAGCTAGTTTTCTTATGTTGTGTTTACTATCCTATTAGGGTGGTAGCAGTGATATGATGATCTCATGTTTCACCTATGCCTCACCATTCATCAATAATATCATTTCACCTCATTCATGTCTCTCTCATACCTCACCATACTTTTTTAGTGGCTCCATGATCTCATGTCTCACCTAATTTTATTTTTTCATTTTTTATATTCATAATTATATTAAACAATTTAATAAAAACATAATATTTCATTAATAATTAAAAAAAAATTACATAAAACTTAGAAAAAAAAAAGGAAATAACTAGTCATCGAGGTATGATAAGTCTTGAGCCGCTACGTGCTCCGTAAGATCATATCGGAGACGGTTATGGATATCTTCGTCGAGTAACTCCGATAGTACACTGTCGTCATAAACTGGCGCGACCGGCTGATCCATTATTTGAACAGGTGATATTGCCATCTCGTCGTCTTTTAAAATAATATTGTGAAATATAATACACGTATAAACGAGTTGTCGAATCTTTTCGAACGACATAACTCAGAGAGGACAACTGAGAATCATCCATTTTGCCTTAAGACGACCAAAAGCTCGTTCGACATTCTTTCTTGCAGACTCTTGTAGCTTCTTGAATCTCTTTTCCTTCGGTTCAGTGGGATACTTATATGCTTTAACAAACATTGAATACGTAGGATAGATTCCATCGGTAAGATAATATCCACGTTTGTAAAGCCGTCCATTTAGAGAAAATGAACTGTTTGGCGCCGTTCCATTTCGCTACGTAAGATACAATGGAGACTGATTCAAAACATTGATATCGTTGTTTGCACCGGGAGGACCAAAAAACGAATGCCAAATTCACAATTCATTTTAAGCGACGGCTTCAAGCATAATAGTCGGGTATTAGTGATCACCTCTCTTATATTGGCCTTTCAAATGTCTAGGACAATTTCGCCAAATGAAATGTGTACAATCAATGCTACCAAGCATTCCAGGAATGTGATGTTTTTCTTCATGTGCCTCGAATAAGCGTGCAACGTCATGGGCTGTCGGCCTACGTAAGAACTCTCGACCATATAATTCAATTATCGCATGGCAAAAATGATCAAGGCATTCTCCTACAAAATATTAAATAGTAAAAAAAAACAAAAAATTTATAAAAAAAAAAAAAAAACCGAATTAAAATAAATAAATATGAGAAGGTTAACCTGACGTTCTTCGTGCCATGTTTAAATAGTCATCAAATCTATCCGGAGGTTCACCCGTCGCGAGTTGCCGAATGGCCGATGTGCATTTTTGTAACGCTGTGAAACTTTTTTGTCCCCTCGCGTCTTGGCCCTCTTTAAACCATTCGAATCTCGCTTCAACATCACCAACAATTCTTAAAAAGAAGCTTCTATTCATACGAAACCTATCACGAAAAACATGGGCGGAAAACTTTGGTCGTTCGACGAAATAGTCATTCATTAGAGTTTGTAAAGCTTTTTCACGAAAGCGGGTGACAGACTCCCGGGTTTCGGTAGTGCCTGAACTTGTTGTGTCTTCAATGGAATCGTTCAGTGCTAAATAGGTTGATAGGGTACTACCGGATAACAATAGATCGAAAGACTCGTCAGGAAAAACTAACTCGTCTTCGGATGAAGAAGAAGAGGATGAAGACATTTTGTTTAGAGTGTTGTAGTTGATTTGTTTGTGTGAAAATAATGAGAGTTGGAATAAAATGTGAATAATGTGTATATTTATTGATGAGTGTCTAAATACTCATAATTTTATTCCCATTTAAACTGCAAAAACATCTGAAAACACTCAGAAATACCACAAAATACTATAAATATCATTGAAATGTGTTTTTATGTGTTACAAGTGCAAAAGGATTGAAAACTGATGAAAAAACAACAAAGTTTACATAATTTACAGTTTCAGTCCCTAAACTTTCAAAGATTGGCAAATCTAGTCCCTGGAATCCAAAAAATGTGGAGTTTCATCATTCAAGATCCCTGAAATATTCTAAGTTGTCAAAAATGGTCCTTGAATGAATCTTTGGGCAAATGGCAGAAAAGGTCCTTAAACTTTTGGAAAGTGTCAAAAATGATCCTTGTTTTCTTTTAAAAATGAAAAATAGCATTTATAGTCCTTGTATTATTGGTACTTGGCATGTTTGACCCTTTTGATAAGTTTGGGAAAGTTACAATATCAGTCCCTCAAAAATCAGAAAATTACAATTTTGGTCCTTGTGATAATCCAAAACCAAACGGACCCTTTGTGTATTATTAACCCCAGCCAAACCCAAAAGAACCCTCTGTCAATATCCTGTGACCCCCCCTCAAACTTGAACCCCCAGCCAAATTAATATAAAATCCTGTCAAACCCATTTCCCTCCCACAAACCATCTCCCCTGTTCATCTCCCTCACCCACAACTGCAAACCCAAAACCAGGGTGGTTTTTACCACCACCTCACCACCTTTCCACCTCACCTATCTACTCTCCAGCTCATCCCCCCTCCTCTTGTATACCCACTAAGCATTTAATGCTTCCCCACCATCAAACACTCCATCCTTACTCATAAACCTGTTTTTGTTGCCACCTCAACCCCAGCCCCATACCTACTATCTAAATTGTCCCCTAAACCTTCACAAACATCCACAATTCTTTAATTGCCTCAAAATCACTCAGTACCTGCTTTTGATATTTTTGGCGTCAAAATGCCAAGTGCACGGTTATGATGAATTCAAAGGATCCAAGGGTTGAAATCAAGTGAGAAAGTTTCAGAGATGTCGACAGAGCTCTAAAAGATCAATATAAAAAAGAAAGAAGCAATGTGGGAAGCTATCTAAAGTAATTTTAGTTAATGTATGTCGAATAACTTAATTTTCATATTCCAGTGTATGTTTTAGCTTTCAAGTACTGTATTCATCAATCTTAGTGTATTGTAAACCTTTTTCAATAAGCAATTTCAAGTTTCAGTTTCATTTTCAGTTTATGCAAATTTCAAGCTTAAAATTCTCATATTAGCTTAATGTTGTTATTAGTTGTTGTTAAGGACTAATAAACCCATATAAGTTCCTTATATAGCTTGTATAAGCTATTAGATACCTTAAAAATCAGTGTAGAGTTATAATTCAAAAATACCAAAAAAATACTCAAAAATAGTGAGAAAATCAAAAAATCAATGGAAAAGATGATCACAGCTGGAGCAGGGTAAATTTTGGATTGCCTTGGGTTTAGAAGCTTAGTGGTAAGCTATTAGGGTGGATCCTTGGTCCTTGTTCTATGTTTTCAGCCAAATTCACTTTGTAAGCATAATTTCTACTTATTTGCATTTTACTGTATATGTATGCTTTATGCTTTAATCTTTATGTTTTTATGTTTCAGTAGTGTTGTTAAGTAATAACAGAGGTTAAAATAGGTTGTTTGTTCTTTGATAGTGGTTATTGCTTAAAATCTCATTAACTCAGTCAAATAAGCAAATTGTCCATCTCTTTGTTTTATGCTATTATTGTTGGTCTATCATGCTTTATTGGTCCAATATAATCATACAATAAAGTTAAGAATCAGTGTTGAGGTTTAAATCATTCATTTGTTTTGAAAATCACAAAAGCATTTGGTTAAAGGGTTGTTTGGATTCATTGTGTTATCTGTGTTAGAGACTGTTTGTGTTGTTGCTTGTTGTTGTTTTATATCACATTAGTATCTAATAACTCAGTGCAACCATAAAAACCTGTCCTTGTTTGATAAAAAAGTCAAAATTGATTCTTGAATCTCATTTCAGCTTAACTGTTAAGATTATAGTTTGCATAATCAATCAAATAGGTGCATACATAGTCCATATAGCTTATTCTAGTCTTAAAATAGCTTATTTTAACATAATCAATAAGTAGGATTGATCCAAAGTTCATCAAAGTCAACTTATTTGGTTTTCACAAAAAGTCAAATTTTCTTATTTTCAGTTTTTGAATAAACTTGTTATTTTTCTTGTGATCTTACTGTTAGGATTTAGGACTTAAGCTTTTAGGTTAATATTATTTTGCTGCTTATCTTAACTAGAATAATTTTAGTTTATATCTATTCAGCTTATAAACTGCTTATTTGCTAGCTTGTTTTAAGTACTTTTCCAAAAACCTCCCCTGTGCAGAGGAGTTGGTTGTATCTGCTTGATTTCACAAGCTCACACAGAGCTTATTAGTGGGACCCAGGGCTTGACCCTTAGCTTTTTGGAAAGCCCATCTAGCTATCTCTTTAGTCCAGTGCTTATTTTCCACTTTCTAGTTTATTTGGTAGGACTGCTTATAGCTTTTTGTTTGTCCCATTTCCTTTGTACACTGAATACTCAGAGTTTACAAGCTTTTTCTTAAGCTCACACAGAGCTTAATAGTGGGCCCCAGTGTGAGATTCTTGGCTTTTTGGAAACCTCAATAAGCCAGCTTATTACATCCAAGCTTACTTTTGACCTCTGATCCCTTGCCCCTAGTTAAATTTGGCCTACAAAATCCTTGCAGGCCTGTTTGGTTTCTTGGTTTAGTAAAAGTGCTTATTAGCTTATCTTAAGCTTATCAGTATGTTTCTTTGTATCTTTTAGCTTAATTTAAGTACTTTTAGCTTATTTACATCTTATTTCACCTTTGGTTCCAACTGTGAAGCTTATTTCAAGCTTATTTGAGCTAAAAAATCAATTTAAGCTTAAAAACTCAACTGTTAAGCTCATAAGCTTTTGTTCTGCTTATTTTTAAGTTTTAAAATTTTTGTCTTCATTAAAGTTGCTTATAATCAGTAGTATAATAGGTTTATAAAAGAAAAATCACAAAAACATCAACTTTAAAAATAGTGATAGCGTTTATTTAATATAAATTAGCTTTTTAATTTTCTTTTTCAGCTTATTATTAAGCACTTTCTGTTTTTATAATTTTCTTAGCTTTCTGTCACCATAGGATAATTATAGATAAAATTTCAGAATTTTCTTAGTTTGTTTAGTATTTATTAGAATTTAAAATAGTTAAAAAAAAATATTAAATAATTAATAATAAATAAATAAAAAACAAAAAAAATATCTTTTCAGTTTTAAAATTAGTTTTCTAATATTTTAGATTTTTCTAAGTTAAAATTTCAATTTTCTAGGTTAATTTTGTATTTTCTTGTATTTAAGTGTATTTTAAATAATTAATAAATAGTAATTAAATAATAATAAATAGATAAAAAGTGTAATAAATATATTTTCAGTTTTAAAATAAGTTTTATAATATTTTAGATTTTTCTAAGTCATAATTTCACTTTTCTAGCTTTATTTAATATTTTCTTATATTTTAGGGTATTATTAAATAGTTAAAAATAGTTTTTAATTAATAATAATTAAATAAATAGTTATAAAAATAATTTTAATTTTCCAATAATTTTATTTTATTATTAGGATTATAAAAATATCATTTTCATATCCGTAGGTATTTTATTCTTTTAAATTTACATTTTATTTTATACGTTTACGTAAAATTTAGTAAACGTACGCATTTACGTTTGTTTAATCTGATTGTTGTGCTTTATAGCTCTGTATCCAAATACAATTCCAAACAATCAGTAGTGTAATTATCAACCAAAATCTTTACAGATCATTATCCTTAGTGATCATTCTACGTCTGAACATTTTCACACACCATTCAACCTCTGTGGGACTTAACGACCTGGGAATCCACTAAATTCCAAGGGCAATTGTATTGAGTCCATAATAGTTGACTTTTGTTGACTAAAACCTTTGGTCAATATTTCTTGACTGTTTTGGAAGCGAATCAAATTTTGGCGCCGCTGCCGGGGAGGCTTTAGCGTGTTTTAAACATTTTCAGACCCATACTTGCACATATACCACCTTTTGTAAACAGTTTTTTGTAAAGTTATCAAAATCAAAAAGTTCATTAACACTTTTCCTAAAGTGTTAACAACACCAAAGAAAAAATATAAAACAACAAAACAATCGTAACGTTTTCTATCCTGTATTTTCTTTAAGGTGATTCTTAAAGAGGTACGATTTGGTTAAACGAGACGATACCAAAAATATTGTCCAAAAGTATTTAAACCCTTAGCACAAATCCATACTTACGTCTTTTTAGTGGTACTTGATAAATACATAAAAATCAACCACCGCAAATCAAGGCAGAACACCTACCAACTGGGGGTGTGAACATTAATAAGTTCCCAATCTTAAAGATCAAAACTTGCCTGTGTGTCCTTGTGATTTGGTGTACCTTTTTCAAAGAAGCCATTTCATTTGTGATTATTGGTTTAAGTTCACTTGTCATTTTGCCTCGCATTTGTTTTTGAAAACTGATTTTTATACTTAGTGCATGCGCACTCGTTCTTCCAGCTCCACAAGTCCACTTTCAGAGCTTGTAAGTATTCCACGTAAACGTAGAGGACGTTCAGCTCCTTCAGCCGTGACTGAGGAACGTCTAGCACCACCACCCACTGTCGTAATGGCAGAAGATAAACCGATGAACGAGCTTCTCCAAGCACCCATCGATGGTTACGGAGATGCCATTGTTGTCCTAGCCATCGTGGCTGATACCTTTGAGCTCAAAACCGGGTTGCTTACGCTTGTAACCCAAAGTCAATTTTATGGTTTTGAGCGAGACGACCCTCATGCACATATTCGATGGTTCAATAAGATTGCATCGACCATCAAATACAAGAATGTCCCACATGAAGCAATTAAGCTTCTTCTGTTCCCATTCTCTTTAGAGGGACAAGCCCGGATTTGGCTTGAGAAACAACCCCCTCGTTCCATTGAGACATGGGAAGATTTAGTCACTAAGTTTGTTAACGAATTCTATCCTCCATCCCGAACTACAAGTCTTAAGAATGAGATAATGAAATTCACTCAAAGATTTGATGAATCATTCGGTGAGGCATGGGATCGTTACAAAGAGTTGCTCCGAAAGTGTCCGCATCATGGTTTTACCGAGTTAATGCAAATGGATACTTTCTATAATGGTCTGAGCCAAGCTGACCAAGACTCTTTAAATGCCTTCGCGGGAGGTAATTTCCTGAGCAAGACCACAAAAGAAGCCTTGCAAATCATAGAAAACAAGTCCCAGGTCCGCCCTGTACGAACAAAGACATATCAGTCTCAGTCTAATGCAGGACCTTCTACTTCATCTCACGTGAGTACATCTAGCACCGATGCTAAGATTGACAAACTCACGGATGCTATTCAGGCTTTGGTTCTTGCAAACCAAAAGAAAGTCACTTTCACACAGACACCATCACATGGTGAAGTGAAGAAAGTTGAGGTCTGTGTTACTTGTGGTGGCCCTCATGCATACTACAACTGTACTGCCACCGATGGTAGTCCGTTTGAAGCCAATGCTATAGCCGGTACTTCACATCAAGGAGGTAATCAATACCGTCCTCAAAATGAACCAAACTACCGTGCTAATACTTATCAGGGACCACCCAGTTTTAACCAGAATCATAACATGCAAAACCGGAATCATAACCAACCTAGAATGAACCAAGGTTATCAAAACCAAGGTAATTTCTATCCCGGACCAAATCAAGGTTTCCAACATCAAGGAAATTTTAATCAAAACAATTTCAATCGAGGGAATCAATTTCATGGGAATATGAATCCTAACCAAGGAAATTTTCAAAATCAAGGCCCTAATCCGAACAATAGAGGCCAGAATTTTCCTAATCAAACTCACGCCATTGTTCCAACTGGACCATCATCTGATGAGCTATTGAAGCAATTCATGAAATCCCAAGATGAAATGAACAGGTTGTTGGTTAGCCAGATTTCTGACATTAAGAAGTCTTTAAATGATCAACCCTCGGGCTCAGGAAAACTTCCGAGCAACACGATCGCTAACCCGAGGGGCGATGCAAAGGCGATCACAACCAGAAGTGGTGTATCATACGAAGGACCCATTGTTCCTCCTACCTCCTCTTCTTCTTCTTCTCCTAAGGTAGTGGAACGTGAACTTGAGGCGACAAAAGACAAGGAACTTCCTACTAATAACGGAGGTACCAACGATGTCCATCCTCAAGTTGTCCCGAAACCCAAATCCAATTCAGGAGTTGTTTTTGAACCTCCAGTAGCTCCCGTTGAAAACCCCAAATCCAAATCTTCTATACCTTACCCATCACGTTTGAATGAGCAAAAGCTCCGCGAAAGAGCCAGTCATCAAATGGACAAATTTTTTCAAATTTTCCAAGAACTACATTTTGACATAAGCTTTGCGGATGCTATCATGCTGATGCCCAAGTTTGCATCAACTCTCAAACACATGTTAAGCAACAAGGAAAAACTGTTTGAAATGGCTAAAACTCCTCTGAACGAGAACTGCTCAGCAGTTCTGTTAAAGAAGCTTCCCGAGAAGCTTGGAGATCCTGGAAAATTTCTCTTACCTTGTGTATTTCCAGGGATGGTTGAATGCTTTGCCTTAGCCGATCTTGGTGCAAGCATTAACTTGATGCCTCATTCAGTATGGAAGAAACTTTCTCTTCCAGACCTTACTCCTACCTGCATGACTCTTGAGCTTGCAGATCGTACAATATCCCGTCCACTTGGCATTGCCGAGGATGTATTCGTGAAAGTAGGAAAGTTCCATTTTCCAGCTGACTTTGTGGTTGTTGACTTCGATGCCGATCATCGGGTTCCCCTCATTGTTGGACGAGGATTCCTGAGAACGGGCCGTGCTCTCATTGATGTATTTGAGCAAGAAATCACATTACGTGTGGGTAATGAAGCTGTCACCGTTAACCTTGATCAAACTTCGAGGTACTCCGCAAACTATGATTCTGAGTCGATTAACCGAATAGATATCATTGATGTTGCTTCTGAAGAGTACTCTCAAGAAGTTCTCGGTTATGTTCATAATTCTTCGAGTGATAATCTCACTCATTCATCTCAACCTATCATTGCCAATTCTACTCCTTCTCTCACTCCGTTTGAGGAAAGTGACTTCATCTTGGAAGAGATTGAAGCATACTTGTCTAGTGATTCGGTTTCATGGGAAATTGATCACGCTCCAATTGACATCGAGGGAGATATTCTTCTCATCGAGAAGATGCTCAATGATGATCCTTCATCAATCCCTCTTCAAGAACTTCATAAAGAGGAAATCAAAACCATTGAAAAATCTAATGATCCTCCCGAAGTCGAACTTAAGGACTTACCACCTCATCTCGAGTATGCATTTCTTGAGGGTGATGATAAATTACCCGTCATTATTGCTCGAGATTTGAATAAAGATGAAAAAGCTGCTCTCATAAAGGTCTTAAACTCACACAAGCAAGCAATTGCTTGGAAACTCTCCGACATTAAGGGTATCAACCCTGAGTTTTGTACTCACAAAATCTTGATGGAGGATGACTTCAAACCAGCAGTTCAACATCAGAGAAGGGTGAATCCTAAGATTCATGAGGTTATTAAACAGGAGGTTCTCAAACTTCTTGATGCCGGTTTAATTTACCCGATCTCAGATAGTCCTTGGGTTAGCCCAATTCACTGTGTTCCTAAAAAGGGTGGCATAACTGTTGTCACAAATGAAGAAAACGAGTTAATTCCAACTCGGCTGGTAACGGGATGGCGTGTTTGCATTGACTATCGTAAGTTGAATGACGCCACCCGAAAAGACCATTTTCCCCTACCCTTCATGGAACAAATGCTTGAGAGATTAGCAGGGAACGAATACTATTGTTTCTTAGATGGTTTCTCGGGTTATTTTCAGATCCCCATTGATCCACAGGATCAAGAAAAGACCACGTTCACCTGCCCATACGGAACTTTTTCCTACAGACGTATGCCTTTTGGCCTATGTAACGCTCCTGGCACGTTCCAACGATGTATGATGGCAATTTTCCACGACATGATCGGGGAAACAATGGAGGTGTTTATGGATGACTTCTCGGTCATTGGGGACTCGTTTCAAACATGTCTCTCCCATTTAGAAAAAATGCTAAAACGGTGTGAAGACACCAATCTTTGTCTAAATTGGGAGAAGAGCCACTTTATGGTCAAAGAAGGCATAGTCCTTGGCCATAAAATTTCAAAAAACGGGATTGAGGTCGATAGAGCAAAAGTCGATGTTATTGCTAAATTGCCTCATCCTACTACCGTCAAAGGTATTAGGAGTTTTTTAGGTCATGCCGGTTTTTATCGCAGATTCATACAAGATTTTTCTAAAATCGCTCGGCCTATGACTCATCTCCTTGAGAAGGATGCTCCTTTTATCTTCTCACCTGAGTGCATCGAAGCTTTTGAAACATTAAAGAAAAAGCTTACGGAAGCACCCATTCTCGTTGCCCCCGACTGGGACTTACCTTTTGAGCTCATGTGCGATGCAAGTGATTTTGCTATCGGTGCAGTCCTGGGGCAACATAAAACCAAGCATTTTCAGCCTATCCACTACGCAAGTAAAACTATGACTGAAGCTCAAACCCATTACACCACTACAGAAAAAGAATTATTAGCTGTGGTGTATGCGTTTGAGAAGTTTCGGCCATACCTAATCTTGACCAAATGCGTGGTGTATACGGATCACTCGGCTCTCAAATATCTCTTTGCAAAACAAGATGCAAAGCCGAGATTGCTCCGTTGGGTTCTCCTTCTGCAAGAATTTGATATCATTATACGTGATAAAAAAGGAGCTGAGAATCTGGCTGCTGATCATCTGTCCCGATTAGAAAACCCACACCAAGATGTTTTCGAGAAAAAGAAAATAAATGAAACATTTCCTCTCGAGACACTCAATGCGGTTACTTTTCGTGGAAACTCTACTACCCCATGGTTTGCTGACTTCGCAAATTACCATGCGGGTAACTTCATAGTGAAAGGAATGTCGACCCAACAGAAGAACAAATTCTTCAAGGATGTTAAACATTACTTCTGGGACGACCCCTACTTATTCAAAATCTGTGCGGATCAAGTCATCCGACGGTGTGTTTATGGACAGGAAGCTATGGACATTCTCAAAGCTTGCCATGCTGGACCCACCGGGGGCCATCATAGTCCAAATTACACCGCCAAAAAGGTGTTTGATTCCGGGTTTTATTGGCCCTCTATTTACAAGGATGCCCACGAATTTGTCAAAGCATGTGACGCTTGTCAACGTCACGGAAATATCTCTCAAAGAAATGAAATGCCGCAAAACGCCATTCAAGTGTGTGAGATCTTTGACATCTGGGGCATTGACTTTATGGGGCCATTTCCATCATCTCGAGGAAACAAATACATACTTGTGGCTGTTGACTATTTGTCAAAATGGGTTGAAGCGAAAGCTTTACCCACCAATGATGCCCGAGTTGTTGTTAAATTCTTAAAATCTCTTTTTGCTCGGTTTGGAACTCCACGAGCTATAATTAGTGATCGTGGGACGCATTTCTGCAATGACCAATTTGATCGAGTCATGAAAAAATATGGTGTAACTCACCGTCTCTCTACTGCATACCACCCCCAGACAAGTGGGCAAGTGGAAGTTTCCAACCGAGGGATTAAAAGAATTCTGGAGAGGACAGTAGGCGAAAACCGTGCCTCTTGGTCGGATAAGCTAGATGACGCACTCTGGGCCTTCCGTACGGCTTATAAAACACCCATCGGGTGTACTCCATACAAGCTAGTATACGGAAAGGCGTGTCATCTGCCGATTGAGCTTGAGCACAAAGCATACTGGGCCTTGAAACATGCCAACTTCGATATTCAGACAGCTGGTGATCACAGAAAAGTTCAAATGAATGAATTAAATGAACTCCGTGATCAAGCATACGAGAACTCTTTGATCTACAAACAAAAGACAAAGAAGATTAATGACTCCAAAATCAAGAACCGCGTTTTCAATGTCGGTGATCGAGTCCTTCTTTTCAATTCAAGATTGAAGATTTTCTCAGGAAAACTAAAATCCCGCTGGTCTGGACCATTCACCATCACTAAAGTATTTCCTTATGGAACCATTGAGTTATCTCAACCTGATGGTCCAAATTTAAAAGTGAATGGTCATCGGTTGAAGCACTATTTTGGAGAGGACATTCCACCTATGGTTGTCCCGGATCTACAAACTTTCCCCATGAACCAATGAATGCGGGGATCGAGTCAAGCTAGCGACTCGGGAATCAAAAACAGTAGCACCATATGGGTTTTCACCCATATTTCTGACTTCTTTCTACTTTCTACCACCCTAGTGTAGGGGAGTTGCCCCCCGCTGTTGTATATAAGTTTTCATTCAAAAAAAAATCATCACAAAAATAATGGCCGTAATATTTCCCTTTTACGTTCTATGTTTCGGCATAACCGCCGGTACTTTGAATATTGAGGACAATATTCATTTCTAGTGTGGGGGGGAATTCTCATGAATTTTATCATGTAATTATACCACCCAATTCCCCCATTTTTGGCCAAAATATTTTTTTGGGAGTAAGTGTTTTGCACTTACTCAGCTTACGGTTATCAATCCGCCATGTCTAATAAACAAAAGGATTGGCTAATCCAGGAGCAAACGGCTCTTGGTAAAGATATCTCAAATCCGTTGACGGCTTGCAATTTGCCCAAAATTGTATGGTGTTCAGCTCACCATATCTTTAATTAGTGAAGAGTTGGCTAGCCCGCAAGTTTATGGCTTGTGGTAAAGGCAGTGGGAAAACCATAATTGGTAATCGACTCACCAAAGATATTTTATCTAAGAGTTGGCTAGTCCAGAAGCAAACGGCTTCTGGTAAAGACAAATCAAAACCGTTGAAAGCTGGTGATTTGCTCAAAATCATTTGGTTATCATTGTACCAAGGTTCTTACTTGAACTGAAACAATTGGCTACTCCAGAAGTAATGGCTTTTGGTAAAGAGATTCAACTCAATTAAGTTTTCTCAAAAGATTGCTAGGGACTAGCAATAATTTAGTGTGGGGGATTGATGAGTGTCTAAATACTCATCATTTTATTCCCATTTAAACTGCAAAAACATCTGAAAACACTCATAAATACCACAAAATACTATAAATATCATTGAAATGTGTTTTTATGTGTTACAAGTGCAAAAGGATTGAAAACTGATGAAAAAACAACAAAGTTTACATAATTTACAGTTTCAGTCCCTAAACTTTCAAAGATTGGCAAATCTAGTCCCTGGAATCTAAAAAATGGGGAGTTTCATCATTCAATATCCCTGAAATATTCGAAGTTGTCATAAATGGTCCTTGAATGAATCTTTGGGCAAATGGCAGAAAAGGTCCTTAAACTTTTGGAAAGTGTCAAAAATGATCCTTGTTTTCTTTTAAAAATGAAAAATGGCATTTATAGTCCTTGTATTATTGGTACTTGGCATGTTTGACCCTTTTGATAAGTTTGGGAAAGTTACAATTTCAGTCCCTCAAAAATCAGAAAATTACAATTTTGGTCCTTGTGATAATCCAAAACCAAACGGACCCTTTGTGTATTATTAACCCCAGCCAAACCCAAAAGAACCCCCTGTCAATATCCTGTGACCCCCCCCTCAAGCTTGAACCCCCAGCCAAATTAATATAAAACCCGGTCAAACCCCGGTCAAACCCATTTCCCTCCCACAAACCATCTCCCCTGTTCATCTCCCTCACCCACAACTGCAAACCCAAAACCAGGGTGGTTTTTACCACCACCTCACCACCTTTCCACCTCACCTATCTACTCTCCAGCTCATCCCCCCTCCTCTTGTATACCCACTAAGCATTTAATGCTTCCCCACCATCAAACACTCCATCCTTACTCATAAACCTGTTATTGTTGCCACCTCAACCCCAGCCCCATACCTACTATCTAAATTGTCCCCTACACCTCCACAAACATCCACAATTCTTTAATTGCCTCAAAATCACCCAGTACCTGCTTTTGATATTTTTGGCGTCAAAATGCCAAGTGCACGGTTATGATGAATTCAAAGGATCCAAGGGTTGAAATCAAGTGGGAAAGTTTCAGAGATGTCGACAGAGCTCTAAAAGATCAATATAAAGAAGAAAGAAGCAATGTGGGAAGCTATCTAGAGTAATTTTAGTTAATGTATGTCGAATAACTTAATTTTCATATTCCAGTGTATGTTTTAGCTTTCAAGTACTGTATTCATCAATCTTAGTGTATTGTAAACCTTTTTCAATAAGCAATTTCAAGTTTCAGTTTCATTTTCAGTTTATGCAAATTTCAAGCTTAAAATTCTCATATTAGCTTAATGTTGTTATTAGTTGTTGTTAAGGACTAATAAACCCATATAAGTTCCTTATATAGCTTGTATAAGCTATTAGATACCTTAAAAATCAGTGTAGAGTTATAATTCAAAAATACCAAAAAAAATACTCAAAAATAGTGAGAAAATCAAAAAATCAATGGAAAAGATGATCACAGCTGGAGCAGGGTAAATTTTGGATTGCCTTGGGTTTAGAAGCTTAGTGGTAAGCTATTAGGGTGGATCCTTGGTCCTTGTTCTATGTTTTCAGCCAAATTCACTTTGTAAGCATAATTTCTACTTATTTGCATTTTACTGTGTATGTATGCTTTATGCTTTAATCTTTATGTTTTTATGTTTCAGTAGTGTTGTTAAGTAATAACAGAGGTTAAAATAGGTTGTTTGTTCTTTGATAGTGGTTATTGCTTAAAATCTCATTAACTCAGTCAAATAAGCAAATTGTCCATCTCTTTGTTTTATGCTATTATTGTTGGTCTATCATGCTTTATTGGTCCAATATAATCATACAATAAAGTTAAGAATCAGTGTTGAGGTTTAAATCATTCATTTGTTTTGAAAATCACAAAAGCATTTGGTTAAAGGGTTGTTTGGATTCATTGTGTTATCTGTGTTAGAGACTGTTTGTGTTGTTGCTTGTTGTTGTTTTATATCACATTAGTATCTAATAACTCAGTGCAACCATAAAAACCTGTCCTTGTTTGATAAAAAGTCAAAATTGATTCTTGAATCTCATTTCAGCTTAACTGTTAAGATTATAGTTTGCATAATCAATCAAATAGGTGCATACATAGTCCATATAGCTTATTCTAGTCTTAAAATAGCTTATTTTAACATAATCAATAAGTAGGATTGATCCAAAGTTCATCAAAGTCAACTTATTTGGTTTTCACAAAAAGTCAAATTTTCTTATTTTCAGTTTTTGAATAAACTTGTTATTTTTCTTGTGATCTTACTGTTAGGATTTAGGACTTAAGCTTTTAGGTTAATATTATTTTGCTGCTTATCTTAACTAGAATAATTTTAGTTTATATCTATTCAGCTTATAAACTGCTTATTTGCTAGCTTGTTTTAAGTACTTTTCCAAAAACCTCCCCTGTGCAGAGGAGTTGGTTGTATCTGCTTGATTTCACAAGCTCACACAGAGCTTATTAGTGGGACCCAGGGCTTGACCCTTAGCTTTTTGGAAAGCCCATCTAGCTATCTCTTTAGTCCATTGCTTATTTTCCACTTTCTAGCTTATTTGGTAGGACTGCTTATAGCTTTTTGTTTGTCCCATTTCCTTTGTACACTGAATACTCAGAGTTTACAAGCTTTTTCTCAAGCTCACACAGAGCTTAATAGTGGGCCCCAGTGTGAGATTCTTGGCTTTTTGGAAACATCAATAAGCCAGCTTATTACATCCAAGCTTACTTTTGACCTCTGATCCCTTGCCCCTAGTTAAATTTGGCCTACAAAATCCTTGCAGGCCTGTTTGGTTTCTTGGTTTAGTAAAAGTGCTTATTAGCTTATCTTAAGCTTATCAGTATGTTTCTTTGAGCCTTTTAGCTTAATTTAAGTACTTTTAGCTTATTTACATCTTATTTCACCTTTGGTTCCAACTGTGAAGCTTATTTCAAGCTTATTTGAGCTAAAAAATCAATTTAAGCTTAAAAACTCAACTGTTAAGCTCATAAGCTTTTGTTCTGCTTATTTTTAAGTTTTAAAATTTTTGTCTTCATTAAAGTTGCTTATAATCAGTAGTATAATAGGTTTATAAAAGAAAAATCACAAAAACATCAACTTTAAAAATAGTGATAGCGTTTATTTAATATAAATTAGTTTTTTAATTTTCTTTTTCAGCTTATTATTAAGCACTTTCTGTTTTTATAATTTTCTTAGCTTTCTGTCACCATAGGATAATTATAGAAAAAATTTCAGAATTTTCTTAGTTTGTTTAGTATTTATTAGAATTTAAAATAGTTAAAAAAATATTAAGTAATTAATAATAAATAAATAAAAAACAAAAAAAATATCTTTTCAGTTTTAAAATTAGTTTTCTAATATTTTAGATTTTTCTAACTTAAAATTTCAATTTTCTAGGTTAATTTTGTATTTTCTTGTATTTAAGTGTATTTTAAATAATTAATAAATAGTAATTAAATAATAATAAATAGATAAAAAGTGTAATAAATATATTTTCAGTTTTAAAATAAGTTTTATAATATTTTAGATTTTTCTAAGTCATAATTTCACTTTTCTAGCTTTATTTAATATTTTCTTATATTTTAGGGTATTATTAAATAGTTAAAAATAGCTTTTAATTAATAATAATTAAATAAATAGTTATAAAAATAATTTTAATTTTCCAATAATTTTCTTTTATTATTAGGATTATAAAAATATCATTTTCATATCCGTAGGTATTTTATTCTTTTAAATTTACATTTTATTTTATACGTTTACGTAAAATTTAGTAAACGTACGCATTTACGTTTGTTTAATCTGATTGTTGTGCTTTATAGCTCTGTATCCAAATACAATTCCAAACAATCAGTAGTGTAATTATCAACCAAAATCCTTACAGATCATTATCCTTAGTGATCATTCTACGTCTGAACATTTTCACACACAATTCAACCTCCGTGGGACTTAACGACCTGGGAATCCACTAAATTCCAAGGGCAATTGTATTGAGTCCATAATAGTTGACTTTTGTTGACTAAAACCTTTGGTCAATATTTCTTGACTGTTTTGGAAGCGAATCATTTATAAAGAGATTTTTTTTAATGGAATAACGACTATAATTTTAAGCCGTGTAACGGCTAGTTTTCTTCCACTCTCCTACAAACCGAATCGGCAAAATATCCCGCTCCTCCTCCATGCCGCCCCATACCACAACTGTTGCGGTGGTGTTGCCGCTCGGCATCAAGCCAAACCGAGTGCAAACCACACCCATTGCCACCACCCTTATAATCATTTTGGTAAGTTGATATCATAAGAAACTAATATACCAAAAAACATGGTACCACTTAAAATTAAATAAATCCTTGTTTAGACTGAAATCTAGCACTATTAGTATTATCTGAGTGATGGGGGACATGTGAATCAATCATCATTGTCAGTTATCAACGTTTTACAATATATATATATATATATATATATATATATATATATATTAAAAAATACTAATATTATTATTATCTAGAGTAAATTGCAAATTATGTCCTTAACGTTTGTCATTTTTGCGAGAAATGTCCTTAATTTTAAAAATTTGCGAGCTATGTACCTAACGTTTGGGTTTTTTGCGTGAAATGCCTATTAGGCACTACTGTAGTTGCAAATTCTCTTTTTTTGCTAAAGATCGTCAAATTTTACCGTTAATGGCCATGTGAAATGACTAATTTACCCTCCTTCACGTACATGTTTCTTGTTACCACACTTGCACACTCTACTACCCCATTTTTTGCTTCTCTCTCTAACACTGTCTTTTTATCTTTCGAACAAAACAACAACATCAATCCAACACACTTTCATCACCATCAACTTCATCTTCAACCATAGCCCATCTTTTTCATCTTCATTTTTATCAACTCTTATATCCCATATGTTTTAACTTTACCTTCATTTTCATACTAATATATCCCATTAATTTTGTCACACTTTTATATCAATGTTGATGCAGATTTCTGACCAGGTTTTAATATTTATAAATTATCGTCTACCTATAGTCTACCTAATGCCCTAACTAGCAGTGTACCCGGTCGTGTGTAGTGTAGTATTCGGTCAACTCGAGTTCGTCCCAAGAGCTATGCGTGTTGATCTAATTTAAGTTCTAGTGTCACTAGTTTTAATGGGGATTTGTATTGAATGATTATAAACTAAAGAAATGAAATAAAACAAAAGCAATTAAACGTGGAAAGATTATCAATAGGGAGAAATGTGTTAGCCTAGTTACTAGTCTTGCTATGCCATGATTACGTTTTCTAATTAATGTTTTCTATCACTCCACATGGGGTGGTTAAAATCAACTAGACTCAGTTGGTCAATTCGTCTAGTCCTATCTTTCATAACGTCCTATTCCGTAACCTAATGATTACAAGAGTTCGTGGGTTTACGAAATGAAAGAGTCATTAATTTCCTCTACGATCTAAGACTTATTTAATTAAACCCGGCAGGCCGGATCTTAGGTTTCCCCTGAATTCTTAAGCATTTATGTTTGGAAGGTGATCGTTAGGTATAATTCTCACGCAAGATAGTGAGTCCTATAGTCAATTCTTATCACTACTCGCAACCTGATTCACTAGGGTCCTATGGTCAATTCTCCTAGCTTCCTAGATACTAACCGAACTTCCATGCTAGCCAAAACAAGGGTGTCCCAAAATATGCAAAGAAAGTATACATGTAGTCATCACTTTACTGAAACAACAAATCAAAATCCAATATCATCACAGTTATATAATATTACTAATTCAAGAAAACACATAATTAACTAATACGTATACATGTAGTCATCATTTTCTTTCATCATATAGCAGCGGGCCACTGCAATGGAACTATCGCCAACAAAGAGGAATATAACCCAGGAAAGTAAGCTACTCCAAACACCCCCTAACAAAAAACATTTTTGCATGATTAAACCTTAAAATCATAGACTTTTTCACATACCGAAATCAAAAATCCTGATTCAAGCAATAAAAACTATGAATTAAATTAAATTAAACCATACCCACAAAAATAAACTTACATATCTGTTGATACTTGAACCACCAGTCCTAGCTTCTCCTTTTGTCCTAATCACAATAATATTATTCTGCTGATCAGCCAATATCAATACTTCACTTTGAACCATATAATCAACCCCAATAGCTTCCAATATTTGAGGTTCAACACAAATAGCAAGTAGTAAACAAATTTTCTGGTATGCTAAGATTGAAACACCAAGACATGCCTGCGACTATCGTTCAGCAGGTTGGACCAAACTTACTAGGTGTAAAAAAGAACCATTTTTGGGCTAACTTTTGATCGACAATGGATGGCAATATTTTAATCCGAACGAAATTTTAATCACAATTAGAAAGGTAAAACGGCAACGTATTGCTAGCCCTATAATATCTTTTTATAATGTATGAGGCGGGGGGCTGGTGATTGATGGTGGTGATTAATGATGGTACTGGTGGGTGTATGGTGGGACCCACATAGACAAAGAAAATAAATGAAGAGGAAACAAGTTATTGAAGATAAGAAGGGTAAATTATTTATTTCACATGGCCACTAATGGAAAATTTTAACGTTCGTTAGCAAAAAATGAGAATTTGCAACTACAGTAGCGTTTCAGGGGCATTTCTCGCAAAAAGTCTAAATGTTAAATACACAACTCACAAATTTTCAAAATTATAAACATTTCTTGCAAAAATAGCAAGCTTTAAAGACATAATATACAATTTTTTCTATTATCTATATATGCAATGAGAGAGTGGGACGACGACGATCCCAAAAACACTACAAAAGGATCCCTTTAATTATATGGGTTGTGTTATATAAACTCCCATGGATGTAACATGGGAGGGTGTCAAAAGTCAAAGATACCCTTTTGTCTGACATGATTTTCAGTATAACACAGTTTTTTATCAGTTTTTGTTCCGTATTTATGACAATTTTAAAAGTTTGACTTATTAAAGTTTATATTTTTTGTTCCGTACTATCATATTTATAGTTTTTTGATATAAACAAAATTATAAAAATAAAAAAGAAAATAAAAAAATTGAAAAAAAACCAAAGAGGTGCGGTTTGCTTTTTTGGGGGAGGGTGGGGATACTATATATGTGTCTAGTTACAAATATCTACCCAACACTTTCGTTCTATATAATTTTCATTTTCAAATTTTGTATATATCAAACTTTATTATCAAATATTCAGAGGGTGCTTAGTTTGGGGTAATTGGGGCTGGGGAATGGAAACGGTAATGATTAAACATGTCTGGTTAGGAGTAAGGAATACAATCATTGTTTAGTATTGGGTAATGGGGCATTACCCATTAAATTGGGAGGTACACCACCACCACCTGTAGCCACCACCACCACTACCACCAGCCACCACCATTAGCTGCCACCACCAGCCACCACCACCACCACCAGCTACCACCACCACAACCACCACCACCACCAACCGCCACCACAACCACCAGCCACCACCACCACCAGTTTTGAGGTTAATGTGTTTTTCTTAAACCAAGCACTAGGGGTGTTCAAAAAATCCGAGAAACCGACGAACCGAGCCGAACCGGTTAATCTGAAACCGAAAAAACCCGAAACCGAAACCGAAAAAAACCGAAACCGAAAAAACCAGCTTATCATGGTTCGGTTTCGGTTTTTATTTTTTGATATCCGCGGTTAACCGAACCGAACCGTGCTTAATACATGAAGCCTTTTTTAACAAAATATTTAAATAATTGTACAAGTATTAATATATTATTGCACTAATTTTATTGTATAACGCTTTTTTCTCCTAATGCAAACATTTCTAAACATTTATGTGTGAAAGTTGATAAATTTGATCGTAATCTAAAAACGTCGAATAACTATTATTTTGTTAATTGATTATGTATGGATATTTGAATGCAATTATTCTAACGGGATAACTTTTATATGACTATTATCTATTAAATGTCATTTAATTTTACTAAAAGGACATTTACGTTCTAGAACATGTTTTTGTTTATACGGCTAAACTCGATTAAACGTCTAAAATGGTTAACCGTGACCCGAACCGCGGGTAACCGCTCATTTCGGTTACCCGTTTGTCCGGTTACCTGTCTAGTACGGTTCGGTTTCGGGTAGTAAAATTAATTACCCGCCCCGCGATGGATAGTTTAAATCTTTCAACTAACCGAACCGAACCGCCCCGCGAACACCCCTACCAAGCACTATCAAAATTAATAATAAATAAATAAAAAGAAAGAAAGAAAGAAAAAACTTTTTTCACCACTATAAATACCAACTAATACACAACTTTTTTTTCACACTTCCACAACTCAAACTCATATACATAAACTTCCATTTGCTCAAAAAACAATATCGGGATTTAACAATGACGAGAGTTTCTTGAATCTCATGGGGTGGAATAACCCAAACGCGGGGTCTTCATCTTTAAACCCGAAACGCCGGTTCTTCTTCAACACAAATCCCTTTGCCTAACCCACTCGGCTTGCCGGCCGAGGAACTTTACCAACAACATCAACGATTACTAATGTGGCAAAAAAGCCAAAACGTGCTAAACGCCAATTTCCAAAATCTGTAATTCGAACAACAATCTCAACCGCCATCTCAATCTTCACGTATACAAATCGAAACAAATGATGTATCTCAAGCACCTACGTCTCCACGAAAACCCACCAGTCGCGGTAAAAGAAAGGCAAACAAAACCAAAGAACCCGAACCAATTTCCGAAAGAAATCTCGACGTTACCGATACTACATTATGTTGGCAAGCAAGTGAGGAAAAACTACTTGCATCGTGTTACGTTGCCGTTACCGAGGATGAAAAAGTCGGTTGTTCACAACCGGGCGACACGTTTTGGTATACGAGTTCAACTCAATCTACAAACGTTCAAAATGTGCTAGCAAGCAAGTGAAAAACGTTGAACCGCGATTGTCAAAAGTTCAACTCAATCTACAAACGTTCAAAATGTTTGAAAAAAAAAGTAGGGAAAATGAGTTGGATAACATGAGACGGGCTAGATAAATGTACCGTGATGAGCATAGAGGAGCGTCGTTTCCTCACGAGGAGGCGCGGGAGGTTTTGCGTAGCCATCAAAATGGGACGCGCCGGAACTGGTTTATTTAACCGGCGATGTCCCACGCCAAACAAACGAGACGTTATTTGGTCATGATGCTCAACCTCGTCCGATGGGTAAAAAAACGTGTTTCGAAGAAAGCCAAATCCGAGACCACGACGAGTATCGGGGGAGCGAGTACCGGGGGAACGGGCTCGTCAAGCAATTCAGGGATGTTATGACATCCGAGTATCGTATCAAACGTGAAACCGCCCAAGAAGCGTATCGGGCTGCTATAGAAAAAGATCTAATGATTGTGAGGTTGGAAGAGATGAAATTTCTCGGTACTGAAACTTTCAAAATGGATGCAAACACTGCGTATTGGATCGAGACGGAAAAGGAGAAAATCATCAAAAAAATATAATTTGCAACCAAAACATTAGATTTATTTGTATTTCATAACTTGCTTATGTTGTAGAATCTTTTATGTCGTGTTTTTTTTTTAATTTTGTATTTTTTATTTGTTGAAACTTTTTTTTTTCTTTTAAATTCGTATTGTAATGTTTTAGTTTGAATGTTATGTTTTAGTTTTAGTTTGAATGTTATGTTATTTATTAAATGAAATAAGTATTAGTTTAGGGGTTGAATTTGTATCCTTTTTTTTAAAGTGAGGCCCAAAATATGGTATTATAGTAGTGTTATAATAAGAAGTGTTTCTTTTATGCTAAGATTAAAATGTTAAAACTGATATTGCACTGACATGACGCGATGTTAACTCATAACTTAAGTTATGACAAAAGGTGCTCTTATACGGAGTAAAAGAGTGCGTGTTTGATAGGTGGATTGTTTCTATGGACGAAGACAAGTGATGCAACCTTCCACACTTGTATACTTGATTATTAATTTGTTGTCCCAATGCTTAATTTTTGTCATGTCTTTTGTGAAATTTTGTAATTTTCAAATCTTCTTAAGTCTAAAGTTAATAATTAAAAAACGTGAATAATACAAAGTGATATTAATATGTTAAGAATAGGTACGTACTTAGAAAGTGAAGATGGATTGCTTGCTTACGAGGTTCAATATCTCTAGAAGAGGCATGAAGATTGATTCTATTTTATGTCCGTCTTGCAATATGGCGATGGAGTCGACAAGTCATATCCTCTTCAAATGTAACATAGCTAAAGAGATTTTTTGCAAGATTGCAAGTTGATGGGATGTTGATTATGTGGAGCTCTTTTCATATGAGGATTGGCTTGAGTGGTTGTTGAATCTTCGGATGTCTTCCAAAACCAAATCGATGATAGAAGGGATCTCATACACTGATGTGGTGGGCTATTTGGAACTTTCGTAACACGAGTATCTTCGGATCAAAGCTTCAATCCAAGGCGTCTCTCTTCGAGGATATTGTTTCCCAATCTTACTATTAGTGTAAATTTAGAAGTAATGCATCTTTTAGTTGGTTAGAGTGGTTGAAAAACCCTTACTTAGTAACATTGTAATTTCTAGACTCTCTGCTTGTTTTCAATACTAGCATGGTACACGCGCGTTGCAGCGGCGGGTACCCTGAAATAAAAAATTTCGATGAATAATGTATTTTAGTTTATTATGTTCTTTTTAACAATAAATTAACGGATATCAAGAATTTCGTATAGCCCGTGCCCGTTCGGGCTCGAACCCGCTGGCCCGTGTCTGCTCGGGCTCGAGCCCGTTTGGTCCGCGCTCGTTCGGGCTTAAGCCCATTTGGCCCGTTGCCCGTTCGGGCTTGAATATTTGTGTAATGTGCTTTATTATTTGTAGTAGTGAAATTTAATGCATGAATTGTGTTTAATTTGGTTGTACAATATGTTTGATAATTTGTATTTCTTATGTAAGAGGTGTTTTAATAACTGTATTAATTGTATTTATTGACCAGTTAAATAGTTGACTACATTAAATAGCATTAATGTGGTGTTTTGTTGTACACTATGCTTCTTGTCTTGTACGTCTGAAAATTATGTGCATTAAAGTGTTGTACACCATGTTTCTTTTCTTGTAAATAGTAGTCATTATAGTCATTAATAACATTGACCACTTTAATAGCATTAACTTTGTAAGTCTGAAAATTACATCATGCTTATTTTGTTGTAAATCTAAAAATTGGTTGCAGCTATTGTACATTGTGCTTAAATGGTTGTAATTTTTGATGAAAGTGTGTTTTTAATAGCATTAATATTGTTTGATGGAATTTGGGTCTTGAAATGACACCAAGCTTTATTTTGTTGTACAATATACTTACTTTGTTGTAATTCTGAAAATTGAGTGCATTAAAGTGTTGTAAACCATGCTTAATTTCTTATACGTCTTAAAATTAAGAGTGAGATGTCTTCGTGCATTATATGTAGTATAGATATAAATATAGATAATTGCTGTTAAAAAGAAAAAGAAAAAAAAAAAAAAAGGTGTACGTACTTATTCTTAGATTTGCTATTTAAATAAGCACTTATCAGTGGGTAACTAAATATGCTTTAAAAAAAAGTGTGATATTAGTGGTAGGCCTTTATGGTATGAAAGATCTATACATTGTCCTTTTGAGGTATATGAAGTATATAGAAGGGCAAATCGCATAAAAAGGTACTCATCTTATGTCCAATTTCAATTAAAGGTACTATTATTTTTTTTCTCAATTTAAGGTACTTGACTTTTTTTTTTAGCCGATTTAGGTTTTTTTTCTAACTTCCGTTAACTATTTCGTTAGTAAATTACATGTTTGGTCCTTGAGTTTGTATAGGCATTTCATGTTTGGTCTATTTTCGTCCGTTTTCATACGCTTGCATACGTTTTCGTCCGTTTTTGCACGTTTTCGTCTGTCTTTGCACGTTTCAGTCCGTTTTTGCACGTTTCTGTCTGTTTTTGCACGTTTATGTCTGTTTTTACACGTTTTCTTCCGTTTTTGCACGTTTCGGTTCATTTTCGTCCGTTTTTACACGTTTTCGTCTATTTTTACACGTTTTTCTTCCGTTTTTGCACAAAAACGTGCACAGAAACGTGAAAAAACATGAACAGAGTCGTGTAAAAACGTGCAAAAACAAACGGAAACGTGTAAAAACAAACGAAAACGCGCAAAAACGGACGAAAACGTGCAAAAACAGACGAAAACGTGTAAAACAGATGGAAACGTGTAAAAACGGACGATAACGTGTAAAAACATACAGAAACGTGCAAAAACGGACGAAAACGTGTAAAGACGGACGAAAACGTGCAAAAACGGACGAAAACGTGTAAAAACGGACGAAAACGTATAAAAACGGACGATAACGTATGCGTATGAAAACGGACGAAAATAGACCAAACATGAAATGTCTATACAAACTCAAGGACCAAACATGTAATTTACTAACGAAATAGTTAACGGAAGTTAGAAAAAAACCTAAATCGGCTCCAAAAAAAAGTCGGGTACCTTAAATTGAGAAAAAAAAAAAAGAATAGTACCTTTAATTGAAAATTTTACATCTTCAACAAAATGATTAAAATGAAAATTCATTCCCTGATTCCAATTATGGAATACAAAAACGCACCCTAAGTAGTTACGAGAAGTAACAGTTTTTTATATAAAAAGTTTGATAACGTAATTGTAGGTGTAATTATAATGTGTAAAACGACTCATAAATGCTACTTCATTGAACGTTGAAAAATGAACATTCCGAAAAAATAAATAAAACTACTTGATATTGCCAAATGAGAATAAATTTCACACCGTTCACCGCACACTACTTACTGTTTTTAAATGCTCAACGTCAAACACATTCTATATATAAAGTAAAAACATTTTTTTATTAAAAGTTAAAAACTTTTAAAAAATGAGTATGTTCGATTATTAATATACCTTTAATTATACTTTATTATTTTTTATTTTTTATTTATAGATTTTTTTTTCGAATTACCTATAAATTGAGATTTTAAGATCAAAGATCGTATTAGAATTACAAATTCGTAAATATAATTATTTATCGTTATATGCGAAATTCGTGTGCTTTTGATAGGCTTGTAAGTGTATATATCGTTATAGAAAGTTAGGACTTTCTAGTTTTTATCCGCAAATGGAATCTCCATGATCATTAAAGGGTATGTACGTGTCAAGATTTATTGGAGTTGAAATATTTGCTGTTATAACAAAAAAGATATCATCGTGTCAACGAGACTAATAGACTATGGGTATGTTTGGGCTAATGGGCTGGAGCTGATGTTTAGGCGCTGAGACTTGGTTAGGGTTAAGTTTTTATTATAGCTGAAGTTGAAATTTGTATTTTTGTAAACTTGTTTGGCAAATGAGCTTAACCTTAAGCTTATTATTACAAAATTATTAAAAAGCACATAATTAAATAAGTTTTTGTATGTGTTAGATATTTTTGTAGGTAAATAAGTAATTTATTGTTCAAAAGTCTCGAACTAAAGTTTTTAGCCCTTTTTATAAGGTTAAAGTTTTAAACTCTTTTTAAGGGCTTATGATTTCATAAGTCTGCATGACAAACGAGACTTATTTTATAAGACGGCTTATTTTAAAAGCCTAAACCTGCCTTCGCCAAACACAACCCATATGTAATGGTCACTTTTCACTTTTATTTTTTCTTCTTTTATTTTAGTTTCATATTAACATTTAGCACATTATTACTTCACTCATCTTTAAGGTGTAATGGTCATCATTATTTTTACCTTTCAATCTATTTTTAAACAAATTTAATTAAAAACTTTCATTCACAAATTAAAATTTTAAAACTTTCATTCATAAATTTTATAAGACGGCTTATTTTAATATTACATAAATAATAAAAACTTAAAAGTATGGTATTAAAAACGTAAATTAATAATCTAAATTTCCCTTCAACTTGATCGCCGCCTTCATCTATTGCACCATCTGGAGAGCTTGTCCACTCATGTGCTCAGTAGATTGTATATAAAAGAGCTCTTTTTTTTTTTTTTTTCTTTTTTTTTTTTTTTTTTTTTTATCGTTGTTCATATTTTTGGTTGGTTAACATTCGTTTCTTTATTCAATCTTCTTTTGTTGCATTTCCATCTCACTTCTTTTAATCTTTAAAAATGCATCTTTGTCATCTTTCTTCAATGACATAAACGTCGCGTTTTATTTTGCATATTCGTTGATCATCAACCTAACCAACGCTTCGTCAGTTTCACCTGCTGCAGACGACGTTAATAATGTCGCCGCTTTTTTCTTTGCCTTCGTTAAGTCCCTGCCCATTGCTCGACGAACTTCTTGAACCTTCTCTTCTTCATCGTCTCCAACCTCCACGTTCAGATTAAAATTACCCTTTCTTGATTGTGTTGTGTTGAACGAACTTGTGGAAAATTAGAAGGGGGGGTTGAATAGATTTGCCGATTTTAAGTTTAGTTTCAAAAACTTTAGATTCGATCTTATGTGGATTCGTATAAATGGAAAGTATAAAGCAATAAGTAATGTAAGTAATGAAAGCAAGTAAAGTAAAGGATAGAAAGTAGTGACACAAGTGATTTATAGTGGTTCGGCTACAAGGACACATTCCTTACCCTACTCCACTCCCCGAGTCTTCTACTCGAGAGTTCAAGCACTATGTCAACAAGCTCCTTAAACACGGCGGAGAAGCCTCCCAACGTCGCTTACACTTTATCCGGTACAAAGCTAAATATCGAGTCCTTAACACGGCGGACCAAACCAACACAACTATAACACAACAACTATGTGAAATATGAAATACAAGATCTTGCTACAGAAATCTTGCGGAGGAACAAATCAATCAAGGACCCCTTCATTGGATGACTTGTAATATCTTGTGATCTTTCCTTTGAGAAGGACCTATATGAGAATCACAACTAAAAAAAGAAGAACTACTAGATAGATCAAGAGATCTGAGATTAAAAGTGAGAAGTAATATATGAGAGAGTCTGTAAGAAGAGGGGTGAGTAACAATGAAGAAATGGCTCACTATTTATAGGCAAAAATGTCTAATGTAGCCCGGTTCCTACGGATCCCTCACTTGAGGGATACGTCCAGTGTAATCCCAGGGATTCGTGGACGCTCCTCACTATTTGGGTTATTGGTCATGGATTATGGGTCATGGGTCATGGACTTTAGGTCATGGGTACCCAAATAGATACAATGTATCTAGACATTGGGTCATGGGTCTTGGGTTATGAGTTATGGATTTGCTCCATGGGTATGGGTCATGGGTCATGGATATTACCCATCCTAATAAACTATTACAACAAATGAATTATTACTACAATTTGTATTAAATGACTATATGTAAATGCTTTACAAAAATAACATGAATCCTTATAATTTTACTTATGATAACTTTATATTTGTTATCAACAAAACACAAAGAGATCGCTAAATATGAATAAACGTTTTTACGGTTTATTTGTATTAACAATCTCCCCCTTTTTGTTGACGATAAAACATAATGTTATGATGAGTAAAACTTAAGATTAGATGTATGTTTTGAAAGCATATGTAAGTTTTACTTCTTCTCCCCCTTATTGTCGAAACAAAAAGCAAACCTAATGAAGAAATAAAGTGTGGAAAAAATAGTATAATCCACGAAGCACTAACTCCCCTTGACGGTAGCTCCCCCTAGAATTGGGCGTCAAGTGAGAAAATATAATACCTACAAAGAAAAGGTTAGTAGTAACATGTAATATAATCTTGTATGGGACGAGAAACAAGATGGAGAGCCAAGGTACGTAAACAAAGCCTTGTAATAAAATGACAAAGTGTAGTGGTATATAGACCACTTACAAAAATGTAAAAACTAAGAACAAGGTTTGTTCTTTAAAATGACTCAAAAGAAAAGTAGAGAAGATAGTAATATCATTCATTCAATGCTTGCATAAGGTTAATTATGGAAGTTAAGGTGAGTGATGATGTTGATGCGATCAAGGATGTGGTTAAGTATGAATCGCATCTCGTCCCGTATTTCCATTGCAAGTTCCCTAGTGGATTGACAATGTTCACAATGTAAATGATGTATGTAGTGTGTGTGGATGGTTTCCGGGTAAGTTTGATTTGTGGAACTTGGAATATGTGGTGGAAAAGTTGGAAAATAGGGATCAAAGTCCATTATGTTGGTGAGTGGTGTAATATAAGAACCTAGATGTTCTTGTAAGATAATGGGAGCTAAAGGTGGTGAAGTTGCAAGATCTTTGTAAAGTATGTTTGGAGATGTTGGTGGTGTTAAAAAGACTAGTTCTTTTGGGTTTAAGTAGGAAGTTTGTTGGGTAGATTTTGTTTGTTGAAATGGTGTGGGTGGTAGACTAGACACGGGTAGTGGGATTGTTTTCGGAGTCTTAAGGAGTTCTGATAGGGTGATTTTAGGTGGAGACTCGATAGGTGATGGTGGTGATGTGCTTGTTGGAGATGATGGAGGTGCTGCTATTGAATCATTTGGTTGTGAATGAGTAGTTGGTGATGGACTTTTTGACAATGGTTTAGCTAAACAACAAGGCCGTATGCTAATCTATGCGGTTCTTCTAGATTTGGGTGGCGGCACTATGGAAGGTGGTAGGATAAAGTTTTAGATTTCTTGAAAAGGATTGTTTTCACTAGGTGGTTCATCAATGTTGGAAGACATGATGATGATTGTTTGTGAGGTTGAGAGTGATGGATATGCAAGCATTTTGGAACCTTATTTATTGAGAAAATAATGCATTGGAGTAAATGTTAAAACCAAAATGTGGACTAAAATCTAATGATTAGATATGAATTTAAGGCATGTGATCATGAGAGCACAAGCATTAAGTAACATACTCATTAGTGAAAGAGCTAAAATGATGAAAATATGAAGGTTTTTAGCCAAAGTGATAAAAATAGAAGAATAATTTATGCTTCTGTCCCACGGTTCCCACGGATCCGTTCCTTTAGGGAACCGTCCAGCGTAAAAGCTGGGATCCGTGGTACTGGTGACTCAGGCAGCTCAAATTTTTCCTTTTGGAAACATTTGTGCCTAGTGTGTGCCTATATGCAAACCATTTGGAGTTGTGTGTGGAAAACTAGAAGGGGGGGTTGAATAGTTTTGCCGATTTTAATTTGATTTCAAAAACTTTAGATTCGATATTATGTGAAATCGTATGGATGTTGAGAACGTATAGATCTAATGATAATGCAAGCAAATAAATAAAGGTAAGGGATAGAAATGACACAACCGATTTATAGTGGTTCGGCTACAAGGACACCTTCCTTGCCCTACTCCACTCCCCGAGTCACCTACTCGAGAGTTCAAGCACTATGTCAACAAACTCCTTCACTTGGCGGAGAAGCCTTCACAACGTTGCTTACACTTTATCTGGTACAAAGCTAGATACCGATTCCGTAGCACGGTGGACCAAACCAACACAACTATTACACAACAAATATGTGAAATATCAAATACAAGATCTTCGCTACAGAAATCTTACGGAGTGACAAATCAATCAAGGACCCCTTGCTTGGATGACTTGTAGAATGCCCGTGATCTCGCCTTAGAGAAGGACCTATATGAGGATCACAAATAGAAAGAAAGAAGAACAACTCTCTAGATCAAGTGATCTATATGTTAGAAGAGAATGAGAGTGTATATGAGATTTAGTAAGAAGAGGGGTGAGTTAGAATGAAGAAATGGCTCTCTATTTATATGCAAATTTCCTCACTGTTCCCACGGATCCCTTCCACTTGGGATCCGGATAGCACAAAGCTAGGGATCCGTGGAACGCTCCTCTTTGCCCATGGGTTTTTTGGTTATGGGTCATGGGTTGGTCCATGGGTTATATCTAGATTCAATGTATCTAAGTATACATTGTATCAAGTCTCTTTGGGTATGGGTTAAGATCCATGGGTTGTGATTTTTACCCATCCTAATTAACTATTACAACAAATGCTTTAGTTACTACATTTTTGTATTTAAAAGATTATATGTAAATGCTTTACAAAAATAACATGTATCCTTATAATTATACTTAAGACAACATTATATATGTTATCAACAAAACACAAAGAGATCGCAAAATATTAATAAACGTTTTTACGGTTTATTTGTATTAACAATCTCCCCCTTTTTGTTGATGACAAAATATAATGTTATGATGAGTAAAACTTAAGAATAGATGTAAGTTTTGAAAGCTCCTAAGTTTTACTTCTTCTCCCCCTTTTTGTAGAAACAAAAAGTTAACCTTTGGAGGAAAAAGTAGTCTACGTATTTCTTACTCCCCCTTGACGGTAGCTCCCCCTAGTTTGGGGCATCAAGAGAAGAAAAAAAAATCCTACAAAAGAAAGTTTGTAACATGCTTAAATGATCTTATGGTTGTCGAGAATCAAGATAGGGAGCCAAGGTATGTAAACAAGGCCTTGTAATAAAATGACAAATTGTAGTGGTAGTTAAGCCACTTACAAGCATGTAAAAATAAGAACAAGACTTGTTCTTGAAAATGACAAAAAAAAAATTTAATACTAAAAGTGAAAAATAGTAGTAGAGATTCCTTCCATGCTTGCATAAGGTTATGGATGGGGGTTTTGATGAGTAATGGTATTGATGCGAGGATGAGGTTGAGTATGAAACGCATTTCTTCCCTAACTTCTATTGCAATTTCCCTAGTGGATTGGCAATGTTCACAATGTAAATGATGTGGGTAATGAGTGCGGAAGTTTTCCGGGTTGTTTTGATTTGAGTTATGCGGAAGTTGTGGTGGAAAAATAGGAAAATATGGATCAAAATCCAGAATGTTTGTATGTGGTGGTGGAAAAGAACCTAGATGTTCTTGTAATGTGATGGGAGCTAGAGGTGGTGATGTTTCAAGATCTTGAAAAATAGTATTTGGTGATGTGGGGGGTGTTGAAAAGACTATTTCTTTTTCTTTAGGTTGGGTAGATCTTGTTGGAGTCCTAAGGAGTTCCAAAAGAGTTATTTTAGGTGGTGATGAAGTTGGTGTACTTGTTGGTGATGAGGGTGGTGCTATAATGGAAGCATCTTGTGGTGAGTTATTTGTTGAGGATGAATCATTTGAGGTTGGTTTTGCTAAACAACAAGATCGGATACTAATCCGTGCGGATATCCTAGCATTTGATTGTGGTATTTTGGATGGTGGAAGTACAAAGGTTTGGATATCATGATTGTTTGTACTAGATGTTTCTCCTAAAGGGTTTTTGGATGACATGATGAAGTGTGTTTGTGAGAAGGAGATGGAGTATGCAAGCATTTTGGGAGTTATATATATAGAAAAACAACACATTGTAATGAATGCTTGACCCAAAATGTGGATTAAAATCTAATGATTAGATATGAATTCAAGGCATGTGATCATGAGAACACAAGCATTAAAGAGCATACTCCCAAAAATAAAACAAATGTGGATTTTTCATCCAAAATGACAAAAATAGAAGTTGAAAACAGCTTCTGTTTACACGGATCCCACGGATCCTTCCCTTGAGGGATCCGTCCAGCATGAAGGCTGGGATCCGTGGGTCTGGTGATTCAGGCAGCACAAAATTTTTCTTTTTGAAACATTTTTGCCTATTGTGTGCCTATATGCAAACTATTTGGAGTTGCGGTTTTCTCGACCTCTAAAAAGAAAAGGAAAATAACTAGAGAAAAATAAATCCTAATTGAGATAACCCGAAAACACACATTTGGTACATACATACGTAATATTGTGTTATCAATGCTCCTAATTCATTTTTGCTTAAATGAATGTACCCGAAAACACATATTAGTTATATGTTCCCTTTAGCATTCAAAAGTCATGAGATGCAATGAAAACGGGTTTTTACTTTGTATTAATAATGAAAAAGCGATTTGTCCTAGACGTGAGAAATTGCTTTTGTGAAATTGATACGGGAAGGTATCATTCCTTTTTGAAAACATTTTGAAATGAGATTTTCTTTAAAAATGTGTAAGTAGTTAAAAAAAATTATAAATGGAATACTTATCTTGGGTTTTGAAAATTCCCGTATTGTTTGTGAGTTGTGCGTGAAATAGGAATCCTAGACTCAGAAAGAAGAAGGCTAGTGTTTACATACCTTGTAGAGTCAATTTAAGTTATGACGTTTGTTCCATTATACCAAGACCAAGACGAAGTAGGTTGAATTGTTCCCGCTTCAACGGTTTGGTGAGGACGTCGGCTATGTTGTCTTTGGATGCAACCTTCTCAATAGAGATGTTCCCCTTTTGAACATTGTCTCTTAGGAAGTGATGACGAATCTCTATATGCTTTGTGCGAGAATGTAATACCGGATTCTTGCTTAAGTCGATTGCACCTTTGTTGTCACATAGAATGGCTATGTCGCTTAGATGGATGTCGTAGTCTACAAACGCTTGTTTCATCCATAGTGCTTGTTGGCATGCTTTGCTGGCGGAGACGTACTCGGCTTCGGTTGTTGATATTGCAAGTGGTGTTTGTTTCTTAGAAAACCAAGATGTTAAACAACATCCCATAAAAGTACATACCCCACTTGTACTTTTTCTATCAAAGTAATCACCTGCATGGTCAGAATCTGCATATACAATTGTTTCTACTCCCGTGCCCTTAGGATACCATAATCCTAATTGTGTTGTACCCTTAATATATCTAAATATTCTTTTTACGGCTTCTAGGTGTGATATTTTAGGGTCTTCTTGAAACCTAGCACACAAGCAAACACTAAACATGATATCCGGCCTACTTGCCGTGAGGTAGATAAGGCTACCTATCATGCCACGATATTTAGTATTATCAACGGATTCTCCGTCCTCATCTTTTGTGAGTTTGGTGTCGGATGACATTGGAGTCCTAATTGGTTTTGACTCTTCTAGACCGAATTTCTTTAACATCTCCTTGATGTATTTAGATTGATTAAAGAAGATACCATCTTCTACTTGTTTTATTTGTATACCAAGAAAGAAACTAAGTTCTCCCATCATACTCATCTCGAACTCGTCATGCATGATTTTAGAGAAATCATCACACATGTCTTGACAAGTGGATCCGAATATAATATCATCTACATATATTTGTACTATGATTATATGTGACTCTCTTTTCTTAGTAAAAAGTGTGTTGTCAACTAACCCCATGGTGTAGTTGTGTTTAACTAGAAATGACTTGAGTCTATCATACCAAGCTTTTGGAGCTTGTTTAAGACCGTAAAGGGCTTTCTTTAATTTATACACATGTTTGGGTTTTTCAAAATCAATGAAGCCCGGAGGTTGAGCTACATATACTTCTTCATTTATGACACCATTTAGAAAAGCACTTTTGACATCCATTTGATAAAGCTTTAGATCATTAGCACAATCATACGCAAGAAGTATTCTTATAGACTCTAATCTAGCCACGGGGGCATAGGTCTCATCAAAGTCTATTCCCTCTTGTTGATTATACCCTTGAGCAACGAGTCTAGCCTTGTTCCTAGACACTACTCCGTTTGCATCTAATTTGTTTTTATAAACCCATTTGGTTCCTATTATGGTTTGATTACTAGGTGGAGGGACAAGTATCCAAACATCATTAGAAACAAATTGATTTAGTTCTTCTTGCATAGCCATTACCCAACTTTCATGTTTTATGGCTTCTTGTGTATTCTTAGGTTCTAAGGTTGAAACGAAACAAAACAAGCTACTTTGGTTTTGAACTTGAGACCTTAATGTTCGTTCGTTTAGCTTTCCTATGACTTTATCTACGGGGTGATCTTTGGACTCTTTAATGTTTACTATTTTATCACTTAGAGGTTCTTCTTCTTCACTTATCTTTTTCTTTATTACTATGGCTTCACTTTCTATAACCTCTAGTCATCGAAAAGAGGTGGAGAGGGTTTTGGTGGACTTTCATCAAATTTTATATTTAATGACTCTTCTACCTTCATTGATTCTTTGTTTAATATGACGTAAGCCTTGCTAATTGGCGAATAACCTAAAAAGATACCTTCGGTTGATTTAGGATCAAATTTTGTAAGGTAATCTTTAGTGTTAAGGATAAAACATTTACTACCAAAGACTCTAAGGTGATTTAACGTAGGCTTTTTGCCTCGAAATAACTCGTATGGAGTTTTTCCTAAAATTGGTCTAATCAAGACTCGATTGAGTATATACATTGAAGTATCAACGGCATTACACCAAAACTTTTGAGGTATGGATTGTTCATTAAGCATGGTTCGACTCATTTCTTGTAGAGTTCTATTCTTTCTTTCTACTACCCCATTCGATTGTGGAGTGCGTGGAGCCGAGAAGTTGTGAGTAATACCATTAGCGTCACAAAAAGCTCCGAATTGCACTTCATTATTGAATTCCCTACCATGATCCGTCCTAATAGACACTATGGGTTTTCCTAGTTGTCTTTGGATCTTTTTGCTTAATATTTCAAAATAGTTAAAGGTTTCCGTTTTGTTCTTAAAAAATTTTGTCCAAGTATACCTAGAGTAGTCATCCACTATTACCAAAGTATAGTAGTTGCCTCCATAACTTTGGATAGCGGATGGACCAAATAAATCCATATGTAGTAATTCTAGACACTTAGTTGTGGACACCATGTTTTTAGCTTTATGACTCGAATGAGCTTGTTTTCCTATATTACAAGCATCACAAAAATGATGTTCATATTTTAACTTAGGTAGATCTCTTACTAGATCTTTGGATGATAGCGATTGAAGAAGTCGCATGTTGGCGTGACCCAATCTTCGATGCCATAAGGTCGAAGTATCATCCATAGAGGTAAGACATAGTTTGTCTTTAGGTTCATTACCGATTTTAATGACATAGACTCCATGTTTCCTAATTTCTCTTCCTATGGTTATGCCATTTTTAAGTATCTTACTACCGGTTTCGGTAAAAAGTACATTGCACTTTTTATCACATATTTGTCCTATACTTAAGAGGTTAAAGTTTAGGTTTTCTACGTGACACACATCGTTAATGGTTAGAGATTTGTTAGAAACCGTACCTTTACCGATGATTCTACTTTTGCTATTTCCAAACACCACATTACCTCCATTTACGGATTCATATGTGGAGAATAGATCCCTATTGCCGGTCATGTGCCTCGTGCACCCGCTATCCTTGACCCATTCATCGGGGTCTAGGTCCACCTAAAACAATAATAAACTCAAAAGTTTGGTCCCCATTTATTCATGGGTCCATTAGTGTTAAACATTCCATTCATGTTAGACATGTATGGATAAGATGAGTATGCATTCCATGGAGCAAAGTTTTGAAAAGAGAAACCGTTTTGCATATTAGGGTTCCATCCCATTTGATGGTTACTTCTTGGATAAACGTTATTAGGTCTCCTAGATGCATTATGTTTTTGAAAAGATGGTGCTTTGTTTCTTGCAAAAGTAGGATTATTTTTTGGAGGTGGATGTCTAGTGGTGACATGAGTTGGTTTCTTCCTATTTACGATAACGAACTCGGTTCTAGATGACGAGGCTATGTTATTACCAATAGTTGTCACTGCAGATCCACGAATCCCAGTTTGTACACTAGCCGGTTCCCTTTTTAGGGGATCCGTGGGATCCGCCACAACAGTGGCTGGTTTTTCTAATTCTTTAACAAATTTTGTTTCTTTACTTTCACTAGTTGATGGATCAAGTTGTTGTATACCTAGACCCTTTTGGTTGTTACCGGTTTTAACACCATCGAGTATTGTATCTAAGGTGTTTGTACTCATTCTAGAAATTTTAGAATCTAAATGATCAACTAGTGTTTGAAGTTGAACACAAAGTTCACATTCACCACTTGCTATTTTACCCTTTTCCAAATGTTTTAGTTTTGCTTTTAATTCTATGACTTCTTTATCTAAACGTTGGTTTTGACTCTTTAAAAGCTTGTTTTTGTTAATTAGTTTTAAGCTAATATTGCATAGTTTATCATATTCATTATGCAATGAGTCGTCATCAAGTGATGAACTACTATAGTATTCGTGACATACCTCGTCATTTGCCATGAGACAAATTTCTTCGTCCTCCTCGTCGCTCATTCCCCACGTGCCGCTCACGAATGCCTTTTGATCATCCCGTTTGGGACACTTACTAATAAAGTGGTTTGGGTCCCCACATTTAAAGCAAGTACGATCATCCTTTGGCTTCTCGTCCTCTTTGCTTTTCCGAAAGCCTTTCTTATCGTCATACGGTTGTTTGACGTATCTACCCTTTCTTCTAAAGAACTTTTTAAAGTCCCTTACCGCCATAGTGTACTCTTCGTCGTCACTACTCGAAGATGAGTTCTCCTCATCGCTCGAAGCCTTTTTGGCTTTAAGGGCAAGAGATTTGTGTTTCACTTTCACCTTTGAGGCTTTAGAATCTTTAGCAAGGACAAGCTCGTAGACTTTTAGGTTGCCTATGAGTTCATCGAGGGTGAGGATTTTCAAATCTTTTGACTCTTCGATTGCCGTCACCTTGGATCTCCACTTCGATGGAAGTGCCCTTAGATATCTCCTAACATGGTTACGGCTAGAAAAGGATTCATCAAGTGCTTGTAAAGATGTAATAATAGTATTAAAGTTAGCAAATGAATGATCTATAGTTTCCTCATCAGATATTGAAAATTGTTCATATTGCTGAACAAATAAATCAATTTTATTATTTTTAAATTGTTGCCTTGATGAGTTACAACTAAAGAATTCCAAATTTCTTTAGAGGTTTTAAGCATAGAAATTCTTTCGAATTCCTTTTTCGTTAAAGCATTATATAAAACCATTTTAGCTTCACTATTTTTAGAAAGCTTTTTCTTCATTTCATCATTTAGTTTATCATGAGGTATGTGAACTAAATTTCCTTTATCATCATTTGAGGTAGCCTCAAAATCACCTTCAACAATAATGTACCAAAGATCAATATCTTTAGACTTCACATATGTTTCGAATATATTTTTCCAATATATAAAACCATTAGTTTCAAGTAGTGGTGGTCGTTGCATAGATTGCCCTTCCTTATAATTTTCAGAACCCATAGTGATCGAAAAGTTTTTAAAATACAATTTTATTTTAAAACTTTTATAAACTTAGCTCTTGATGCCAATTGTGGAAAACTAGAAGGGGGGGTTCATTGGTTTTGCCGATTTTAAGTTGATTTCAAAAACTTTAGATTCGATATTATGTGAAATCGTATGGATGTTGAGAACGTATAGATCTAACGATAATGCAAGCAAATAAATAAAGGTAAGGGATAGAAATGACACACCCGATTTATAGTGGTTCGGCTACAAGGACACCTTCCTTGCCCTACTCCACTCCCCGAGTCACCTACTCGAGAGTTCAAGCACTATGTCAACAAACTCCTTCACTTGGCGGAGAAGCCTTCACAACGTTGCTTACACTTTATCCGGTACAAAGTTAGATACCGAGTCCGTAGCACGGTGGACCAAACCAACACAACTATTACACAACAAATATGTGAAATATCAAATACAAGATCTTCGCTATAGAAATCTTGCGGAGTGACAAATCAATCAAGGACCCCTTGCTTGGATGACTTGTAGAATGCCCGTGATCTCGCCTTAGAGAAGGACCTATATGAGGATTACAAATAGAAAGAAAGAAGAACAACTCTCTAAATCAAGTGATCTATATGTTAGAAGAGAATGAGAGTGTATATGAGATTTAGTAAGAAGAGGGGTGAGTTAGAATGAAGAAATGGCTCTCTATTTATAGGCAAATTTCCTCACTGTTCCCACGGATCCCTTCCACTTGGGATCCGGCTAGCACAAAGCTAGGGATCCGTGGAACGCTCCTCTTTGCCCATGGGTTTTTTGGTTATGGGTCATGGGTTGGTCCATGGGTTATATCTAGATTCAATATATCTAAGTATACATTGTATCAAGTCTCTTTGGGTATGGGTTAAGATCCATGGGTTGTGATTTTTACCCATCCTAATTAACTATTACAACAAAAGCTTTAGTTACTACATTTTTGTATTTAAAAGATTATATGTAAATGATTTACAAAAATAACATGTATCCTTATAATTATACTTAAGACAACATTATATATGTTATCAACAAAACACAAAGAGATCGCAAAATATTAATAAACGTTTTTACGGTTTATTTGTATTAACATTGTGGTTATCTCGACTCCTAAAAAGAGAAAAGTAACCTAAGAAGTGAAAAAGCATATTATTATGTGAGATAACCCGAGTGCTCCTTAATTCATTTTTGCTTAAATGAATGTACCTGAAAACACATATTAGTTATGTGTTCCCTTTAGCATTCAAAAGACATGAGATGCAATGAAAACGGGTTTTTACTTTATATTAATAATGAAACGGTTTGTCCTACACGTGAGAATGTTTTTAGGAAAGTGATACGGGGAGAAGTATCATTTTAGAAAGTTTTTCGAAAAGTTTCTTCTACAAAAAGAAAGTTTATCTTTAGTTTTGAAAATCCCCATATGGTTTGTGAGTTGTTTGTGAAATAGAGATCATAGACTCACAAAAAAAAAGGTAAGGCTAACGTTTACGTACCTTGTCGAATGAGAATCATATTACGACGATGTTTCCATGAGACCAAGACCAAGACGAAGCAAGTTAAATTGTTCCCATTTCAACGGTTTGGTGAGAACGTCGGCTATGTTGTCTTCGGATGATACTTTCTCAATAGAAATGTTCCCCTTTTGAACATTATCTCTTAAGAAGTGATGACGGATTTCTATATGCTTTGTATGAGAGTGCAACACCGGATTCTTGCTTAAGTCAATAACACCTTTGTTGTCGCATAGAATGGCTATGTCACTTAGATGAATGTCGTAGTCAACTAACGCTTATTTCATCCATAGTGCTTGTTGGCATGCTTTGCCGGCGGAGACATATGCGGCTTCGGTTCTTGAGATGGCCAATGTCGTTTGCTTCTTCGAGAACCAAGATGTTAAACAACATCCCATAAAAGTACATACACCACTTGTAATCTTTCGGTCAACATAATCACATGCATGGTCAGAATCCGCATATACAATTGTTTCTACCCCAGTCCCCTTAGGATACCATAATCCTAATTAAGTAGTACCCTTAATGTATCTAAATATTCTTTTGACGACTTCTAGGTGTGAAGTTTTAGGGTCTTCTTGAAACCTAGCACATAGACAAACACTAAACATGATATCCGGCCGACTAGCCGTAAGATAGAGACCACTACCAATCATGCCACGATACTTTGTGTTATCAATGGATTCATTGTCTTCATCTTTTGTAAGTTTAGTATAGGATGACATTGGTGTTCTTATGGGTTTTGACTCTTCTAAACCAAATTTCTTTAACATTTCTTTTATGTATTTGGATTGATTAAAGAAGATACCATTTTCTAGTTGTTTGATTTGTAGACCAAGAAAGAAACTTAGTTCTCCCATCATACTCATTTCAAACTCATCATGCATGATTTTTGAGAAATCATCACACATGTCTTGACAAGTCGATCTGAATATAATATCGTCCACGTATATTTGAACAATAATTATATATGATTCCTTTTTCTTTGTAAAAAGTGTATTATCAACTAACCCCATGGTATAGTCGCTTTTAATTAAAATTGATTTGAGTCTATCATACCAAGCCTTTAGGGCTTGTTTAAGACCGTAAAGAGCTTTCTTTAGTTTGTACACGTGGTTAGGTTTTTCGAAATCGATAAAGCCCGGAGGTTGAGCTACATAGACTTCTTCATTAATAAAGCCATTTAGAAAAGCACTTTTAACATCCATTTGAAGAAGCTTAAGATCATCAGCATAAGCATAAGAAAGAACTATTCTTATAGATTCTAATCTAGCCACGGGAGCATAGGTCTCATCAAAATCTATGCATTCTTGTTGATTATACCCTTGGGCAACAAGTCTAGCTTTGTTTCTAGACACTACACCGTTTGCATCTAACTTGTTTTTATATACCCATTTAGTTCCGATAATGGTATGATTATTAGGTGGAGGGACGAGTGTCCAAACATCGTTAGAAATAAATTGATTTAACTCTTCTTGCATAGCCATTACCCAACTTTCATCTTTATGGCTTCTTGCGTATTTTTAGGTTCTATGGTTGAGACAAAACAAAATAAACTACTCTGGTTTTGGACTTGAGATCTTAAGGTTCTTTCATTTAAATTTCGTATAACCTTCTCTACGGGATGATCTTTAGACTCTTTAATATTGATAACCTACATTACTAAATTTTCTTCCTGTGGGTTTCCAATGTTTTCTACCCTTCTTCCACCATTGCTTTCTAGCCTTCTTAACCTGATTGTTGGCATTAACGATTTTAATTGGGTGTTTAACAGAATTAATCAAATCATTCACGCCACATTCGTGATCAGTAATAGAAACCAAGCAATCATCATTACATGTTTTGCAGATAGTAGCAGAATTCGAATTAATTACAGTACGCTTATAGCTAATACTAGAATCAACACGATTTTTTTTATTCAACTCAAACTTAATGTTCCTAGGGTGGTCTTCTACTCTCTTCCATTGTACACTTTTAGCTTGCGAGGTCCTATCTTACTTTGTATTGCCTGGAGGCTTTGACCCGCTCGCTTTGGTGTCACTTTTTACTCCTGTAGAGGGAATGGGAACATTAGTTGGTTTTGCTACTTTTCGCATTTCAGGTTTAGAAGTGCTGGGATCTGAGCTACTTGAAGGCACATTAAAGTTCACTTTCTTAATACTGGGCATAGGATGGGTGGTATACTTAGCACTAGGCATAGAACAAGGCATCACATCTTTATCTTTCTCACATAAGGATTGAGGACATGTTGCTATTAAACATTCTAACAGCTCCTGAGATCGTTTGGCCTAAATGCAAGCGAACCTAATTTCACTATCAAGTGGCTTATTTATGAAATCCTCTTCTACAATCTCACGGAGACATTCAAGACTATCTTTAAGGTGAGCTAAATAGTTATGAAACACAAGTTCGTTATTTCTAAGATGAGGAGGAATGTATTTAACAGTCACAATATATTTAGAGTCTGCAGATGACTTTGATGCAACATTCTCATTAAAGACAAGTGGCATTTTCCCTTTTACCTGACTCCTCAGATTCTCACTTTCCTTTTGTAAAGACGTTATTTTTTCGTTGTTCTTGTCACGAGTGACTTTCATTGAATCATATAACTCTTTAAAGTGTCGTTTAACTTTTTCATTTTCTTCTAGAAAACTCTCATTTTCCTTTTGTAAAACATTAACCAACTTTTGAAGATGAAAAGTTTGAGAACACTGAGAATCTAAAGGAGGAGGCATTTGGGAGCCAGTCACATTGTTCTTTTCACCTTTTAATTGTGAGATTTGGGCTTTCAACTTTCTGATCGTGTTACAATGAGCTTGAATCTGTTCGTCACGTTTGTTTATTTCAAAAAGTTCATCAAACTCTGGAACATTTGAGGATGTCTTGATGTTTGAGGTTTTGACATTTTCTTTGAGATGTTGATATTTTAGTTGCAAATAAAAATGTTCAACTTCTAGCTTAGAAAGATGTTTTACCAAATTATCGTGATCATCCTGATCAATTTTCTCATTTAGTTATGAGTTTTTGCTTTCAAGCTCAATGACACGATCATGGGAAACTTTCAAAGCAACAGTTAATTCATGAAATTGTGAAGCAGTAATAGAATGCTTAGTAACAGTATAAAACACATCTTGAGCCACACAACTCAATACTAAGTTCTCATTTAAGATATGCAGATTCTTCTTTTCAATTTCATTATATTTGAGTTCTCGTTCATAATCATTGACCTCAACTATCATTGCATCAAATTCCTTTTTCATTTCTTTAATATCTGAGTCTATCCCCTTTTGAAGACTCTCAAATTGACCTTTTAATTGTTTAAAGAAAGGCATGACCTCAGTTAAATAACATTCTTTAGTTTGCTCAAAACCCCTTTCCCCTTCAGTTATCCCTGTAGGTGTGATTCTCTTCTTACATGTCTTCTCAAAATCAACGAATAATTGATAAACAACATATAGGCTGATTAAGGTCTTACTATTAGTGGAAATAGTTCTAGGAACTAAATGCATTGGTGTATTCGGATGATACACAGTAGCTGCAGGCACTTTCCTAAGGGGAGTGTTTGTTTCAACAAGTACTTTAGCTTTTTGCTTATCCATATCTTTCTTCCAAAAAATCTGTTCTGGGGGAATTGAGTTTGAGGCTTAAACATGTTTAGGGAGATCCAATTTTCTTTTGTGTAATCATGGGGTTTGACCGTTATGTTCTGCTTTTTACACACAGGATCTTCTAGCTTCTTATCCATTTTCACCCTAGAGGCATCTTCTAATTGAATATCATCCACAGTGCACTCAATACAACTAGGTTTCTGTCTAGGTTTAAGAATCTCATTGCCATCATAGATTACTTTTTGAGCAGCTCTAGCTTTCTTACCAACCTCAGGATTTGGTTCATTAACAAGAGGAATGCTATGCTTATCGCTGAGAACTCTATGCTTAGTGATCATGTGAGCAGTCTGAATGGTATTCCCTTGTACGTACAACTTATTTTCAAGTTTGTTTTTTAATGTTTTTAGATTGGAAAAGTCTTTCAAAAGTTTTGATTCCTTAGCATTAAATTCTTGTTTAAGCACTTTAACATTATCTTGGAGTTCTTGCTTTTGCTTAACAGTTTTAGAAAGCTTTTCTTGTAAGGAGTTTAACTCTTGTTTTAACACTTCTTCTCTAAAATTACTTTTTCTAATAATTGTACGCATTTGGTCATCCATTTCCTGCTCACGGGTAGTTAACTCAAACTTAGCACGTTGTTCATAAATAGAAACTTGTTCTTTATAGGCATTTAGTCCAGAGATAACAGAATCACCAGGGGCACATGCAGTGTATTCATAAAAAATATAGTCATCATTGACTGCAGGAGATGCATCTCTTGGTACAATCTCACTTTCACTTTGTATCACATATTGATCATATGGGACAACATTACTGTTGGAATCACTCCTAATCTATAATTCAAGTGTTAGTCATTATTATGTAATAGGTAGCTTATCATGGCCTTTATGTTTGTTATTAGCCTTAAGCTTATGTAGAAGGCCCATGAGCTTAGGTCCAAGCCCATAAGAGAAAGGATGGAAACTAGGAGTGTTGCCCTAGCTTTCCTCTTATAAATACCTTATGTAAACCCTCACTTGAGGGTTGGTTGTTCAATATTTCTCTTTCACTCATACTCCTACGCGTAACCGTCCTTACTTAACGTGTGTGTGTGTTTGGTTATTGTTCAATCGCCTTTATCTCTTTCTTATAAGCTTGTGTTGTAAATCTAGTGACCTATCAGTGGTATCAATCGCCTAATAGTTGAGTGAACGTATTGTTTGAAGTGAGTTTTGGTCTCACGCTTAACTTGCGTCTCCATAACTTTGGCTTGATCAAAAACGTATTTTTTACACTTTTTAATCCAAGATTCTTGTCCTTTCAACGTTATAAGGTGTTAAACTTACAGTTTTTGGCAAAAAGTTTCAAACTTTGTGTGTAGATCATCGTTTTTCATCTAGTTTTTGTACGAAGGTTCTATCCTACGCGTAACTGTTTTAAGAGTTTTGGTTCATCAAGTTTAACACTTTTGTGTCTTTTGGTGTTATTGAAGCTATTTCATCACACAAAAACTAGTTTAGAAACAACTTTGAGCATAATCATATTTACGAGTAATCCTACACGTAGCAAAACCCTAAAACTACGCGTAAGGTTATCCTTGGCTTGATCTTCGTTTTCGTGGTTTACTCCGTGTTTTCTTGCTTGGATAAGCCTGAAAATACGTCGACTTTGGATATCTTTTGCACTGTGAAGTGTAAAAGATCACTTGGGATAAAACCCTAAACTTACGCATAAGCATAAAGCTTACGCGTAGAAATCCTACGCTTAAGATTCATCTTACGCCTAAGCCAAGTCTTACGCATAAGGTAATCCTACGCATAAGTTTCTACGCCTAACTTTGTGTCTACGCATAACTTTAGCGTGTTTTCCATACTTACGCGTAAGCTAAATCCTACGCGTAACGAGTGATTGTTACGCGTAACTTTGGTGTTTTTACGCATAAGTGCTACTTGGATTATTGTGATTTCTACGCCTAAGGACACTTCATCAACAAAGGTTCATTCGACTACAAAGATCCATTTTTATAACACAAGTTAATCAATATGTCTCAACCACCATACTCTAACTATTTCCCTTACACTTATTCTCAACGACAACAACAACTAAGTCCACAACATCAACAATGGAATCAACAACAAGCAATTTATCAACAACAATTTAATCAACAACATACTCCACAACTTGGAGCAATTCCTCCACCACAAATGGTTCAAACACTGCCAAGTCTTCAAGTTCAACCCTACACAAATGACTTCAATCAACATCCATTAAGGAACACTATGAAGGAACCCACTTGGTTTGCAAAGATGTGTGAAGCTTTAAGCAGCCAACAATCAATTCATGAGGCTGGATCACTTGATAGACCTCCAATGCTCACTCCAGGAAACTACGATCAATGGGTGATACGGTTCTTTAGGTTTTGTGATCTGAAGAAGCCACATGGAAACTTCTTAAAGAAGGTTATCTTGGAAGGTCCATTTGAGATGCCTACTGTCATTATACCCGAAGATCCTAATGCTAATCCACTAAGAGATGAACAAACGAACATTGCTACTGTTGCATAATTGAATCCTCAAGAACTTCTACATTATGAAGCTGATGAACTTGCAATGCAATATATCCTTTTAGGATTACCTAACCCAATTCTTCGTAGTGTTGATGCTCAAAAGACTGCAAAGGAAATGTGGGACCATATTCATCTTCTTATGGAAGGATTTGTACTCAATCAGGAGGATTTGGAATCCAAAATTTACTTGGCTTATGAACACTTCATGATTGAACCTGGAGAGACACTAGAGTCTTATCATCATAGATTTTCAGACATCATCAATGATTTGGATAAACACAACATCATCATGCCAAGAATTGCAGTGAATACTAAGTTCCTGAGTAGTCTTGGTCCTGAATGGGAGAAGTATGTCATTTTTCTCCGTCAAGCGAAGAATATGCATCATTCTACATATGGATTGTTGTACGATTACTTGAAGCCTCATGAAAAGGAAGTTGATCGGGAAAGGATTCTCCGTGCTCAAATTGCTCCACCTACACATCCGGAAAATCAACAACTTGCCTTATATGCTCAACAAAGTTATCCTCCTCAACAAGCAACTCAACCAACTGCCTCAGTCACACCAAATGATCAATCACAGCAACTCAACAAAATCAATTGGTTCCTTACAACAACAACAATGATCAGTCACTTCATAGTCAAACTAGTGAGGAATCCGATCCGTTCGAAGCATTGCAACAGGGATTTGTTATGATTGCTAATGCTTTTAGCCGTTATACCAACAAATCCAACAATCGTATTCGTTCCTCATCAAATACACGAAATCAGGCTGTTGTGAACAATGGACGAATTGAAGTTCAGAATCGTGGTTATGGTCGTCAAATGGGAGGTGGTCAAGGGTTTAATGCTATAGGTAGGAATAACAACAGAGCTCAAGTGGTGGAACAGGAAAATGCTCAGAATGGGTTGAATGGTCTTCGATGCTACAACTGCAATGAGAAGGAACACCTGGCTAATGCATGCCCAAAGCCGAGGACTAGGGGCAGTGCTTATTTCAAAGAGGCTCTTCTTTTGGCTCTTAAGGATGAAGCTGGTGGATCTCTCACAAACAAAGAACAAAGCTTTATGGCAGATGCAGACTCAGATGATGATATGGAGGACTTGCAGGCCAATGCAGCTGTTATGTTGATGGCTAATATGCATGAGTTACACATGAGTGAAACAGGCCCAATGTATGACACTGATGGCTTGTCTCAGGTACCCGAACAAACCATCATCATATCTGAACTCATATCTCCGCCAATATCTGAATCCGGCACGGCTCAGACTGTTCAAAATGAGTCATCTACATCTCATTCTGACGATTTTCAAATAAACCCTGTAGTTACATTTGATGATCAAGATGACCTTATGGTTTCCTTTGATAATCAAATTGACTCCGTGGTTGTACTTGAGGATCTAAATAATGATCATGTTGTGACTCACGTTGAACAAGCCGAACTGTTGCCTCATCCAGATTTTGCTCGTTTAATTCAAGACCATCAAATCAAAATGAAGGAATGTTATGCATTAAATAAGGACTTAAAAAGTAAAAATGCACTATTAACCAAGGATTTTGAATGTTTACAAAAGCAACTCAACTTTTTCAAAACTCAAGAAAAACATGAAAAAGGTTTTGAAGCAGCCTTTACTAAATCTCATCAAAACGAAAAATATTTAGAGAGACAGATGCGTGATCTAGCCGCTTCGAAGAATGCTTTGTTGTCTGAAATAGAACAACTGAAACATGAACATAAAAAGCAAATTAACGCTCTCACCTTGGAAAATCAAAAAGTTAAGGCTGAGTTGTTAACATGTCAAAAACAATTCTCCGCATACAAAAAGCATTCAACGAATTGGGTAGATGACCTTCTTGAAGAAATTATCGGCTTGCAACGCAAACTTAAAGAGTTTAAAACTGTTGTTTATAAACATGGTGAGTCAGTAACTGCTATTGAAAAGTTTACCTTAAAACTCGATCCAAAAGGATATGGACCAAATCTTGCTGATTACAAACCAAAGCTTTCAACCAAAACATTCAAACCAAATCCTGAAGTTTCCAGTGCAGAATATAAAATTGATAATTCTGTTATGAGTGTTGTTGAATATCATCGTCAAGAGGAATTAGATGCAGAAGACGAGAGTCGATCAAAATTAAAAACTGTTGTTTACAACAAACCTTTTAATTATTCAAAACCGGTCACTTTTGTCACACCAACGGATTCTTCTAACACACCAAGGGTTATCATCAAAACACCTGAGTCTTCTAATGTTAATCCCCAACCAGATTATGCACAAATTTATGGTCCTTTACCTTCCATCAGTGACGTAAACTCAAAACCTGAAAATCGCAAAATTCTTAGATATTTTGATATTTTCATGGCTGACCTCAAAAATTTAGAACATGAGATAGAATATCATTCTGAAATCAAAGTTCAACACTTTCAATCGCTCTGGCGCGAGAACAAAGAGACATTTTTCAAAAAAATCTTTTACCAAAAGTTAAAAATTTGAAAAGTTGTGCATTGTCTTGGGAACGGGACTTTCATAAGGAACTTGGAGTCATGAAGGTCGTTTTCGAGAAAACTGAAACATCTATTTCTAATACTAAAAGTAAAAAGAAAATGTTGAGAAAAGATGTTGATCGACTCTTGAAAAATGTGATGTGTGCTGATATCCATAATGTTGTGTTATTCTATTCTTTGCCACATGCATCTGATTATATCTCTGCTGATAATGTTAACTCTGTGGTAACTGTTGAGAATACTGATAATGTGCTTCAGATCGAGTCTTTAAAAGCTGAAAATGAACGATTACTTAACGAACTTTACAATGCAAAACGTCGTCTTAATTGGTGTGAAAAAGATATTCACAATCAACAAATTGGTTTTCAAAAGAAAATCGCTCAGTTGCATTCAAAATCTTTTGATCCTAAACTTGAGCAACTGGATGATCAAAATGTGTCTTTGAAAAGTCAAAATCTCAAAATATGAACAAGAACTTGTAACAGTTAAACAGGAATATGGTGTCATATTTGATTTACTCAATAAGACTCGTCATGAAGCATCAAATGAACTTGATCACTATCTTGCTCACACTAGAGAAGTTATGAATTTTGCTGGTAAATTCGTTCTGAAAATCAAGATTTGATTCACACTCTCTCTAAGTTAAGAGAAATGTTAGGAAAGTATGAACAACTTCTGCCAACCATCATTAAGAGATTAGCACCAGTAACATTTAGTAATCGTGCACCTAGAATCCCTACTGCCAAATCACAAGTTGCTAACGTGCTTCGTTCTACTGAAACAGGAATAGTTGCGTCTTTTCCAAACGTCTGCACTTCACAGCCTAGGAGCACTCAATCGAAGAATAGGAAGTTGCGACCTAAGAAAAGATCAATAAGGAATGCTAAAGTAGAAGAACACCCTAGGACTATGAATAAGACTCACGTTGCTTCCACTATAGAAATTGCGTCTGGCAAATGTAATAGAAATAGTGATGTAACGAATGCTAAACCTTTAAGTACTTTTGATATTCAGTCTAATGCACCTTGTGTTATTTGTCGTAAAAGTATGAATTCTGATTGTCATGACAAATGTGTTGCTAAAGCTATAATCTCTCGTTTACGGAATCCTAAGAATCGGCATACCTCTAGGCCCACTAATCATTCTAAGTCTGTGCTTGGTAGACCGCCTTCTTTAGATTCTAAGGCAAACATTGAAGTCCCTGTAGCTCCAGTTTCACCTCCTAAGAATGTAGTATCACATAGTGCATTCACAAAGACTAAAGCAATCAGTAGTTATAGATGACAGAAATGGATATATAACACATTAGGTTTTAAATGGATGCCTAAAGTTATTAATGTGTGTATGTCTACTATCACTGCTCCGGAACCCTCTAACATTTCGGGTTCCACATCTACTTCTATTCCATCTGTGTCGTCTGTGTGTAATGCAGGTGATACAGATCATTCTCTGGATTGTTGATAGCGGATGTTCCTGACACATGACAGGCAACCTTAAACTGTTATCAAACTTTATTGCAAAGTTCATTGGCACTGTCAGATTCGGGAATGATCACTTCGCAGCTATCATGGGCTACGGAGACTATATAAATGGGAACATCGAAATTAGCAGGATTTACTATGTGGAAGGCCTCGGTCACAATCTGTTTTCAGTAGGTCAGTTTTGTGATGGAGATTTGGAGGTTGCTTTCAGGGAGAAAACTTGTTTCATTCGTGATCTACAAGGAAATGACCTTATGTCTAGCTCGCGTAATTCTAGTCTCTACACTATCTCTATGCAAGACATGGTTGCTTCATATCCCATCTGCTTACTTTCAAAGGCAACATCAACAAAATCCTGGCTATGGCACCGTCGTCTCTCACATCTAAACTTTCAAACCATCACCAACCTTGCTCGACACAAACTAGTTGAAGGTCTCCCACGATTCCGGTATCCAAAAGATCACCTTTGCTCAGCTTGTGAACAAGGAAAAAGCACTCGTGCTCATTTTCCTTCAAAGGTGGAACACAGCTCTCAGCATGTGCTTCATGTTCTTCACATGGATTTGTGTGGCCCGATGCGCGTGCAAACGATCAATGGAAAATACTACATCTTAGTAATTGTTGATGACTACTCACGATGGACTTGGGTCTACTTTCTTCGAAGCAAAAACCAAGCTCCACAAATGATCATCACCTTTCTCACGAAAATTCAAGTTCAGCTCCGGAACACCGTTCGCCAAATAAGAACAGACAAAGGAACTGAATTTGTTAACCAAACCCTTCGTGAATTTTATGAGAAAGTGGGAATTCAGCATCAAACATCTATTGCACGTACACCAGAACTAAACGGATTTGTTGAAAGACGAAACCGAACGTTAGTGGAAGCTGCAAGAACAATGTTAATCAAAGCTAAACTTCAAGATTACTTTTGGGCAGAAGCTGTATCTACTGCATGCTATACTCAAAACCGTTCTATGATCACAAAACGCCACAACAAAACACCTTTCGAGCTTGTCCACAACCATAAACCGACTCTCAAACACTTTTATGTATTTGGATCCCTTTGCTATCCGAATAATGATCGTGATGATTTTGGAAAGCTCAAAGCCAAAGCCGACATTGGAGTATTTATTGGATACTGTGAGAATTCTAAAGGTTACCGGATCTGGAATCGTCGTACAAAACAGGTGATGGAAACGATTCATGCTCATTTTGATGAACTTACGGAAATGGCTTCTGAGTATAATAGCTTAGAACCCGGTCACAACCGTTTAAACTTCCCTCAACCCCCATCATCAGCTGAACAAAGCCCCCAGCTCACTCGTCAACAAATGGAAAGGTTATTTGCTCCGCTGTTCAGTGACGATATTGATGAACGTGCTCCAGGTGTATCCGCTGTTTCCGCTGCTCAACCTGATAATATTCCTATACCTGATACACCTGCTACAACAACTACTGTTGAAGAAGCACCACTAGTTGACTCCAACACAACAGTTGAACAAAGCGCTTCCAACAATGATGAACCGGCTGATGATATTCTGAATGAAGTACCCCCACCTGCAGGTTTTGATCCAAATGCGTTCTTTAACCCGTTTGCTAATGACACTGCTGCACCTGATGTCGCGGAATCATCAACAAACCATTTGAATCCTTAGAATCTGCACAATGTATACCAACATCAACCCTCTACACATCGATGGACAAAAGACCATCCTCTGGCTAATATTATTGGCAACCCGAATCAACCAATCGTTACGAGACAACGTCTTCACACAGATGGTGAACATTGCATTTATGCACTCACTGTCTGCCAAGCTGAGCCTAAAAACATTAAAGACGCAATGACAAAAGACAACTGGATTGAATCCATGCAAGAAGAACTCAACCAATTCAAACGTCTTGAAGTATGGGAACTGGTTGAAAGACCATCAGGGGTCTACGTCATTGGTCTCAAATGGATTTGGAAAAATAAATTGGATGCTGAAGGGAACGTAATCCGAAACAAGTCACGTCTAGTTGCTAAGGGATATCGTCAGGAAGAGGGAATAGACTTTGAAGAATCTTTTGCTCCGGTTGCTCGTCTTGAGGCTGTTCGGATATTTCTCGCGTTCGCAGCTCATATGAATATGACGGTCTTTCAGATGGATGTCAAAACTGCGTTTCTCAATGGACAACTGAAAGAAACGGTTTATGTCTGCCAACCCGAAGGATTCGTTGATCCTGAGTTCCCGAACCATGTCTACAAACTGAACAAAGCTCTTTATGGTCTCAAACAAGCCCCTCGGGCATGGTACGATAAGCTATCATCTTTCCTCATTGCTAATAATTTCACCAAAGGTTCGGTTGACCCAACTCTTTTTATACAATATCACGGGGCACATATCTTAATTGTTCAAATTTACGTGGATGACATCATTTTTGGGTCTACACATAAAATTTTTTCAATCGCTTTTGCAAAACTAATGAAGAAAAATTTTGAAATGTCCATGATGGGTGAACTTACGTTCTTTCTAGGACTGCAAGTTCATCAATCTCCCTGTGGTATTTTATTGAGTCAGTCCAAATATGCCCTTGAATTGTTAAACAAATTTGGAATGAAAACCTGTGATTTACATGGGAAATTAGTAGACCCTACCAAATACCGAAGTATTATTGGGTCTCTCATGTATCTAACAGCTAGCAGACCTGATATTGTCTTTGCCGTTTATCTATGCTCCCGTTATCAGTCGCGACCAACTGAAACCCACCTCTCTGAGGCTAAAAGAATCCTCCGATACATCAAGGGAACCATTAACTTGGGGATCTGGTATCCGAAGGATTCTGGTTTTGAACTAATCGCTTTTTTAGACGCTGACCACGCAGGATGCTTAGACTCAAGGAAAAGTACTTCAGGAGCACTACAATTTCTTGGTGATAAATTGGTGTCTTGGCAATCAAAGAAGCAGGATTGTACATCGCTGTCATCAACCGAAGCAGAATATGTAGCCATGTCCGCGTGTTGTGCTCAAGTCATATAGATGAGAACACAACTTAAAGACTATGGTTACGTATTTGACAGAATCCCGATGTACTGCGACAATCGGAGTGCCATTGCGATCTCGTGCAACTCAGTTCAGCACTCGAAATCAAAGCACATCGATCTACGCTATCATTTCATCAAGGACCACGTGGAACAGGGTACCGTTGAATTATACTTCGTGGGTACAGAATACCAATTGGCAGATCTACTCACCAAAGCCTTGCCTCCCGCTAGGTTTAATGAGTTGGTCTACCGGATTGGTATGAGGTGTTTGACTCAAGAGGAATTGGATGACCTCTTAAAACAGTCTTAAAAACTTGTCAAACACCAAAATCTCTTTTGTAAATAATTTTTCAAAAACAAAATACAAAAATATAAAATCTTATAAAACAACAAAAATATTCTTCTAATCTAATGGTCTTTCAACATGGCAAGTACATTTCTTCCGTCAACACTTAATTCTTTCAAAATTCAGTATTTTTCCGATCAAGTGTTGAGGGGGAGAAAATTATCACTTAACTGTTTAATAACATCTGTGTACTTGCATGTTATCATATCCCGGTTGTTTCTTTTATCAATGGTGATAAAATTTTCTGGTTAAACTGACACTCCTCGGACTAAAATTTATAACCTTTCATCATTTATTAAGTCGAGGGGGAGTGTCGTCAAGTTTCTTTCCTAAAATCTTTGTTTGGTAACCATAATGGAAGCTAAATGGCTTTGTATGAAAATGGAAAAGGTGGAGGGACCAAAACTGTCAAAATGTTAAAGTTATTTTAATAAAAACACTCTCCACCTAACACTTCACTTCACATTTAATACTTCTAACCTAAACAATCCTACGAACCAAAATCGTTTGACAAATCCGTGTTTCAGATCATCATTTTGTAAGTTGTTTTATAATCTTAACATGTTTTTAAGCATTGGTTTTGATTTTTACATGAATCCAATGGTCAAAACGTCGCATAATCTTGTTTTTGTGTTCTACGCATATGCGTATGAACACATGATCAAGATTGTGTGTTTCTTATTAAAAGGACAGTGTCAAAACGTTTCTAATACATAAATGATACCATTTTAATCATCAAAACTCACCCAGAATCACGAATTGAATGATTTGTGAAATTAGAGTTTATGCGTAGTTTTTGGGTGTTTTCAAATGTGAAGGTTTTTGGTCAAAATGATAGTTGTGTGATGTTGTTATAATGATGTATTGATGATATCTAGGCTTTAGATCAACCCAGAAACACTAATTGTTTGAGAATTAGAGATTAGGGTTTAATGCTCTTGAGAATTGGGTATTATTGATTCACTGCGAATTGGATGTTAATACTTGGTTATATCACTCACATAACTACTTAGAACTACCAGAAAAACTTTTGTGCATATCCTATGGCTAGAAATCCTATGCGTAATTCATGAACCCTATGGTTTTGACTTACGCGTATGACTTTCTACGCGTAACTGCTTAACTTGCTTTCATGCCATGATCTGTGTTTAAATTGACTATACATGTTAAGATTGATGATATGATGATTTTATTTCAGGCTTGCTACTCGTAAAACTCAGAATCAAGGTCCTTGTTACTCTACGCATAAGGATCACCTTACGCGTAGACAGTTATGCGTAAGAGAAATCCTACGCGTAACTATTACGCGTAAGGTTCTACAATGGGACTACGCGTATCCTGTGAAGGATATGCGTAAACAGTGACTCTACGCATAAGGTCTACTCTTACGAGTAAGCCTTACGCGTAAGGTCTTTATACGCCTACGCGTAAGCCCTACGCATAAGGTCCCCTTTTCCTACGCGTAACATTTTTTACGCGTAAGTTAGGATCCTACGCATAAGCTTTCGTCTACGCGTATATCACTTCTATTTACGCGTAACTTTGCCATATCTACGCCTAAGCCTTGATAGACCTTCATTATGAATTGTTACGTGCACAAACTTATTAATAAACAAATCATATCGTCACGAAACCAATAATGTCACTAATAAACTTAATCGTTTAATATGTTGTGTTAAATATGTGATAATATAAACTTTAAAACTTAAAGTTAACTAACTCACAAAACTTATCACGACGACATTGGACTATTGAACAAACAAGTGACTTTGGACTCGTAATAATCTTTAACACTGTACATTCAATAATTAGACAATAAAACCTTCTGTTTACTAACATTATGTCTTTCGGTATGTTGGTTCTTTTGGCTAATGTTATTTCAGATCACGACATGGCTGCTCAAATGAATGTGGATGCCTCAGAAGTTCTCACAATTGCTGACATCTTCCCTAATGGCTATCCTAGAAAGATTGGAAAGAACAACCTTAGGGTTGACTTTGAAACCCTCACCTGCTCTGAATCTTCTTGTCTCATTGCTGTGGATATTCTAAGGAATCATCCCTACCAGAACATGCTCTCACACTCTGCTACAGTACCGGAGATCTACATGCAACAATTCTGGAATTCGATGCAAAGGATCACAGGTCAAAGTGCAGTGACAGTGACGCTCAATCACAAACAAGTCACCATCACTCATGCAGACTTACGGGCTGTTCTTCTCATTCTTGAAATCGAGGCAACCGACTTCTTTGCCACACCTACTGAGGAGACAGTTCTTCAATTCATGATTGATATTGGCTATGATGAAGCTTCAGGAACTATCTCTAAGCATTCTCATGTGGAGCTTAAGAACATTCCTCAACCGTGGAGAACCCTCTACCTCATCATCACCAAATCGGTCTCTGGTCGTGATAGTGGATATGAGCATCCCAAGCTCATGGAACTACAAATTTTCTGGTCATTAATCAACAAAAAGGACATCGAAATCGAAGCACTGTTATGGGAAGACATGATGTCATTTCACAAGAAACTTGGCTCAAAGATTCCCTATGTCAGATACACAAAATTGTTGATCCAGAGAGCACTTGGACTTCATCCCGATATTCCACAAAGGCTCAATGACCCAGACAATCACGATATGTTGACTGAGCCTACCCTATCAGTCAGAATCAAGGAATCGTCTACAAAGAAACAGGGTGTCGTGCTGCCTGATCACCTTTTATCTAAAGAACTCAAGAAGCTTGAAACGTACAAAAGGTATCTAGTAGCTGTAAAAGAAGGAAAAGTTGGTCATCTTGATGAAAAACCTTCAGGAACTCCTACTCGGAGAACCAGAAGAGGAAGTGTTGGAAGTGCAGTAAGTTCTGAAAGTCAAAGGAAATTTCCCAAAAGGAATCCTCCTCGCAAAAGGATTGTTCCCGTAAAGGAAGCTGAACCTATTCCCTCACCCAAACCGCAAAGAAAGCTTGTGGACGAAAGCTCTGAAGGTACTGAATCAGAAGAAGAGATTACATACTCTGAAACTGCAAAGGATGACACTCCATTAGTACCGAAACCTCCAAGTCCTATAGCTGAACATGGCAAAGGGAAGACTCCAGTGCTTGTGCCATATGATCAAAGCTCAAGCTCAGATGATGAAGAAGAGCAACTAGATACTTCATACAGGAAGAAATTCAAAATCATTAGACTCCAACATATTGCAAAGGAATTTGCAAAGGATCAAATGGGTGGCCCTGGCGGTTCAAGTGGTGTTGCCCACTCCAAACCATCTCCTGATGCGGTTAATCGACCCGATAAGGGAGCTGGTGACACCACTCTTCTGCAACAACAACAACTCTTGGAGGACTCTATTGATTATGAGATTGAGGAACCAACAAAAGAAAAGACTGAGGAAATACCTGCTGATGAAACTAAGACTGATGACAAGGCTAAGTCTAAAGAGGAAACTTCTGCACCTCCAGAGGACCCTGAACCTCCTCATGTCTCCTCCTCATCAGATTCATCATCTCACTCCTCACCACCACCATCTAAAAGATCAACCAAATCAACATCCAAATCTGTGAAGAAACCACCTCGATCTTGGATTTCTCATACTCATGAAAGAATTGTGAAAGCTGTCCAACAAGTCAGAAAGAAGAACGTGCTCTACAGAAAACTGAATTGGTTTGCTGACCAAATACAGTACTTACATGATGAGAATGACAAGATGCAGAAAGAAAGGGAATTTGTTCAGGAGTTCATGAAAAGTCATCGTCAAGAGGAACTGAATGAAATGATCGAAGGTTACACTAACAAGTACCTTCTGGATATCGTTCCTAAAGTCACAAAGGAAATGTTTACCAGACAACTATATCCGAATCTTATGCAGATCGCCAAGCAAACTATAAGATCAATACCTTTAACCATCACAATCAATCCATCTGATCCTGTAGTTTTCTCGGATAATGAATTGGTGGCCAAGCTCGTCACACAAATGTCTAAACGATCTGGGACATTTACTTCTGATGAAGGAAAGTTGTTTCAAGCATTGTTGGATTACCAACTCCAAGAAGCATGTTGATTCGAAGCAGAAAGGCCTAAACGTCCTAGAGACGATGAAGATAAGGATAAGGATAAGAATGATGAAGCTAAACGTCAAAAGAAGTCTGGTGAATCATCTTCTATGTTACCTCCTCTCCAACGGACTCCTACTCAACAAAGGTCTCCTCTCCGTTCTGCGGCTGATAAACCTCATGATTCTGAGTTACCGCCCGAGACTCAGAAAACCGGTGATCACTTTGAGTATACGGGTGGGGACGATGAGGAAGTCAGTGAGCCCCTACAACAACCCACCTCTCCCAAACGTGTTCAGAAACCAAAATCCTCATCTAGGCCTAAACAAAAGAAGAAGAAGGCGCCCATGGCTGATGTCGTATCATGGCTAGATGACGATAAAATAGAGGAATTTGAATGGTTCTCTACACTTGTTAACTCAACTCCCTACCCTGACGAAGGTCAAGATCTGGTAGACGGTAATACATTGGAGCATGCTAAGATTATGCAAGAAAAGTTCCATGTGAAGAAGATGACGAAATCCGAGTTGAGACGAATCAAGAATGAAGCTTTTCAAATGTGGAAAGATAGCTCAGAAAGTGCCATCGAGGTCGAATATCACCTTGAAAACATTGCTAGAGCTATGTCTAAAAACATGGATTGGCTCAACCCAGAAGCAAACATCGACTTCACCAAACGGGACAACCCTCCATATTACACCGACTGGTCTAAACCACTACCAATGATCGGCCAAACAGATGAACCTAGGATTCCATTCAGATATTTCTTCAACAAAGACCTGGAATTTCTTCTACACGGTGGCGATGGATCAAGGAAATACGCTACATCTTTGACACTTCCATTCCCAGCAGCCATATACTCAAACTGCATAGCTATCGAGGAAAGAGCTAATCACTTGTTCTCCAACAACGTGGAAGCATACGACCGAGATGCAATGTACGGGATTCATCATTGGCCGGAACGCCGAAGAATCTACTACAGAAGCTTCCAGGTTCAGAAGGCTCAACATGCAATGCTCAGTACTAAGGATATCATTGCCATCAAACACGTTGATCTTTCGACCAAATGGGACTACACTTTTCTCAAGAAGATTGTAGTCAAAAGGCAAGATGAACGGGATTATGCATTCTCTGAAGCTGACTTTGAGAATTTGTCTATCAACGACATTGAAGACATGTACCTTGCCAAAGTACAGGGTCGCATGCGACAATTTTCAACCGAAGTACAACGTGAATTCATCAAGTCATTGCTCATCTTCATCAGACGCATAGTCATCAAAGAACGTGTAGAAGATCTACAACTAGCTGTTGAATCATATCAGACTCGTGTTAACTTCACTCCACCTCAGCTTGATCTTCCCGATATCAACCAGCTCTCACAATATACACTCATCAGCAAACCATTCGGCGTCGTTTACCGCATTGAACTTCAACGAAATTGCTTAATGGCGTGTAGTGATCTTCACAAGTTTGGGGATCACACTTTGAAGATGGTTAGGGACGGATTGGCTTATAGGTTGAAGGATATACGACAAAAGATTGGGTCTCCCAAGCGATTGAATTCTCAGGATCGAAGGGATGTGAGGAGGATCATCAGAATGATTGATGAAAGGTTGTTTCTAAGGGATCAGTTCAGAACGCTGGAAAGCTTTGTTGGTGGTCGACCCAGGATTAACATCACCGGCTATCAACGCCCTGTTCGCACTCCTGGCGACATCACTGGACTTCCTGGTACCCCTTGAATTGCTTCTTTCATTATAAATTTGGATGTGTGATTTATATATGTGAATGGCTTGTGCACACATTACAGTGTACAACCCGTAATTGTCAAGAAAGGACCCTGTGATACGCTTCAGTGCCACAATCCTTATAAAAGGAGCGAAAGCTTCTTACTTTTGAGTAAAACCTATCAAACCTTTCATTTTTTCAAGGTTTTGCTCAAAAGGACAAGTACTTCCCCATATGATTTTCAAAACCTCAACCGTTTATATCACTTGTTGAGGGGGAGTATTTGAAATTAAAACTTTGTTCACAAATTGTTCATAGTGGTCATCTTCCCGCAACACTCGAAATGGTCATATTTATTCTCAACTTTTCAAAAATAACATTTTATATGCCATTTTTTAGGGGGAGAAAATTATGTGATAAGAAATATGTTGTGTAAATGCAAATGAATCTTTGTGTAATAGACTTAACCTACGAATTGACGGTACTAAACTGTTAGTAACTCGAAAAGACTTGTCCTGGACGGGTAATAATTTCAAGCTAGTTCGCTAGTAATGTAAATGTGTCTCGCAAAGGACTTGTCCGAGTAGAATGTACCATTCGAGAAACTCTTGGTAGACATGAACTCTGATGGGTTTGACAACCTTTCGAGGTTTGTTTACACCTTCAAGGTAGTTATTAGAGCTAGTTGTCACCTAAAAGCTGACGATGTAACTCTTTAACTATGCAATGTAACCGTGTCTCGCGGGGGATTGTCTATCTTGAGTGGATCAATTCAAAAAGTGCGCGCTCTTTCCTCACTGTGCAAATAACCGTTAAAACTCTTAAGCACATGTGGAGGGGGAGTATTTATGCAAAATCTTATCTCAACAGTGGTTCAAAATGTTTTTCATTAACAAACACTGTGAGAGATTTTTCAAGTAAATGGTTTTATGGCAACATAGGTTAGTCATGGAGTGATAAGGTGACTAAGGTTAGAAATAACCGTCCTATGATCCGCCAGAGCCGGAGGGATCTACCCAAGGACATCACAAATAGTTAGTTCTTAGAAGTCCTTAGGTATGATTATAAAAAGGAGAAAATGAGAATCTGAGAAAGAAGGAGTTGAAGAATTAAAAAGAAATGCAAAGAAAAGGGTGAAAAGAAATAGCCCTCCAAATTATTCAACTTAGGGCAGACACCGGGTTCAATTCATATGCTACTGGTTGTCACTTAGTGACACCGGTATTGAAGATTAAAAGTCGTCATGGACCCAGTGACGCATGCACTAAACCTTCTTAGCCACTCAAGTTTCTCTCTACAGAAGCTTGTTTCATTCTCACAGGGAACCCTACGTAAACTATTGGCTTTCTCTTAGAGATCGCTGGTATTGAAAAAGGAGACCCTCTCCCTAGTCTCCGCTCAGGAAAACCAAAACGCACTATTGAGTCTAGAGCCACGAGATTCATCAAAAGATCTCTTAGGAACACTTGATATTTCATCACTTGTTGATCACCAAATAAGATCATCAGTGGTTCATATCGAGTCCTTCACAGATCTTAGCAATCTGTCGAGAACATTTATGAGAGGTTCACAACTGTGATCCTCAGTGATTGAATGGAAACTCCTACCAGGGTCAACATCAAACAGCCCTGACAGCAGGTCACTTCGGTAACTCCCCGTGGATTACGCTTAGTGTGTCTTAAACGGTCTACAGTCGTGAGGTGATGCTTCGGTGTACCTCAGCGACTCATCTGAACTATAGATGTACTTCGGTACATCACGTTATCTCACTTGTGGGACTCCAGTTCAGGAACGGCCTTAGTAAGAATTAGAGTTGTGTTTTCACACTATGCTGTTAACACTCTCGAAGTTCGAACCTGTAAGTGCCGGAATCCGCTAATTACTAACCGTTTGAAATGTTTTCTTCTTATGGAAGCTCCGGAGCGGGATGATCGTGCAGATTCTTCTCATGCTCACGCCAACATCATCACTAATGGAAGTTTTATCCAAAAGCAACACAACAGTCAGAATGATTCTTCGTCTAATCAAAGAATCTACAAAGTGAAAGACTTAAAGAACTTCATCAGAACTGAATTCCAACGTCAAATAGTGTGTGAGCATGTTGAAGAATGACATGGAGACACTGTAGCGGCGAAGCAGACCTGAGGCAGACTCGATGCAGACAACAACATACTATCACTTTCATCACAAAGAACAATGATCAAAGAACAAAGTTAAAGATGACGTCAAAGCATAACCGTTCAAAGAAGACAATTTCTCTACACCGGGGAGATTGTTCAAATCAAGGCAATTCTTCTCACAAGAAAGAAGAATGTCAGAAGACGTCAGAGCTACTATTACATCAACGCCTTCACCGTTCATCACCAACACTTGAGGGGGAGATTGTTGGAATCACTCGTAATCTATAATTCAAGTGTTAGTCATTATTATGTAATAGGTAGCTTATTATGGCCTTTATGTTTGTTATTAGCCTTAAGCTTATGTAGAAGGCCCATGAGCTTAGGCCCAAGCCCATATGAGAAAGGATGAAAACTAGGAGTGTTGCCCTAGCTTTCCTCCTATAAATACCCTATGTAAACCCTCACTTGAGGGTTGGTTGTTCAATATTTCTCTTTCACTCATACTCCTACGCGTAACCGTCCTTACTTAATGTGTGTGTGTTTGGTTATTGTTCAATCGCATTTATCTCTTTCTTATAAGCTTGTGTTGTAAATCTAGTGACCTATCAATTACTATTACCCACATTATTAATATCTGATTCATAAGTTTCATGAGATTGTACTTTGTTATGTATCTTTTGCACATCAACTTCATCGTATAGTTTTAATACCTCTGAGATGATTGAATCTTTGGATGGACCAGCCTGTCGTAGTGATGAGACCTTTGGAGAGACCATTGGAGAAATGCTAGCCATGAAGATTGTCTGGGCAGTAGGTTCATCATCGACATCAGAGTCAAATGCATCACAGTCAGCAACTTGAAAAACATTTTGATGATTATGACCTATCTCCTGAATTGGCTGTTAATCCACATCTGCATCATATGTTTTAGCATTTCCCTCTGCAAGAAACATCAACTCTTCTTCATCCAAAACTGCTCCATTATCCTGAGCTTGCACAAGCAGCATCTTGTCTCTGAAGTATTATGCATTATGTGGACGTTTTTTGAGATGTGCAGTTCCTTGCAATATGTCCATCACCACCACAGTTGTAGCACTTGATTGGCTTTGCTTGTCCTTGATTAGGATTCCTTCCACGATTCTGATTAGCCACATACCCTCCACCTTCTCCACCTCTTCCCTGTTCATACTGCCTTCCTTGAACTGGTTGCACCATAACCTTTCCATCTCTGACAGTAGCTTGATTGTGTGGATTGGATGCTATTATGAGGTTATTGTTGGTGTGTGGGGTGGAATTCAGATTTTGACTCACCATGAGGGATAATTAAGTGATGAAGTTTTCCATGACAGAGTTTGAGTCTGGTGGCTTATATGCTGGATCAGGAATGAGCTTGTAGTTACCATTACCCATGGGTATGACTTGAGAAGCTTTGGTGGTAATCCCTACATTAGTGTAGAATACTGTTGAGTCATTTGCTGAGCTTGATTCTCCCTGTTTAGATTTGAACTGTTCAAGAATAATTCATTCAAACATAGCATGTCTCTCATTCTGAAGAAGGAATGCATACAATTGCTCATAGTTAGTGTTCCTCAAACCCTTAGTTAACTTGACTGAAGTGAAAAATTTTTGCCATTCGGGATTCATGTTGTTCACAAACTTTGAGTTTAGCTGATCATTTGGCATAGTCATTTTGATATTTCTCATGTCATTCACAAGCTTGTGGAACCTCACATAATATTCAGTGACACTTTCCCCTCGCTTCATCTTAAAGTGCTCAAAGTCATCATACAGTTGAGATTCTCAGTCTTCTTTAGTTAGTTCAGAGCCAGATAGAAGCATCTTGACATTGTCCCAAACTGCCTTGGCTTCAGTGTTGTGACTGATCAACTTGTAGATGTCTTTTGGAAGACCCTGAAGTATGAAGTTTGAGGCCCTGATATCAGCATCGTATCTCTTCTTCTCCTTATCACTGAGCTCAGCATATGTCTTTGGTCTGTCCAATCCTAAGATCATAGTACCATCCGCAACAGTTTCAAGAACATCTCTGGTAGTCTCAATTTGATAAGGTCCTTCGTCAATTGACTTAATAATGTTAACCCCATTCTCCTTTCCCAAGCAATATAACCTAATTCGTTGTGCCCAAGAGTCATAATCAGTTATGTCAAGCATAGGTGGACGAGTATCGGATCCAGCAGCTTGAACGTCTTCAGCAACAGTAGAGATGATAGTGGGTAAGTTGGTAGACATGATTACAAAGTCTACGGGATTTTAAAACTCTTTAATTAAACCGGGAAATAAGTTCTTTCACGAGATTTTACTAAATAAAGAGAAAACCGTAAAACGTAATACAAAGAAAAAAAACACCAAATCGCTCAAGAAGATAAATCGTTCAAAGGAACAAATCTCTCAATGGAAAAAATCGCTTCAAGGAACAAATCGCTCGAATGAGACAAGTCGCTTAACTGATCAACTCAATTTAATAAGCAAGTCGCATAACCCAACAAACCTCTTAAACTGACAAATCGCTTGGAGAGACAAATCGCACAAATAAGACAAATCGCTTAAACTGACAACTCGCTTAAATAAACAAGTCGCTGAAACGATGACAAATCGCTTCTCCGAACAAGTTGCACAAGTACAGCCACTACCCCGACAAATTGCTTAAATAAGTGATTTGTCATTGACACAAATCGCTACCAAACCTAGACAAATCGCTTGACTGAATATTATACCGTGACACAAATCGCTAACATGCAAACCATACAAACGCCACTTTAAATTCCAAAAACAATCCAGCCACAGTGATTCAGGCCTTCCAAATCAAAACCTAAGCACTTATGATGATTCTAAACACAAAAGTACAACCAAAATCCAAACTTTAACACAAGAAATGGTCCAAATGATGCAAAAGCCACTCAACTTTTTCAAACCCAAAAACCATACAAAACCACTAGAAATCCAAGAGTATGTAAGATAGATGATCAAACCATGGCTCTTAATACCAATTGTTAGATATAGGATTTCACAAACACATCAAACCATGATTCACAAGAGGCGTACAATATAGATTCTAGAGAGAGAAAGTTGAGAGGTTTGGGAACTTAGTGAGAGAAAGTAAAAGTATTATTATGAGCTCCAACCCTCTACCTTGGGAGGTAGAGGGTATTTATAGTATCTTACATAAACGCCACCTACGGGCTGTGGATCAGGTATACTGTGGGTAAAGACCCGTCCGTCCTCCACGGTATCACTAAACTAAGTACTACCTAACATTAAATAACTACGACTACGAGCTTTCTAACGATTACATATACTTGAGGTGACCGAAACTTTAATAACTGGATTTACTAAATCCTAACATATACTTAGAAGGTTGAAGTTTAGGTTTTCTACGTGACACACATCGTTAATGGTTAAATATTTTTGAGAAATTGTACCTTTACCGATGATTTTGCTCTTGCTATTACCAAATACCACGTTTCCACCATTGAAAGATTCGTATATGGAAAACAAATCTTTGTTAACGGTCATGTGCCTCGTGCACCCGCTATCCTTGATCCATTCATCCGGATCTAGGTCGACCTTTAAGCACACCTAAGAAAATAATTAACTCAAAAGTTTGGTCCTCATTTGTTCATAGGTCCATTAGTGTTATACATTTCATTCATGTTAGGCATATATGAAAATGGTGAGAAAGCATTTCATGGTGTAAAGTTTTGAAATGGAAAATCGTTTTGTACATTAGGATTCCATCCCATTTGATGGTGGTTACTTCTCGGATAAACATTATTTGGTCTTCTTATAAATGTGTTTGGTTTAGAAAACGATGGACCTTTGTTTCTCATAAAACTTTGATTTTGTTTTAGTGGAGGTGGTTGTTTGACATTTCTAACAATAACGTAGGTTGGTTTCTTCTTGTTAACAATAACAAAGTCGGTTCTAGATGATGTAGCTACATTATTTCTATTGTTTACTGGTACAAACCCACGGATCTCTGGTTTTACACTAGACCGTTCCTTTTTCAAGGGATCCGTGGGATCCGTGACTACAGTAGCTTGGTTTTCAATTGCTTTGACGAATTGTGTTTCTTTAATCTCGCTAGTTGACGCATTAAGTTCTTGTATACCTAAACCCTTTTGATTGTTTCCCGTTTTAACACTATCAAGTATTATATCTAGAGTATTAGTACTCATTCTAGCAATATTGGAATCAAGATTATCAACTAACGTTTAAAGTTGAACACAAAGCTCACATTCCCCATCTACTTTCTTCCCCTTTTCTAAACATTTTAATTTATCTTTTAACTCAATGACTTCCTTTTCGAAACGTTCATTTTTGTTTTTCAAAATCTTATTTTTGTTAATTACTTTTAGACTAATTTTGCAAAGTTTATCATATTCACGATGCAATGATTCATCATCTAATGATGAGCTACTATAATAAAGAGATTCATGGCATACCTCGTGTGAGTCATTTGCCATGAGACAAATTTCTTCGTTCTCCTCCTCACTCATTCCCCACGAACCACTTACGAACGTCTTTTGTTCGTCACGTTTGGGACACTCACTAATAAAGTGATTACGGTCCCCACATTTAAAACATGCGCGCTCGTCCCTTGCTTTCTTGTCGTCTTTGCCTTTCCGAAACCCTTCTTGTCGTCATATGGTTGCTTGACATATCTTCTTTTTCTTCTAAAGAACTTCTTGAAATCCCTTACCGCCATGGCATATTCTTCGTCATCACTTTCCGAAGAGGAGTTTTCTTCATCGCTTGAGACCATCTTGGCTTTTAAGGCAAGAGATTTGTGTTTCTCTTTCTTTTCTTTTGAGGCTTCGGAGTCTTTAGCGAGGACAAGCTCATAGACCTTTAGATTTCCTATGAGTTTGTAACACCCCGAAAATACGGTCCAGCGGAAGCGTACGAACCATTGGGGGCTACAATCTTGGTATCACAACATAAGGTACAAAGAATGGTTTTTATCCCATTTATTTAGAATAAGATTCATTAATTGAAAACATTAAGTTTACATTAATGAAAGTAATGCGGAAGTAGGCCCAAAAGATAATTAAAACGGTCCCGTTTATTCATTAGAGTCGCCTATGACCATGCCCCTTGCCAAGCGTCTTCCAATAGTGAGCTATCGCCTTAAACCTGAGAACACATGCTAAAAAGGTCAGCTTACGCTGGTGAGTTCATAGAGTTTAGTTACAAAAGCAGTAGTGGACCTGATAAAGTTTAATTGCTATGTGCGACTAAGGCAGACATATAATACACATTCCATTCAACAATCAATCCAATCCATAATCCACAACACAATCGAGATCTCAACGAGGACCCCAAGCGACTCTAGCCAGGCACCATGTTATAGCAAAGTATAGAGCAATGCTACCCTGGTCTAGGTCAGATATACTTAGCTAGGCATCGCGTTATAGCATAGGAATGCTACCCTAGTCTAAGTCAACAACTGTCGCACGTCTAGCCTTTCCTAGTCAACGCATTAGCAATTCAAAAGAGTAGTGGCAGGTCCAAGAAATAGTTTGCATTCACATAAACACATAAGATCGCAATCCACAATCAAATATACCAAACAACAGTCATTCTCAAATAATGTTCATACATCCAGTTATGGTTCGTTAAAAGCAGCATGTATTCTCCCCCAAAATAGTTATGAAAACCTTTGAAAAGAGGGGCTATGAAACTCACCTTAGCCACAACAATGCACTATTCACTATTGACACGACTGGCATCTAAAGCTAATCTCCATGGCATCCAGAAGAATGTACGACAAGTACGATAGAATAGAAGTGGCGCAACCTAATGCGTATACGATAATCTTAAAATACAGCTCATATGATAAAGAAGTTGATAAAAGTATTATGTCGTAGTTTTCGTGGATCATTCATGTCGTTACTTTCAAACGTCAATTATCGTTTCCAAAAGTTTATAGTCAATATCTCAAAAGTTTAGTTTTAACGTTTCGTGTGGTGGTAAGAAACATAGACACAACGTACAACTCACGCGAAAGGAGAGAAGAGGTTAACATAACCAATACATGCACACCATAACTCACCCCAAAAAGTAACTCACACCAAAGCATAATATATATCCCAATATACTATGAGGAATAGTCAATAAGAATTGACCAAGACTCAACTCGAGTGGACAACAACCAAGAAGAAGTCGGGGAACTAAAGACAAATAACTATGCTAAGAAGTAATTTAATCGGTAAGTTTCGGTATTTACCCATAATCCCCAAATAGCTTGCATAAAACAACTATGTTTTATAATAATGATAAGTTTGAATTTACAATTCAAATAATAAAGGTTTTACTATTTAAAAGAACACTTGTTAGATTCTTGTTGGGTTTTATAAATATAAAAGGGATTTGTATTTAAAAATACAAGTTTAGAATGTTTTTATAAATTTTGGCATGACGCGTCCATTTATAAAACATCCCCAAGTCACCGTGACTTTATTAAAATCAAATTCCTCAAAACAATTTCATAAAATTATTCATTGGTTATTAGACAGTTTTTCTTTATTGTATCTATCGCAAATCAAACATATTAAATTCATAATGAGTCTAATATATTGTATTCGTTTCGAGTCCAATAAGTCCAATTTGTCCAACGTCCAATGTTTAAATATATGTCAATACATGTCCAATAGATATAATCCGATAAATGTTCAAAGTGTCAAGTCACCATTTGCCAATTTAGTTCGCTATTCATTATTAATCACATCCGAAATATCAAATCCCAATTCGTATCCGAAACGTACCAAGTATCACCACTTATCCGAACTTACCAATGTTCATAATTAAACAAGTAAACAATTTACATTAGCCAATTATCTCAATACTCAAATATAAAATTTTGACACAAGCTAAATAAAATTAACTCGGAATAAAACAATGTAATATTTAGTGTCATGAGCTTTGTGGTCCTATTAGGAAAACAACACACCCTTGACGTTTAGATGAGTTGCACTTGTTAAAACTAAGCCAGGTGCAACACAACAATAATATACTCCTATACGAGTCCTACATGAACTGAAACAACCAACACAACAAATCAAACCGGGCGACTCTAAACACACTACAAAGGTCTTAGCAACAAAGACAAAATCATTTTATATCACCATATGAACAACCATTACCAGATTATTACTCAAGGTATAAAAGTTATACTAAATCATATCCTGGCCAACCCATACGGATCCCAAAACTGACCCGAGAACAAGGACAACAATTGACACTAGTTCACATGACCGGACTCAGCTCATGAATTTAAACGGGCGAACACTAAGGGGGGAGGGAGTGGATATTTCTTACCTTAATACCCTAAGGGTGCCACGTCACCTCTATCCAATAAAAACCTTCCAACTCAAAACTACCCCAATACTACCCTAACACTACCCTAATTAGTGGGAGTGGTATCCTAGTACCCGAATTCATTTTTTTTTTTTTTTTTTTTAAATACATAAAATCACATACAATATTTATAATAAAAACATACCATTTAATTAAAAATAAAAAACATTACATAATACTTTAAAAAAAAAACATAACATAATACTTGAAAATAACTAGATTAAAATAAAAAAAAAAGCCATTAATCATCGAGATGCGGCAAGTCTTCACGTGCTACGTGTTCCGTGAGATCATATCGAAGACGGTCATGGAGAAATTCGTCTAGTAACTCCGCTACCACACTGTCGTCGAACACTGGCTGGACCGGCGGATCCATTATATGAACCGGTGAGATTGCCCTCCCCTCGCGTTTTATAACCATATTATGCAAAATAACACACGCATGAACCTGATTGGCAATTTTCGCTTTGGTCATAGCTCTGAGTGGTCGTTCAAGAATTTTCCATTTTCCTTTGAAAGCACCAAAAGCTCTCTCGACATCCTTTCTCGCTCCCTCTTGTAACTTCGTAAATCTCTTTTCCTTTGGGTCGCTTGGATACGGGTATGCTTTAACAAGTGTGGACCACTTAGGATAGATTCCATCTGCCAAATAGTAGCCGCGTTTGTAAAAGCGTCCATTCACGTGGAATGAACTATTCATCGCCGTTCCATTTCGAGCTGTAAGATACAAGTCACACTGATGCAATACGTTGATATCGTTGTTTGACCCCGGTGGACCAAAAAAAGCATGCCAAATCCACATATCTTGTGACGCCGTGACTTCAAGCATAATAGTGGGAACACCATAGTCACCTCTCGTATATTGCCCTCTCAAATGTCTAGGACAATTTTTCCATCTGACGTGTGTACAGTCAAGGCTACCAAGCATTCCAGGGAGGTGATGCTTCGCTTCATGGGCCTGGAAAATGCGAGCAAGGTCGTGTGCTGTCGGCCTACGTAGGTACTCCCGACCGTACAACTCAATGATGGCCTTACAAAAATTATCAAGACTTTCACGTCCCGTTCTTTGAGACATGCATAAATATTCGTCATACTCATCGGGCGGATTGCCGGTTGCGAGTTGCCTAACAGCCGATGTGATTTTTTGTTTCGCCGTGAAACTTTTTTGAAATCGCGCATCGTAGCCTTCTTGAAAATATGGGTATCTCGGTTCAATGTCACCCACTATTTGCAAAAACAGGCTTTTCTCCATTCGAATTTTTTTTTTAAGTACTCGTCGTTGTACTTTGGTGTTTCAACGAACCAATCATTCTCTAAAGTTTCAAGACCTATATCCCGATGACGATTTACGCTAGTTCGGCTAGAGCTTGCCGTGTCTTCATAATACTGAGCCGCTAGTTGAAGCATATTTTGCAACGAGCTACCCGTGGATATCTCGTCAGACGAAGAAGGAACAACGTAATCGGAAGAATCGGTAGACATTTTTTTTGGAGAGATTATTTAGTGTGTGTTTTTTTTTTGATATGTTAAAAGGTAATTATGTTTTTTGAAATGTAAAAGGGTGTTAAATAGGAAGAAAAGTTTTTTTTTTTTTTTTTTTTTTTTTTTTTTTATTCGGCTACTAGCCGTTGAACCAACCAAACGCTCCCCAACGTCTTTATTTTCCAACGGTCTTCTTCGGCTTCGGAGCTCGCAAATCCAACCCGCTCAACCAACCCGAGCTAGGCGGAACGGTGTAGCCGCTCGGGTTCGGCTACCCGCCCCCCTACCCGACTACGACTCCGTGGTACCTAATGCAAACGAGCACCCCCATGGGTCTCGTCGCCAAACCAAACACAAGACGGACAACACAACCCTATGCGCTTCTAAATACAACCGAGACCAATATGATACACAGCCACACGAAATTATTTAATCCGTTTACCATACGAGTCCACCACACGAGTTTGTAAAACCAATGTTTAAATTAGTTGTTAACCGAAATATAATACCCACGTTTCTCTTTTTATTGTTTTTCAACCTTAACCATTTTAAGTCTTGTTTACATTTCATTTCCACACAAATCGTTATCAAAATGATTTTCAAACATGATTTTATTTGATTATAACCACGAAAACAACAACATAATATAACATATAAATATATATACGTTCGATAACATAGAAAGAATCCATAAATAAGACCAGGGGAGTGATTACCGAGAAGAAAAGAGAGGAGAACGAGGTTGGGGGTTACGTTCACGAGTACTACTCGTGACCAAACCAAGCTAGGACCTCTTAAAAACGTTTAACCATGAAACCCTAACATATACAAATCTAATTTTTAAGATGTGGAGCGCGTCACTTTGATTCGTGGCGTGTGGGTTACAAAAACGTAACCACAATTGCCCGATCCATCATCTAGGAGGGGTGGTGTAATTATTATGGGTCGTCGAAATTTTGGCCGGAAAAGTTGACGGCGCCGGAACCCTAAGAGAGGGTGGCCGGATTTTAGAGAGAGGTAGGAGGAGAGTTGTGTGTGTTTTGTAGAGAGAGAAAGAGAGATGGTGAAATGAGATAATGTGAGAGGTGTGGGGTATTTATATACCCAGGAGGGACCAAACTTGTTCATTTGAAACTCTAGGGGCGGAGATGTAAACTATCCCAAGGACCCTAGATGTAACTTTGCAAAACTTGTGATATATTAGGTTCGGGACTCGTTTAGCCTAGTAAACGAATGATTCGTGACATGGGAGTTACGCCAATGCTCTTAGAATATTATTTCTAATAAAAACGATATATAATACGACTCGTATCTCAAATTTGTTAAAACGATCGCTCTAATTGATGTTTCTCCAATAACGACGCATCGAGGAATTTACGGGTTGTCACAGAGTTCGTCGAGAGTGAGGATTGACAAGTCTTTGGATTCTTCAATGGCCGTCACCTTTGATCTCCAATTGGATGGAAGCGCCCTTAGATATCTCCTGACATGATTACGACTAGAAAAAGACTCATCAAGTGCTTGTAATGAGGTAATAATAGTGTTAAAGTTAGCAAAAGAGTTATCTAAACTATCCTCATCCGATATTGAAATTTGTTCATATTGTTGAACAAATAAATCTATTTTATTGTTTTTAACTTGTTGATTTCCTTGATGAGTTACAACTAAAAAGTTCTAAATTTCTTTAGAGGTTTTAAGCATATAAATTATTTCGAATTCCTTTTTGGGTAAGGCATTATATAAAACCATTTTAGCTTCACTATTTTTGGAAAGCTTTTTATTTTGATCGTCGGAGAGGCGATCATGAGGGATATTTACTTGTTTGTCGGTTTTATCGTCTTTTGTAGTGGCTTGAAAGTCACCTTCAACAATGATGTACCAAAGATCAATATCTTTTGACTTCACATAAGTTTCGAATCTATTCTTCCAATAAATAGAACTATTTGTTTCAAGTAGTGGAGGTCGTTGCATAGATTGCCCTTCTTTATAATTTTCAAAACTCATTGTGATCAAAAAGTTTTTAAAATACGATTTACTTTAAAACTTTTGTAAACCTAGCTCTTAATGCCAATTGTGTAAAACTAGAAGGGGGGTTGAATAGTTTTGCCGATTTTAAGTTTAGTTTCAAAAACTTTAGATTCGATCTTATGTGAATTCGTATGGATGGATGGAAAGTATAAAGCAATAAGTAATGTAAGTAATGAAAGAAAGTAAAGTAAAGGATAGAAAGAAGTGATACAAGTGATTTATAGTGGTTTGGCTACAAGGACACTTTCCTTGCCCTATTCCACTCCCCGAGTCTCCTACTCGAGAGTTCAAGCACTATGTCAACAAGCTCCTTCAACACGGCGGAGAAGCCTCACAACATCGCTTACACTTTATCCGGTACAAAGCTAAATACCGAGTTCTTAACACGGCGGACCAAACCAACACAACTATAACACAACAACTATGTGAAATATGAAATACAAGATCTTGCTACAGAAATCTTGTGGAGGAACAAATCAATCAAGGACCACTTGCTTGGATGACTTGTAGTATATTGTGATCTCGCCTTTGAGAAGGACCTATATGAGAATCACAACAAAAGAAAGAACAAGTACTAGATAGATCAAGAGATCTGAGATTAGAACTGAGAAGTAATATATGAGAGAGTTTGTAAGAAGATGGGTGAGTAACAATGAAGAAATTGCTCACTATTTATAGGCAAAAATGTCTAATGTAGCCCGGTTCCTACGGATCCCTCACTTGAGGGATCCGTCCAGTGTAATCCCAGGGATCCGTGAACGCTCCTCACTATTTGGGTTATGGGTCTTGGATCATGGGTCATGGACTTTGGGTCATGGGTACCCAAATAGATAAAATGTATCTAGACATTGGGTCATGGGTCTTGGGTTATGGGTTATGGATTTGCTCCATGGGTATGGGTCATGGGTCATGGATATTACCTATCCTAATAAACTATTACAACAAATGAATTATTACAACAATTTGTATTAAATGACTATATATAAATGCTTTACAAAAACAACATGTATCCTTATAATTTTACTTATGATAACTTTATATTTGTTATCAACAAAACACAAAAAGATCGCTAAATATGAATAAACGTTTTTACGGTTTATTTGTATTAACAGAACTTGTATGTGGAAAAATAGAAAGAAAGTTGAATAGTTCTACAATTTTTGTATTAGTAAAATATTTTCTTTTTAGAACTTAGATTCGAGTTTATGTGAGATCAAGCAACAACAATATGAACACAATATGGCAACAAACAATGACAAAATAATAAATATAAAATACGACATCAAAGTAAAGAGATGGAAAGATCAAACCAAGACATTGAGATTTATAGTGCTTCGGTAACGAAACTCTTCTTTGCATTACTCCACTCCCCGATTACCCATATCGAGAGTTCACTGCACTAAGTCCCAAGCTCCCTTTGGGCAGAGAAAACCGTACAACGTCGCTTATCACAATTTCCGACACTAAGCTAAATATCAAGTTCTAATCTAGCTAGAACAAATCTCACACACTTACTAACCCGATCTTCACATGATCTATCCGATCTACACACAATCAACACAAACTGCATAATATCTACTCGATCTTCTCACAATCTACCCGAGCTACACAATCTAAGGAAGTATGATGACAAAGAACTTAAATATGACAATATGCAACAAGTATGTAATAAGTGTTACGAGTGCACTACACTAATACTACAACACTTTGTATCTCCGTGATACGATGTGTTCTTCTCTTGCACTAATAAAAGAATGGAAGTGATCTCTTGAATGTATGATGGATCACTCGAAAACAAACTAAATGATTAAAGAAAGTGAGCTAAATGAAATAGGTTTTGATCTCATAAAACTGTGTGAAAAAATTCTATTCAAAGTGTAAAATTGTCCAGTATTTATATGCTAGGGAAAATTTGGCCGTTGCCTAGGACGGTACCGTTAAATTTGACGATACAGTCCAACTTTAACGGTGTCGTCCAGACAGACGCTTCAAATTTTGTCCTTTTGTGGTGAAGGTATTTTTTTGGTGAAGTTTTGTTTAGTTTTGAGGAGAAAAATAGTTGTTACAAATTTTAAAATAAATAGCCATTAAAACATTTCTTAATAATTCAAAAATAATTTGTAGAAACAACTTTGATTTTTTTTTTTGTTACACTTATAAAATTATGAAGTTTAATAGAAAAACTAATTTCTTTGATCATCCATTAAATTTGATGTTTGTTTATTTATGCCTTGAGTGATTTACGTCGAAATGGTATTCGACTACTAATACCTTGTTTACGTTAACTTTGACGTAAAATGTTTTTACATTTTGTTATTATCAAAAAGTAGAGAAGTCGAAAAATATAAATTGCGTTTTTAGACATTATTTGTATTAACAAAATCTCCTCCTTTTTAATTATAACAAAATATAAACTTATTTTATGTAAAAATTTTAATTGACAAGTTTTTAGTTGAGTTTATCCATTTCTTCCTCTTTTTTTTGAAGCAAAAAGATTGTCTAGACGAGGAGAAACAAAGTCGACGATGAAAATTGCTCCCCTTTGTTGAGGGAACCAAGGAATTAAGCTATAGTAACGTACTACCAAACGAGTAAGAGTACAAATGTGTTATTTCTAACTAGTGGCAATCTTGTCAACCATAAACAACAACAAAAAAATAGTGGTTAAAACAATAAACTAAAAATAAATAAGCCAACCAAAAATAATCAACCACAACAAAATAAGTTAACCACACCAAGATAAAAAAAAATAACACATTCATTAAGTAAAAACATATCATACTTTAAAAGTATGAGTACACCAAAATAAACTACTACTAGAAGCATGCAATTAATCTAAAGTGACTTGAGAGGCCTTAAAAATACACTGTTATGATTATCTTACCTAAAAGGAAAATACCTTAAACAATCGTACAAACATCTCATTGTAAACGATTATAACCAAAAAAAAAAACTTACCATATCTCCTGATTGCAGAGTTTTGCTCTTTCTCATGGTCATCAAAGAAAGACTGTTCTCTAACGTGCCACAGAGTAAAACCAAGGTTGGGGGCTCTTTCTAAAACTTAAATTCGAGTTTATGTGAGATCAAGCGACAACAATATGAACGCAATATGACCACAAACAATGACAACTTATAAATATAAAATACGAGATCAAAGTAAAGAGATGGAAAGATCAAATCAAGATACCGAGATTTAAAGTGGTTCGGTAATGAAGCTCCTCTTCACCCTACTCCACTCCCTAAGTACCCAACTCGAGAGTTCACTACACTATGTCCACAAGCTCCCTTCTGGCGGAGAAAACTGTACAATACCGCTTATCACAATTTCTGACACTAAGCTAAATATCGAGTTCTAATCTATCTAGAACCAATCTCACACACTTACTAACCCGATCTACCCAATCTTCAGACGATCTATCTGATCTACACACAATCAACATAAACTGCACAAGATCTACTCGATCTTCTCACAATCTACCTGAACTACACAATCTAAGGAAGTATGATGACAAAGAACTTGATGTATGATAATATACAACAATTATGTAACAAGTGTTACGAGTGCACTAAGACTACAACACTTTGTATCTTCGTGATACAATGTGTTCTTCTCTTGCTTTAATAGAGGAATGAAGTTGATCTTTTAAATATATGATTGTATCACTCGAAAATAAACTAAATGATCAAAGAAAGTGAGCTAAATGGAATAGGTTATGATCTCAGAAAACTGCTTGAAAAAATTCTATTAGAAGTGTAAAATAGTCCACTAATTGTAGGCAACAGAAAATTTGGTCGTTGCATAGGACGGTACCGTTAAATTTAACGGTACCATCCAACTTTAACGGTTTCGTTCAGAAAGACGCTCCAAATTTTGCCCTTTTGTGGTGAATGTATTTTTTGGTGAAGTTTTGTCTATTTTATTTATTATTTTTTTTTGGGGGGGGGGGAATGGTTGTTAAAATTTTTGATAAAAATATTTTGTCACATTTATAAAAATGTGAACTTTAAGACAAAAAATAATTTCTTTGACCATCTATTAAATTTGATGTTTGTTTATTCATACCTCGAGTGATTTACGCCGAAATGGTGTTCTACGACTAATAACCTGTTTACGTTAACTCTGACGTAAAATGTTTTTACATTTTGTTATCATCAAAACGTAGATAATTCGAAAAATATAAATAACGTTTTTAGACATTATTTGTATTAACATTGTATTTCTTGTACTTCTCCTGTTGCGCTTTTTAAAAATTTGGAACTTCTACATCCATCCATTTCAGAGATTTTTTAAAACGTCCCATGCATGAAGAAATGTAAAAAGTACTCCATTTCAGCACTATATTCCTTAAGTGCCCGTTGGGTGTAATCCCCATCTCCACTCTCCATCGCCCTTCGCATGGCGTTACCGTACACGCCACAAAATTGTGCCACTTTAGGACGCAATGTAAAACCCTAGAAATATAAACGCATAATAAGACTATTTTACCCTTGAAATCAAAATTTTGAAATACGTAAAATATAATAACATTCATTTAACGAAACTAAAAACCTAATTTATATTCTACGTGAAAAACCTAACGTGTATGTAAATTAACGAAATTGGTACGACAAAAGAATATAAGTCACGCGACGTAAGTTTGGGCCGCTCGTCACTTTGGGCCGTGTGATGTTTGCGTCCGGATTGGATCAAGCCGAGAGCCAAGTGGGCTGCGCCTTTTGTTTCGTTTGGGTTCAAGCCGACTACCCAAAATAAGCCCACGGGCTGTTTTCTTTTCTTTCTTTTTTCCCTTGTTGAGCCGAAGCCCACCCTCAATCCCTTAGGGCCCGATCGGTACCTATATATACAAACACGAAGACTCAAAACTGAAACCCTAAGTTAAAAGTCTCGGCACACAAAGTTTTCCCTGCTCTTTTCTTTCTTTTCCCGTTTGGTCTCTGCTACTCCTTGTGTTTGACATGCGTGTGATCCGAGCCTCGCCAAGGTATAACTTTCCCTTCGTCTAAACTTCTTTTGCATGCAACACGTTAAAGAGATGTTTGGACCCGTGAGATATATTACGAGCGACATGTATGAATCGGACTATATGAATGAAACATGTCACGCGTTTAAATATTGGTAAAACATGCAAACGTAAAACACTTAATTATGTCGAGCCACATGAATCATGAACATGTATAATACATTTAAGGTTAACGCATGGTTTGTAGGTCATGAATGTGTCGTTGTGTTTGAAACGTGAATAAACATGAGCATGAGATTTTGGTCGCGTAATAAGCTACATGTCGATAAAATATGCGTCACATTAATGAACATGTTGTGACTTTGTTTGGGTGTCGAGTTGCATGCGTACCTTACCCTAGCGAAAGTCTTTTAAAATGGCCTTTGGTGATCAAGTACTCATGTTAAGATGTAGGTTAGTATCATGTCGTGTTGAGTAAATGATTAAGTGTTTGTGGGTGTCGAATGGGTTGTGAGTCGGGAAAACAACATGTAGCGAGCTGGGATTTTTCATGTGTATTGCGTACATATTGAATCAAGGGAGGGGGAAGGATTTTGGCCTTGTTCACGTAGGGTAAACGAGTCGTCGTATGTGAGAGTAAAATTGTGTAAAGGCATGCATGAGCTTTGTTCAACTTCCGTTTGTTTTTCACAAGTTCTAGGTCAAAGTGATGGGTCATTAAAATCTGTAACATGTCAATTTAATGCGTATTAATGTGATATTTAAAAGATGGGGAAAAACCCTAGAACATAAATAGGAAGTCGGTTAGGGTTAAAAGCTAGGGGTGTAAATTCGTTATTTCATGTGAGAATGGAAAGTCTTAGAGTCAATAATAACCGTTGATTTAACGTATAATGAGCTAGTACTAAGCATGATGTAAACATGCGTGAGTTATGATTGTATGTAAGGAACTAAGTCAGGAATTGAAAGTATAGCATGCATGGTCTCATTTAGGTTGCGTTAGAACAATGTTACGTGTGAGTCTTGATTAATCATGTAAGTTAAGAAGGCTTGCATAAACTATTTGAAAGAGAGTCCTAAAATCCGTTTTGACATTTATAAACCCTATACTTTGAATGATGATCATATAAGTCCTCAAATAAGATATTTGTCATATTAAACCCTTCCGTTTATCGTTTATCATTTGTAAACCATAAGTTTGGCTAAGTAATGATTATTAACCTAAAATGTTGGAATTCCGTCCGTCACTAAAAATGAGAATATATCTACAACTATAAGAAGGTGAATGCGATTAATCCGTTATAACTTAATGATGCTAACAAGTATTAAATAAATCATAATCCGTGTAGATTCGTTGAAGGTGACGTGACGTTATATTCTCGTGATTCACTCATTCGTTTGCTTTTCTCTCATTTGCTTTAAGGTACAGATATTCTGACATTTTCAGTAAAGGTTCCTCATGTTTTCCTTTCTTTGTCATTTCTCTTATGTTTATTAGGGTTTCCGATGCCATTGCTATGAACCCTTTTCTGATTGTTTGATCTGTTACTTATCTGAACTTATGTTTTATTGAACCATGCAATATCTGAACTGAACTTGTGTTACGAAGACTCTGATATGCACATTTGTTGAACCTTATTATGTTTATTTAGGAACTTCTAATATGAATGTATGATATGTGACTGTAATATGAACCTCTGACTTCTGAATATCTGAATATGAACCTTATGATATGAACTATCTGATATGTTATATGTGACCCTTGTGTTGATTATGATCTGTGTCATATCTGAAAATCTGTTTGACCTAAGTTAGTTTGATACCCGAGCCACTATTTCACTAGTCATTGGGGTTCCATGTCCATGTCAGTGATGCACCTCTGACATGACTCTAGGGCAGTAGAGTGATGTTCTGCCACGTCCCTTTCCGTTATCTGTTATTTGATAGTATGGCCACTATCCGTCTGCTGGGGCGTATGGATGCATCCTAGATCTGATCTGTTATCCGATATGATTTGTCTGGTGAATGATGTCGTGTGCAATACGCGTCTTCACAAAATTCTGGGAGCTAGCTACTCCAAAACTATTTCTGAGATTATTTCTGTATAATTATGATGTTTCTGATATGATATGTTCTGGGCTCGTGATAGTTAACTAAACCCTTATATGTTACTTCTGTATTAAGTATTCTGTTATGATTCGGTATTTTCGAGTGTTTATATTTTGTATTCTGATATGATATGTTAGTGAATGTGCTCATGACGTATATGTTCAAGTGATTACTAGTTGCCATGCTAAGGTAGGATTAATACGTTGAAACGTGATTCGTATACCTGATATTATGATTAGTTATCGTTACGTGAATGCATTGATCTGCGAGATGAATGTGCTAGTGTACAATTGAGTGTTCTGAAAGTTAGTATGTATAATTTGTTCAGTTAATTTTGCGAACTTTGCCTATACGTTAGTGTTTTTATCTGCTTATGTTTGATCTGCCATGTTAAGTTCTGCTTATGCTAATATTTGATCTGGGAAAAATGATTCAATTTATGATGTCTGGTCTGTTAACTTGCTAATTGCTATGCTATGTCTTTCGTCTATTTAGTTATAGTATGTCTACTGTGTTTTCTGTCCGTATGTGAGGTTGCCATGATTTGACTGTTATTTCCGCTGCTACTGTATTGGATTAAGTGTGCTAAGTGTAGATTATTGATTTGTATGCATGCCATGTTTATTTTCTGGAAATTGTTTCCGTTAGCCTTAGACTTTTCATTTGGTTTTGTATGTAATCTATCTTTCTTGATATGTTAAGTGTATGGTTATTTTGATATGTTTACGCTTGTCTCATTGAGGTGCTATGTGTTGTCCCTTATCTGTTATTGGTTCTTTCGGATTTCTGTGTGTCTGTGTTTCCGCAGAATCCTCCATGATTCATTATGCTCATTTCGCTGTGACTTCGTTATTCGTTTCATTTGTTTCAGTTTGCATTTCTCTTTTGTTTAGTTTTCGTTTTGTTATATCTGTTCACTGGGCTTTGTAAGCTCAGCCGCATTTTCTTTTCCTGCGGCAGGTATTAAGCATTCAAGATGAGCTTATGGGATAGCTGATCTGGGTTGAGAGTAGAGACAAGAGCAAGATTTGAAAATAGGGATCTTAGATTTATTTTGAATATTAAGTTATTTATATTATCCTTTGTAAGTTTTGTAAAGGCTTCAGCTTTTGTATAGTGTTTAAAGTTCTGATATGAAACCGTATTGTGATATCTTTACCCTTGTCGGGTTGGGGTATTACACGTAAAGTCCTCCACTTCTCGTTTAAGTAATCGTAGTTTCGACTACCGGTTACCTTTAATTTTTTTCTCAATGTACTCTAAAACCTCAATCCAAAACCCAACCTCCATTCTTGTATTACCAGCAATGTTGTCTTCGAATGTACGAACCCAAGCTTTGCACAATGCCACTTCTTCTACAGGGGTCTATGGCATACACCAAGCCTCGTTATTTCTAACCATCCTATTTTGGCGTCTTTTTTACAGATTCTTCTTTGGACCCGTGACTTCTTCGACTTCCTCCTCGACATCAATGGTATTAGGCATAGACGATTCAAATTGAGGTAGGTACATCGGAGTATCAATAAAATTAAATGGATGAATGGGAGACATAGGTGTATGTTGAGGTTTTGATGAAGATTTTACAATATTTGGTTGTGAAGAACTGCCAATATTTGGATCGTATTGTGGGTTGCCATATTGTGGGAATTACGGGTTTTCATATTGTAGGTATTGTGGATTTCTTATTATAGGTGTTGTGTGTTTTCGTACTGTTGCGGAGGTATGAATGGTGGGTTTTGGTGTTGTTGGTTTCTGTAGGAAAACGATGGGGCTCAGAAGTTTAGTGGCGGAGTAGGACCGAGACGGAATTTGAAATGGGTGTTTCGGCATTTTGCTGTCGACGTTTTGCGGTTTTAGTTTTGGGAGTGTTTTGTTGAAAAGTGTTGTAATAAAATGAGAGAATGAGAGTTAAATGGTATAGTGTAAACCTTTTTTTCTTTTAAAACACATATATAACCGTTTGAAGTGGGGGCTCACTTTTTGCGCAATGTTCGAGTGGTGACTGGCATCACTCTTTGTCTCACTTTATGGCTTGCCTCACGCGTGAGGTTGTATGTGTGCATTAATAGTGGCACATGAGAGTGGGTGTGAGTGGTGATGCCTCACCCTCACTGCATGGCGTCTTATCATTTTTCTACTTATGTATTCATAATTTCTTTTCTTTCTAATGTCATATCTAGAGTGTTTATAAATTTAATATGTAATAAACTCCTTTAGTTTCTTAAAAAAGTTTTAGATGATTCGTATAGCGGGATGAGTGATATATATCCAGCGAGCGCGATGAAGAACACAAGGAAAGTAAGAGCTCGGGTATTAAGATATTATATCAAGAGAAAGGAGGCAAACTGGTAATAAGGCCAACCGCATATGGGGAGGAAACCGAAAAGCTAAGCTTTGCGGAGCGAACCAATCTTCGAGGTTGATTCCCCAAATCAAATGACAAAGAGCCAAAAGTGAAGATGGCATCGGAGGATTTGCATTTTTTTTTTCACTAATGATACATTCACTCAAATTTATCCAAAAAAAAATCTCACACGCTGAGGTGGCGCCGGATGATTGGTTTTTTGTGAGACACCTCAACGTGTGGAATTCTTTTATAAATAAATTTGAATGGGTGTATCACTCTTCATTTTTTTTGGACACACTATTTAATTTCATGCTTCAAATAGCTTTATTTACTTGTACAATAAAATGTGCAAAATAATAAATAGCGTGCTAAAATCACCTCTCGTAAGCATCAATGATTGTTAAGAAGAAAATACTTAATATAGAATATTTTTGGGGAAGGAGTAAGCATGAAATTGATGAAAACAATAAATATGATGTAGGCGTTATATACACCGAATCTGTTCGAAGTTTGCAGAGGATGATTCAGCAAACATGCTCACATGTATGTGGGTCCCGTATAAACTCCACACACGTGGCCTCTTTTGACAACTTTGCTGGCTTACAAGCCCATTGGACTATTCTTTTTTAAGTATATTTTAGTAGTTTATGTTATGGGTGAGAAAAAAACCGAAAAGATCGAATAAACCGAAAACTGAAACCGAACCAAACCGAAAATAATTGAACCGAACTAATAATCGAACCGAATTTGCTAAAACCAAACCAAACCAAATTACTAATTCGGTTCTCGGTTTGGGTATGGGTTTGGCAGTTTGAACCGAAAACCAAACTGAAAACCGAATTCATATAAATATATATATTTTTTATATATTTATATATATATTATATTTTTAAGTATATTTATATATAAATAAATACTATTAAAAGGTTATCATAATATAATAAAATACTTTTTATGCTTGAAATATATTTTTTTGCTAAATATCTATCTAATTATTAATTTTTTTTTTTAAATAGTGAAATTCGGGTTATTCGGGTCAACCCGAAAACCGAACCGAAAACCGAATTTGAATTTGGTTCGGTTCGGTTCTCGGATTGACCTAAAAAAATATTTTAACCGAATTAACCGAACCGAACTAACCGATCAACACCCCTAGTTTATGTACAAAAACAAGAATAAGAATTGATTTTCTTTCTAATTTGATGTTTGAAAATAACTGAAGTACACGAATGTATGCAATTAACCTAAGTTCGCATATAGCTACTTTATTCATAAGGCTATGCATAGTAACTTTTAAGGACTTTCATTTTTTTTTAGCCTTTTCTTTCTTGTGACTTACAACCGACCTTTTAAGCATAGTAAAACAACCTACACTATAAAATTCATACCTTACAAGAATACATATTAAATAATTAAAACACACACAAACAAACACACGACTTAGGTCGACGTAACGACCCTCATCTTTAAAATAGCACTTAACGACCCTCAGCGCCCTTTACCCCACAACAAGGACGATCTTCATCGACCCACAATGACCCTCACTCGACCGACCTTATTGTGGGTAGCCTTAAATATAGTTCGGTTATGTATTAAGTCTTATTTTTTATTTTATGTTTTTTTTTTTTAATTTTTTTTTAATTCTTATTTTATTTATTTATTATTATTTTTTTTTTGTATCTTCTAGAGAAATACAGAACATTTTAGGCTTAAAACTATCGATTATCAAGTACAAAATTGAAAATTTGAAATAGTTTTGTACGCTTCTTTGTGTTGTTTTGCAATTAACGTGTTCAAGAAAAACATGTAAAGGTATCGTTAAATTTGGTTGAAAAACTTCAATATTTGGTTTTGAAGAAGGTTCAAGTGTTTATAATCTCATAATTTTTTCTTATTTTGAGCTACGTCGCTTCGGAAAAAGCTTATTCGGTTACAATGTATCTAGGTGACATTTATTTTATAGGATGAATCACAATCAAATGAAAAAAAAATTAACGTGATAATCTTGAAATAGACATGAGAAATGCATTTAGTCTCGTAAATTCATAGTTTTTATGGTAGAAATATCTTTTTTGTTGATTCAATACAAACGAGTGATTTACAATAACCATTTTAGTGTAGATTCACTTAAATTTGTAAGTTGATTCAAAACATCGACATTTATATAGTATTTTCCAAAAAAAAAGTATCAGTGATACATTTTCAAAACTTTGAATAATAAATTTGTTTCTAATAAAAAAATAAATAAATAAAAGGGCAGATGATAAAAAAAAAATATTATACTTGACATCATTTGCTCTTGTGGGTAGCGAACAAAATTTTTTGCTTTTGTGTGTACTATACTTTCAAATTCACCCTCTTTAGGGTATTTTGTGAAATTTTTGGATATTTTTGCCCCTCTTAGCTAATAGAAAATTTTTTTTTCCCGAAGGGCAAAAATGTCACATAATACCCTAAAGATGATGAATTTAAAAGTATACTGCCCACAAAAGCAAAAAAATTTGTTTGGTACGCACAATAGCAAATGATGACAAATATAATACTTTTTTTTTATCATTTGCTCTAAATAAAAATAACGTAAAAAAATAATAATCAGGACATCAAATTTCGTTTTTCATGATTTCTCAAATTTCTCAATTTCTCATATGAAGTAAACTCTTATAGGATAAATCTATATGGTTATGTTTTTTGTAAGATTGTTAATCCTGCTTTAGAAAATGTCATTTTATCATTGTGAATACGTTAATGAAGTAAATTCAATTCCAAATGTTTGAATTTTTGGCAACAAATACAGCTAATACAGGTTTGAATTGTAAGTTGACAACATTTTTTTTTGTCTAAAAATCATTTATAGCATTTGTAAACAGTTAGGAAAAGTATATAGTCATAAAAACTTAATTTATTTAGGTTAATGGATTTTTTTTTTGTTGGGTTATCCTTATTAAACAGTAAATTAAAGTGTTAAATGCTTATGTAAATATTTAAATAGTTTTGTAGATCAATGTATCAAAGCAATATTATATTTTCGTAACATGAATAAATGATCATACTCATTATGTTTCTGTGATTATTCCTCAAGATCTACGATTGTCGAGGTTTGTGCTTCAATATCAAGTTCACATGCCCTATGATAATTATTCTAAGATTGGATTCAAAATCTGGAAGAGAAAAATCATTGGTTTCCTTTTTTTGTCTTATGTTTTGTTTACTTCAACTAGATGTCAACACTTTTTGAGTAGAGAATCAAATGAATTTGTTTTGGGCATTGCATATATCTCTTAGATTACCCTCAACTCTCGCATATCTTCACTTTCCATTTCAGCATCACATCAGTTTTCTTTCTTCTTCATTATACTTTTCACTTCCAACCATCTCACATCACTTCACTTTTCAACACATTTTTATTTATTTATTAAAAATACTCATTTTAGTAAAAACATACCCCATTAAATATCCTAAACACACTCACAAACCAAATAATAAATAATAAAACATAAAAAGTGACTCACACATATACACTTTTGCATAGATGAAACCTTCACCTTTGACCTCCTTTTGCTATCTTACCAATCATTCACACCCAACCCTCAACCATTCTTGCTGCGTGAAGCAGCTTCCCATTTGCTCACCATAACCTCGTTTGGGGTAGCCTTATATAATAAGACTACTCCCAACCCTCACACCACTTAACCTTCAACCTCAGCGCCACATCAGCCTTCTTTCTCTTTCACCACAATCTCACTTTTCACTGCCAACCATCTCTCACCACTTCACCTTTCAACATATTTTTTTATTTATTAAAATAATTCACTATACATTTCCCACACACTCACAAACTAAAAATAAAAATAAAAAATTACTTATTAACACAAATGCCAAAAGGTGAAGGTTTCACCTTACTTGCTCCATATTTGTTCCTTGCCATTCCTTCATACCAACCCCCAACCATTCTCACATGGTGAACATGTTTGCCATTATATCACTTTCACCCCGTTGGGAGTAGCCTAAAAGAAGAAAAAAAATTGAAAAATGGATTTTTCAATCTATCAAAAGGATAGCTCAAATGCAAATTAAATTGTTTTATTGGCTAATAAAAGTCAAAACAAAATTAATTTGATCAAACTTTAAAAAAAAATGAAAAAATAGGCTGAAAAAAAATATACATGACCTTGTAAGCTCTATTTTTAATAATTTCAAATTTGAGTATAAAAAGTATTATATTTTAATTGGTTAAAATAATTTACAATCAAACCTAAACTTTTAAAAAGTGTCTAATCTTAAATCTAATTTTTCGGACTTAATTGTAAAAATTTTAGTTTTTCATAACTTCTAAAATATTTACATATTTAACAAAAACCTCATATACTTTAAACTTTTCTTAATAAACTTTTCTTAATAAACGACTATAATAATTATTATTATTATTATTATTATTATTATTATTATTATTATTATTATTATTATTATTATTATTATTATTATTATAAAACCAAGATAGTTCTTTTATTGTTATTATTATTATTTTTTATAAATCAACACTTTATTAAAAACTCATAGGATTTACAAAACATTAGTGGGAAGCCGTGGAACCAACTGGGCCCCCACACCTCTAGCAATAGCAAAACCAATCCTATTAAAAATATGAACCGCAGCACGCGCTCCAATGTCTTGGGTCATAGAGAATCGTCGAATGCGCTTTAGTAAGGTTACTGCATCCTTCTCAAGTTCGCCAAAAGAAGAAAAAGAAAATGGGAGAAACCCATATCCAATATCCGCACATTTATTATTATTATTATTGTTATTGTTGTTGTTTTTTGTTGTTGTTGTTGTTGTTATTATTACAATTACAAGCACTTTATTAGAAAATCATAAGATTTGCAAGAAATTAGTGGGGAGTCGCGATATTAGCTGAGCCCCTACTCCTTTAGCTATAACAAAGCTAATCTTACTAAAGATATAAATAGCAGCACGTGCTCCAATGTATTGGGCCACAGAGAACTTTCGGATTCGCTTCAGCAAGGTCACTGATAAGGATTTAAAAGGTACACTTTTGAGGGGTCATTTAAGCCCTTAATTGATCACTTTAGTATCCGTTACTACTTAATTTCGTTCCTTTTCACTTTTTAGGTCTCTTGAAGGCAAATTGCTGGAATGACACTTATTCGAACGAAAATGCGCGATTATATGAAGAAAATGGCCAAAGTCAAGAATCGAGACACTCAAGCTGCTGAAACAGAAGGGGACGGCGTCACAGCTTAATAGCGACGCCGTCGCGACACACCTTGAGACGACTCAGAGAGCAAATTGCTATTTTACAAGTGATGGCATCAGGTTTAAAAGAGTAGGGCGTCACAACTCAGACGGCCTAGATTTGGATCCCGACGGCGTCAGAGGTTGAAGCCGACGGCGTCACAAGCATAAGGTGACGCTGTCACAGAGTTGACATGGCCAAGACGAAACCCTAATGGCGGCGACCCGACGGCATCACAATTAAAGAGTGACGTCGTCGCATATTGTAACTCTATATATAGAATTCGAATTTTCAGTATTTTTGAGAGGTAGTTTTGTGGAGTAAAAACCTAAACCGAACATAGGCTGTCTTGGGCAGTATCTTAGGGTTTCATACCCTATTTTACAACAAGATAAGTTCTTTACTTCATTAATTCAATTATGTCTTCAATTGTTTGTGTGTATGCTTGCATGTTTTCCATGTCCGGCTAATTTACTTGTGTGTTTGCTTAGATCTATGAAACCTAGGTATTGAATAATGATTGGTTGTCTCTTATCTTAATTGTGATTGACCTAGTATTGCGATAAGTCATTCGTTGTGTTTTTAATGCTTGAGTAATCTTTGTGAACATTAGTTTATAATCACCTAGAGTTATTGTAGTCTAAACATCCAAAGATAGCCTTAGAGTTAGTTTATGAATCCTAGAGATTTTGTAGGCGATAACCTTAAGGTAGTCTCAAAGAGTTAGGGAAAAACGCATACCCTACGACCTTAGAAGACACAACGCGTTAAAAATAAGGACGTGACAATTCAACCATCAATAGGAGATAACTAGAGAGTAATAACATCTAAGTAAACACATTTTTAATCATCATAAGTGCACACAACAATAGACATAGACTACACTCACCTTAGTTTAGATAATTAGATAAGTAGAGTAATCGGTAGAAATACCACCCCCCAAATCCAATACCCCGATATTTGTACCTTTCCATTTTCTAAAAACATAAAAAAGATAAAAAAATAATCTTCCTCAACCCTAACCTTAGCGTAGTAATTTCTCACTAGCATTCCTATTCCTCTAGAGAACGATATCAATTCCCGAGGCTTACCCTAATACTACACTACAACGATTAGGTTCACTGCCTAGGGTGTTGAAAAACTTGCTCGACGAAAAGGAAGTTCCTTTGACCCCGAACGCGCGTTGTACGCGTATCAAGTTTTTGGCGCCGTTACCGGGGAATAGAATAGCTAGTTAGATCTCCACCTCGTTTAGGTTCCTTGCTTGATTCCTATCAAGTAAGTTTTTTTTCCCATTTTTAGCTTCCTCGTAGTCTATCCCCTTCTTCGTGACCTTTGTTCATAAAACCCCATCACTTTTCATCATGGAAGGTGATAACCCACCAAACAACAACCCACCACCAAATAAATCACTTTCACTAAAACCCCAATCCAATGACCAACACAACCGCCGAAGCCGTTTTGTGAGTAGAAACAACGACCTTCAAGATTTGTAAAAGTTATTTGATAGTAAAATTAAGGATGCTGTTGAGAAAGTGGTTAGCGCCTCTGTTATTGGCTCCATGATCAGCAGTAATTCGGATAATGGCATTGTGGATAAAAACGTGAATAAGGAGGATAATGCTTATTTCAATCTTTACCCCACTAAGGAAGAGGTTGCTTACCATCAATACATAATCGATAATCCCCGATCACCCATCATTAGGATATATCCAAAGATTAGGAGAGGAAATCCTTGGAACCTTAAAATCCCTTGTATGATCGGATATAGGAATGTCGAGCATGCTTACATAGATACGGAATCTCCCATTAATGTGATGTCATCAGCTGTTTACAATGACATTATGAATGAGCGACTTAAGATTAGGAGAGACCCTAAGTATCCGGATGGGGTTTGCAATTTTGTGGGAAGAGTCAAGGATGTACACGTCTTTATAGGAAATTTCACCTACTTAGTTGATTTTGTGGTCCTAGAAGACATAGGATGTGTCATTGACTATAGCTTGTCCCAAGTTGTGCTAGGAAAACCGTTTGTTGAAAAATCTAAGATGAGCTATAAAAAACCCGAAGGAACGGTTAGCTTTATGGAAGGAAACGATGAGATCACTTATAAGATGCCTTGGAAAATGAATGGATATGGCCCTTTATCCCTTTATGAGCGAGACAACATTAGAGCTTTTGTGGAAAAGAGCGAAGACGATGCTGAAAAAGGTTTAAGCTTCATGTGGGAGAAAAGGAGACTTTACTATAAGGATTGCTTGACCCTAGGGCCTAGGTATAGAGTCGATGAAAATTTTGTTAATATGATAGAATTTTCTTTGATAATGAAAAACGAGACCACGTAGGGGCACGACTTCGAGTCTAGCTACAAGACTCATAAATAAAGAAAAGTGTTTCGTGGGAGGCAACCCATGCTTAATTTTTTGCTTGTTTGTATGTCATATATCTTTTATTGATTGTTTATTCTCATGTTTGAATTTGTAAAAATGCTTTATTTTGTCTTTAACCTCGTCTTAATTACATATAAAGGTATTTTACAAAAGGGATAAGTGTAGGGAGGATTACACACGTTTTCAAAAAGAACGTGAACATGAGAATTACGATTATTAAAAAGATATACATGTGTGTTTGTTCGAGTCAAATGCTTGTATCGAGTCATAATGGATGTTTTGCAGGAAATTTTTCCAGATTCTAAAGATATAAATTTTCCAGAATTTTTTCCAGAAAATCGCAAACCAGTTTCTGTCAGGATAACCTGAGGGCGTCAGGGTCGCAACCTGACGGCGTCAGGGTCGCAACCTGACGGCGTCAGGAGGAGTAGAAACAACTTACTACTTTTTCTCGTTTTCTGTGCTACTTATAAATTTTTGGAATTTTCCAGGTCTTAATTTTCCAGAAAATCAGTAAACATCCATTCCACAAGCATTATATCCTAGTTTAGTAGAGTCATATATATATTGTTACCGCCGATTTTACGCGAAGGTTTCGTTTGTTTTCTTCAAGTGTGCAGGTTTTATTTATCAAGAAGAAGATACATAAGATTGGATGGAGCTTTTCACGCAAACATTCTTCTTGGAAAAGATTTAACCACTACTTCACACGGATCCTACCGAGCTAATCAAGGGAGTACTAGTTTCTTTTGTTTTTAATTACCTTCCATTATCATAACTTTGATACTTTCGGGGAACATTGGGGACAATGTTCAGTTTAAGTGTAGGGAGGGAAAATAAAACGGGAACTTTGAAACTATGCTTATCCTTGACTATTTGCCTTGTCCAATTTCAATTGTGTAATAAACCATGAGAAATATTGGTTTGGGTAATTTTGGCACAAAATTTAAAAATTTTCATGACATGTAGGAGTGGGCCATTAGTCTTAATAAAGCGTCTCATGGATAGGAATTTATATGACTAGCACAAAACCCTTTACCACTTAAATTCCACCCAAAATGTGAGGATCACCCGTAGATTTGTAGGAATTAAAGTATTCCACTTTAATGCTTCGAGTGTATACCGGTAGTATAATAGATTTTAGAACTTGTTTTGTGATGCATTCCGAGATCGCTAGTGAGACTACACTTGTGTAGTTAGGAATAACTAAATGATAAGAGACATTAGGATAACCCTTGTTTGATACCCATATTATAATTACTTTTTCCACATCGGTTGAGTAATTCCCCACACCCTTGCGTTGTACTCATCTTTAGTACACGATACCCCTAGTTAACCCCTCAGAGCCTATCATTTTCGCGGTTCTCGTGATGTTTCGGTTTTACGGAATATCAATGAAGAGCATTGTTACAATCCACCCCCAAATGTACACCCAAATCGCCTTAGCCTACCTTGTATGCACTAACTTTTAGTGCATTATTGTTATCATACTAAACCCTTAGTTCAATTATCTAGTTGCTTGCATAAGTTGCTAAGTCGAGTCATATCCTTTGTACACAGTTTTGGGACGATTGGAACTCATGGGAAAAGTTAAATTTTATGAAATGACGGGGAAGGAAAGTGTAACACCCCCAAAAATGGTTTGCAGCGAAAGAAAAGGTTTTTGGGATGCTACTCAATTGGATCATAACACAAAGTGAAAAATAAATATTTTTCTTAAAAGATTTCATTTATTGAAGTAAAATAGAGTTTACAAAAGTTGATTTGTTGCGGAAAAATGGCCCATTAATAAAATGTGGTCCTAATTCGTATATCAGAGTCATCTATGACCATGTCATGCCAATGCCCAAGCGCCTCCAGAGTTAGCTATCGCCTTTTCATCCTGAAAATACATGCTAAAAAGTCAACACAATGGTTGAGTGAATTCATAGGTTTAGTAATAAAGCAGTTGATCACAAGATTTTCAAGTTTAAAAGAAGCCATGGGCTACGTTATTATACGCCCATAAAAGATAAAAGAAAGTTGATATTATTGCACTAAGCTCATGACACCAAGGCTCAACTGCATACACCTAATTGCTGGTGTACGTAATAATATGCCCCCAAGAGGTAATTGCCAATTACCTAAGAGATTCAAATATGGTGCGCCCCAGTTATTTCCGATAATCGAGTCGGGGTCGTTAATTCCCATAGTACTATCCACAATATTTGCGCTCACTCGCAAGTGACTAATGGTTCATGATGAAGGGGTCTTTTTGCAAACAACTTAGGCAGAGTCATAATATCAAGAGAACAGCAAACATTTTTCAAGCAATTGTGATCATAAAAGCAGTAGTAGCATGTATTCTCCCTCAAGAAGTTTATAAAACAATTAAAAGAGTAAAAGTGGGGCTATGAACTCACCTTGGTTTGCAGAAATGTAAGACATCACAATTAACATCAAGTAATAAACGTGCACGGCTCCGACATGCAACCTAGATAAGTATGGTGTTGTTTTTAGTCTAAGTCTTGTATTCAATAACAACGTTTGTAAGTTTACAAATATTTATGTTTTTGAAATGTTTGAAGTTCAAAAGCAAAAGTATTTGGATCTTTAAAATGCTTGGAGTTAAGGACAAATATCTTAAATATTTGTTTTATAACACTTTATGTAAAGTTTCATGAGTTATTTTGATTGTCGTTAAGGATCGAAAATGTAGTTGCGAAAATAATTCGCACGTCTTGGCTCTTGGAAAAGATGGAGGAATAATGTATACGAAACTTTCGTATAAGATTTGACTCGTATAGTGACTCAATTATACTCACACCAAATAAGGAATAGATGATCGACACAGTCGAGAAAAGTACTGACGCGTACTTGAGTCGAGAAGGAATGACAAAAGAAGTCAAGGATATAGCGACAAAGACAAACGTCGATCGAGAAAGTCAATTAGAACGCTTCGGCATTTACCCTATGTTCCCAAATAATTTGTATAAAACCTACATGTTTTATAAATAAAGGTAAGTTTGGATTAATAATTCAAACTTCAAGAGTTGTACGATATTTCAATACATTGTTTATCATTTGATTAATTTAAAATAAAAGAGTTATTGAGAATAAAGTTTAAGTGTAGAAATTTTACAAAATTTCGTCATGACCTCTTCATTTATAGAACGTTCCCAAGTCATTTCGACTTACTAAAACTCATGTTGCAAAACAATATTTCTCGACAAGTTTATATTTGACAAGCCGTTATAGTTGAATAAGTGTTTATTGCATATTTTAGGTTTGTTACGAGTCTAATATATTAAATTATTTACGAGTCTAATATATTGTATCGTCTCAAGTCCAAAATGTCCAATAAATGCTCATACAACTACAAACGTTCGTCCAAAATAATCCAAAATCAATTTTAATAATTTTCGTCCAATAACGTCCAAATCCAATGATCAAATCCAAGCATAGGCTTTAATAAGTATTTCCAAGTCCAAAATATTTAATCCGTTAAGTATTTGTTTTGTCCAATTATCCAAATGAAAATCATATCCCATATTAATCCCGAGTAGTGATCCAATAAGTATCCGAAACGTCATCGACAAAAAAAAAAGAAAAAAGAAAGAATAGAAGTTACGTTAATAAACGTAGAACGAAGGAAGTAACAACAAATAGAAATAAATAACACACATCGTTGGGCTTTTGGGCCCAAAATGATGCTAATGGGCTACTTAGCCCATTAACCACAACCAAACAATAATTATACTAGTTTTAGTTTTAAATCAAATAAATTTGAGCAATTATGGCTAGAACTAACTCGAGATTTCCGTAACCTTGTAAATGATTCAAATATATTTTGTTTAGGCCAACAAGTAAATCCAAGTCCCCACGACACTTCGTGTGTCGTGGTACACATAACGACACTTACCGAAAGTGCCATTTACCAAATATTTTCTCAATTAACAACCATGGTCAAATCTAATATTCCGATATCAATAATATTTATTCAAAAATTTCTTACGAGACTACGACCTCGGCTAAGCGCCTTGGGTAACTAAACTAGTGGTCGCGACTCCCCGTGAGCCACGGTTCACACCAACGACCTCATTAACATTTCCACAACCAAAAATAATTACCACAAGCCAAATTCAAACCCACGGCTGAACATTAACCTCCATCAATAAATATCAACACTAGGCCACGGTTCTAATTATTACAAGAACATCAATGCCGTGACTCCCATGAGTCACGGCTCAACTTACTGGCCAAAAATAAAATCTGCCAACTAAAAACATCAAACCGTGACTCCCTTGAGTCACGACTCAATTTAATCCAAGACTATGGCCAATCGGCTAAGTAAAATTTAAGCAACGAAAAATGTAAACGACATTAAACTTGGTATAAACAGTTATATACGCATGTACAGCTAATAACAAACGCGAATTAACAAGAATAGGTACGAGTCAACTCAACTCGTGAGTTGACTCGGGCGAGTCACACGACTCGGAGTGAGTCAAAACGATTCAAGAGCCAAGATTAAAGATCCATGCGTTTTAATAATAAAACATTAAGTTTTATTAGTTTTTATAACTAAAAACGTTTTTATTAGTTAATACCGACTAGGGTTTTAGAAAAAAAAGAAAGAAATGAAAAGTTAGGACGCGTGAGTCCTTACCAAAGGAAGAGAGATGATGGGGAGGGTGGTGGCTCACGGTGGTACATGGTGGTGAGCGGCGGTGTACACAAAACGCGACCAAACGAGCTCCTTTTGAACCCATACGCTCCAGAAATGACCCTCTAACCTTGATCTATGCATTGGTATCAAAAAAATGGGTGGCCGGAAATTGGCCGGATTCCGGTGACGGCGCCGGAAAAGTTTTCCGGTGGGTGGTGGTGATATCTATTAAGAGAGAACCTGATTTTGGGTCTTTTATATCTCTTGGAGGGACTAAACGTGGACAAAAGAAAGTTCAGGGGTGGTTACATAAATTAATAAGGGGGCTGATTTGAAACTTTTAATAATCTTTTATAAATAACTTTTGTGGGCCCCGTTTGACGTAGCAAACGACCGATTAAAAATACGGGACTTGAGCCATTGCGTCTGAAATAATTTTTCTGATAAAAATGAGTATTCATATGTATAGTTTTCTCGAATTTAAATTAATTAATAAATCAAATTAATTTAAGAGTTTAAAGTCGCGCAGGCTCATTTATTTCGTAGTTTTCGCGTTTCACGGGATATCCTCTCGTTTTTAAGCTCAATTAGGATTGGGAAAGTTTGAAAGCAATGCCTTGAGAATAATGAATATAATTTATTATTAACATCAGTCTATAAAATTTCGGTTTGTTGTTTGAATGGAAATAATTCCATAACGAGAAATGTATATACGAAATACGTATAAAACGAGTTGAATTGTGTATCATTGCATAAAATGCGACACAATGAGAGTAGGAAAGAGTGGGAAGTTAAAACGTGAACTTCTTCGAAGTTTTGGTATTTTATTTACGTTTTACAACGTGAATTGGAATATTTCAGTTACACGTTGGAAACGGTTAACGTGCAAAATATGTTTTCGGGTGTGTTTTTATAAAAGTGATATAAAAACATTAATATGAACTCGAACATGAGTTTATTTAATTATTTTCATAACTAATTGAGTGTCGGTTTTTATGTTTTACGAGAAAATCTACCCTTTTTTTATTCAAATAAGCTCGGAAAAATCCAGAAGTAAAACTTAGGAAATAAATACTATCATTTATTGTTAAAAATTTGTTTGAAATTTTACGGGGTGTTATAGAAAGTTAAATTCAAATTCCCTTTATTTGCGTAATAATGTACTCCAAGTGTTTTGATCTTTTCAATTCGGGTCAAATTAGTGTTAGAATAATAAAAACTCAAGTGTAGGGATGTGCCTATAAATCCCTATTATTTTGATGTTATCGTAGAGGATGGTAGAGTAAAAGTGCATGAAAAACAAATATATATATATATATATATATATATATATATATATATATATATATATATATATATATATATATATATATATATATATATATATATATATACGGGCTACCATCCTACATCTATCTTTAAATTTATGTTTGTTTGTTTCAATTTATCTAGAGTTTAGAGTGTCGAGTCTTGGCTTAGCAACACCATTCTTCTCATGCTTGTAACATAAAGATTTTTGACTTGCTACCACTAAATAGCCTATCCCACCAAACCCTTTGTTTCCCTACCGTAAGCCTAACGTTACAACCCTTTAAAAGACCTTTTGGATAGTCTTTCCTAGGTGCTTACGCTAAAGCGATGGAGGTTTGATCTAGTCTCAAGCCTATGGTAATATATGTACTGGTTAATGAGTGTTTATCTTCCATTTCCAACTTGATATATTTCATATACACCCGAGAGATGAGAGTATCCAAACACCACTTGTGAGGTGCTAGTATGTAATTTCTGTGCTTGTTATGACTTTTGCGGGGCTTATATGTGTTGTGAATTGTTCTAAACTAATGCTTCATGACCCCAAACTTATAAATTAATTGGCCAATAGCACATTTGCTTGAGGACAAGCAAATACCAAGTGTAGGGATATTTGATAAGGATTTAAAAGGTACACTTTTGAGGGGTCATTTAAGCCCTTAATTGATCACTTTTGTATCCGTTACTACTTAATTTCGTTCCTTTTCACTTTTTAGGTCTCTTGAAGGAAAATTGATGGAATGACACTTATTCGGACGAAAAGGCGCGATTATATGAAGAAAATGGCTAAAGTCAATAATCGAGACACTCAAGCTGCTGAAACAGAAGGGGACGGCGTCACAACTTAATAGCGACGCCATCACGACACACCTTGAGACGACTCAGAGAGCAAATTGCTATTTTACAAGTGACGGCATCAGGTTTAAAAGAGTAGGGCGTCACAAGCATAAGGTGACGCCGTCACAGAGTTGACGTGGCTAAGACGAAACCCTAATGGCGGCGACCCGACGGCGTCACAATTAAAGAGGGACGCCGTCGCATATTGTAACTTTATATAGAGAATTCGAATTTTCAGTATTTTAGAGAGGTAGTTTTGTGGAGTAAAAACCTAAACCGAACATAGGCTGTCTTGGGCAGTATCTTAGGGTTTCATACCCTATTTTACAACAAGATAAGTGATTTACTTCATTAATTCAGTTTTATCTTCAATTGTTTGTGTGTATGCTTGCATGTTTTCCATGTCCGGCTAATTTACTTGTGTGTTTGCTTAGATCTATGAAACCTAGGTATTGAATATTGATTGGTTGTCTCTTAGCCTAATTGTGATTGACCTAGTATTGCGATAGGTCATTCGTTGTGTTTTTAATGCTTGAGTAATATTTGTGAACATTAGTTTATAATCACCTAGAGTTATTGTAGTCTAAACATCCAAAGATAGCCTTAGAGTTAGTTTATGAATCCTAGAGATTTCGTAGGCGATAACCTTAAGGTAGTCTCAAGGAGTTAGGAAAAAACGCATACCCTACGACCTTAGAAAACACAACGCGTTAAGAATAAGGACGTGACAATTCAACCATCAATAGGAGATAACTAGGGAGTAATAACATCTAAGTAAACACATTTTTAATAATTAGAGTAATCGGTAGAAATACCACCCCCCCCCAAATCCAATACCTCGAGATTTATACATTTCCATTTTCTAAAAAACATAAAAAAGATAAAAAAATAATCTTCCTCAACCCAACCTTAGCGTAGTAGTTTCTCACTAGCATTCCTATTCCCCTGGAGAACGATATCAATTCTCGAGGCTTACCCTAATACTACACTACAACGATTAGGTTCACTGCCTAGGGTGTTGAAAAACTTGCTCGACGAAAAGGAAGTTCCTTTGACCCCGAACGCGCGTTGTACGCGTATCAATTTTTTGGCGTCGTTGTCGGGGAATAGAATAGCTAGTTAGATCTCCACCTCGTTTAGGTTTCCTTGCTTGATTCCTATCAAGTAAGCTTTTTTCCCATTTTTAGCTTCCTCGTAGTCTATCCCCCTTCTTCGTGACCTTTGTTTGTAAAACCCCATCACTTTTCATCATGGAAGGTGATAACCCACCACTAAATAAATTACTTTCACTAAAACCCCAATCCAATGACCAACACAACCGCCGAAGCCGTTATGCGAGTAGAAACAACGACCTTCAAGATTTGCAAAAGGTATTTGATAGTACAATTAGGGATGCTGTTGAGAAAGTGGTTAGCGCCTTTGTTATTGGCTCCGTCCCATAATAATTGTCCACCTTGACTTTTTTGAGTCTTTCTTGTTCAACTTTGACCATTAATATTTTTATTTGTGTTGTATAATACATTTAAAACCCATTCTATTCATATATTTTTCATCAAGTATTATATTTCACAAATACAAATATTTATGGTCAAATTTGAATAAAAAAGACTTAAAAAAATCAAAATGAACAATTATTATTGGACGGAGGTATTATTATTATCATTATTATTATTATTATTATTATTATTATTATTATTATTATTATTATTTTATTTTTATTATAAACCAAATTTATTATTGAAACATAATAATTTTACATAAAGTTGAATGAGAGTGTAGACACAAATTGTGCTCTCTCTCTCCTTTTTGAATACAAAAAGCTAATTCTATGAAAGATGTAAACACCACTCTTAGCATTATTTGAGTGGCTAATGGAAATAGACTCAATACGTGAAAGTGTGTCCAAAGCCTCCATATCGAATTCTCTGAACGTAGAAAAAGCAAACGGTATGAACTTTTATCCGTTGTCCTCACATTTGGACACATACTTCCTCTTTTTATTCTCCACAACATTGTGCAAGGCTACGCCAGGAACCCATGAAGTCACCCTAATACCAGCAAATGGAGAGATACCGGTCACATACAAGCATGCATCTTTACCATGGAGCCAATTAAATAATAACAAGTTTGCAGGTCATAGCTCCTTCCCATCCTACGAAAGGAACCACATTAGAGCCTCCTTACGCACCATGATCCCAAATTTAGAATATATATCAACAAGAATATCATGTACAAAATTATGCATGAACTTCACACCCACTTCACTAGAGCGATGGACAACGTGATTTCCTCACTGGTCCATACGATGCACATTGGGCAAAGGCTACCTTCAGAGAACATGAGCACAATAAGCCCATAACACAACACAGATCAGAATTGGCGATAGTTCATCCTTTGTCCCAAGCCGTCAATAGGGATGGCGAAAAGAAAATTTTGTGCATGTGGGGCGCGGATGCAACTGAGAATAGCCACCTAACGTGGACTTAGCGAGTACTTAGAAACAAAGTATTTCTCAATGACACCAAAGTAACACTTTGCCAAGGTTTTCATCATTTGAGGGGAAGAAGCGCTAGTGGTGACAGAGAGAACGTCTATGTTGCAAGTAGTGTTGAAAAAACATCAAGAGCATGCTGAAAAAGAAAAACCATGGGAGACAATACTGGACTTTGTCAGTATCTTGTCCTATAGAATGTTCATTTGCATACGAGAGGCGAGAAAAGCATATCGAATAATATCTCCCCCTGAAAGGATGCCAAGACCATTTAACCTGATTGATCCCCTTGTTGAACCCCTTGACAAGACCAAAGGATAGAGTCATCATAATAAAGCCTAGCAGGTCGGGCATAACAAAACTCAACCCAAAGAGCAATGGAAGGGCATCGCATCCTAGCTTCCTAAAGTAAGACGCTCTTATCGACAATATTGAAAGCATTCTTAAAATCCATCAAAAGCATAGAAAGGCCAACCTCATTACCCTTAGACTCAATGAGCCTATTCACAGAATGGAGAACAACCTCACAACCACCAAGAACACCAACACCAAATTGGAAGTCCTGTAAATAAGTATTCATAGAGTTACCAATAGAAGAAGAAGCCACCTTAAAAACAAGCCTTCGCTATACAGTACCAACAGAAATAGGGCGTATACCACCACCATCCTTGACCAAAGAAGTCAAAGGGGCACTACCGATATACTCCCCCAGTTGAATAAGGCACTTTCCACTGAGAAACAGGTTGACAACTCCGATAATGGATCCTAGCAGATCATCAGCAATAGCGGAAGCGGCCCCTCCCAAAATATCCATTAAATGTTGTGCTCTAAGCCCATCGCGACCACATAACGTCCCTTTGGGGAAACTACGGATCATGTTTAACATCAAGTTGTTGTTATTATTATTATTATTATTATTATTATTATTATTATTATTATTATTATTATTATTATTATTATTATTATTATTATTATAAAACATCACTTTATTAGAAACTCGAAAGATTTACAAGAAATTAGTGTGGAGCCGCGAAACAATCTGGGCCCCCACACCTCTAGCTATAGCAAAGCTGATCCTACTAAAAATATGAATAGCAGCACGCGCACCGATATCTTGAGTCATTGAGAACTTTCAGATCCGCTTTAGTAAGGCTACAACATCCTTCTCAAGTTCCCCAAAGGAGGAGAATGAAAAGGGGAGAAAACCGTATCCAATATCTACACACTTAGCTTCATACTTGACGCGTTTACGTTGCGCGGCCTCAATCACCGCACGACCGGGCACAAATTCCACCATCCCGGTTTGCGTCAAAGGCGATGACCCTATTATTATTATTATTATTATTATTATTATTATTATTATTATTATTATTATTATTATTATTATTATTATTATTATTATTATTATTATTATAAACATCAGTTTATTTAAAAATCATAGGATTTACAGGAAATTAGTAGGAAGCTGAGATATAATCTGGGCCCCCACTCCTCTAGCTATAACAAAGCTAATCCTACTAAAAATATGAGTCGCAGCACGTGCCCCAATGTCTTGAGTCACAGAGAACTTTCGGATCCGATTCAATAAAGTCACCGCATCCTTCTCAAGTTCACCAAAAGAAAAGAATGAGAAGGGGAGAAACCCATATCCAATATTCACGCACTTAGCCTCATACTTAACGCGTTTACGCTGTGCAGCCTCAATCACCGCACGACCAGGCATAAAATCTATCCATACCAGTTTGCGTCAAGGGCGATGACCCTGTCAGATCAACACATACATCAAGACCTCCATCCCATGAGTAGAGAAATATATTATTATTATTATTATTATTATTATTATTATTATTATTATTATTATTATTATTATTATTATTATTATTATTATTATTATTATTATTATTATTATTATTATTATTATTATTATTTTATATATTTTTAATTATAAATCACCACTTTTTATTAAAAACTCATAGGATTTACAAAAAATTAGTGGGAAGCCGAGAAACCAACTGGGCCCCCACACCTCCTATTAAAAATATGAACTGCAGCACGCGCTCCAACGTCTTGAGTCATAGAGAATCGTCGAATACGCTGAAGTAAGGTTACTGCATCCTTCTCAAGTTCCCCAAAAGAAGAAAAAGAAAAGGGGAGAAATCCATATCCAATATCCGCACATTTGGCATCGTACTTGACATGTTTACGTTGTGCGGCATAAAAAACCGCATGCCCTGGCATAAAATCAGTCATCCCAGATTGCGTCAAGGGCGACGATCCCGTAAGATCAACACATACATCACTTCATTAGAAACCACAAGGATTTACAAGAAAGTGGTGGGAAGCCGAGACACTAGTTGGCTTCCCATACCTTTCTGGATACAAAACACTTAGTCTATGAAAAATAAAGGCACAATTCTTGACATTATTTGAGTGGCTAATAGCAATAGTCTTGATGCGGGCAAGTGTATCTAAATCCTCCGCGTCAAGCTCCCAAATGTTGAAAAAGCAAATGGTATGAACATGTAACCGTTGTCTTCACATTTGGATACATATTTCTTTTTCTTCTTCCCACAGCATTATGTAAGGCTACCCCCGGAGCCCACGATATCGCATCAATACTAACAAAGGGAGAGATTCCGGTCACATTCATACATGCATCCTTACCCTGGATCCAATTGAATAATAACAAGTTTGCATGTCGTAACTCTCTCCACAACATTATTATTATTATTATTATTATTATTATTATTATTATTATTATTATTATTATTATTATTATTATTATTATTCAAAGGATTTACAAGAAATTAGTGGGAAGATGAGATACTATCTGGGCCCCACTCTTCTAGCTATTGAAAAACTAATCCTATTAAAAATATATATAGTAGCACGTGCCCCAATGTCTTGAATCACATAAAACTTTCAGATTCGCTTGAGTAAGGTCACCGCATCTTTCTCAAGCTCCCCAAAACAAGAGAATGAGAAGGGGAGAAACCCATATCCAATACTCGCGCACTTAGCCTCATACTTGACGCGTTTACGTTGTGCCGCCTCAATCACCGCACAACCCGACACAAAATAAACCATATCATTTTGCCTCAAGGATGATGACCCTGTCAGATCAACACATGTAATACTAAAAACACAATCAACGCACGCCTACATATTATTGAGTATATTCACGAATTAGATATAACATATATAAAATTTTATATTAAATGAATTTGAATTATGTTAAATTATCATATTAAACTACTCAAACAATAAGATTATTAAAAAAAAGATGATCATATTAAACATCCTAGCAAATATGTTTGAGATGATATTATTATTTATAGTTATTGTCTTAACCTATTCCGAGTTTAATAACTCGTGCGTACATGGGTTAAATACTAGAGTACGGATAACGATCATTTAATAATTTAATTGTAATACCAAAACATGTAGATGCATGGGACTATAAGCATTAAAATGAAAGCACGATTTGTAGGTACACATCAAACAAATTTAGTTAAAATATAATTATTAACTAGTTGAATTTATAGTCTGAACCTAGTGCGTGTAACGTCACAGTTACAAAATATTAACATTACAATATTCTTATATAGCCGTGTATTAAACTAAAATTTTAAAACAAAATTGATTTATGTGTAAAGCCCGTGCATGCACGAGACTATAAGTAATGAACTAATTTTGTGGGAGGTGATTAATTAGTTCTCACGTCGCAATTATATGTTTGTATATTGCTCAAAATTTGATATCATTTTAACACATATCCATACTCAACCGCTTTAAAGTAAAAGATAATTATGAATAAAAAAAATCAAATGATGAACGTCGATAGAGAATAAATGAACTGAAAATACCTAAAACTTGTATACTTTTTGTCACAAAATAACTGTCTATTGACAAAAAATACAGTTTAAGAAACATAAAATTATTACTACTTTTTTTCTTTCTTTCTTACATTTTGCAGAATAATAGTTTTAACCTCAACTAATTTAATACTTATTTTTTAAAAGTTTGTAATAATAATTTAACGTAAGAGTAGCATATTATCTCAATCAAATTCTTTTTATCTATTTTGGCAGTGGACTAAACAAAATGAAAATTTGGACAATATGATTATAACCGAAAGAGTAGTTAAAAGGATGAGAATGAAATTCCCAAATACTCTGTTGTAGATCTATTGTTGGGATTTGTTCCCGATAAATTTGGACATTGTGATTCATTCACTAAAAAATGCGGGACATTTGTTACTTGTAATTAGAAGAATAAATAAGCGATGAAAATGTGTTAATCGGTAAATCAGAACCACTATGGACTAGTTAATCGTTTTGAGTTTTGACCTATTTACACAATTCGCATGTCCTACCCAAATTGGAATATCCGTAAATATGTACTCTAACATTGTGCATGTGTCCTTGCTTGTTTGGAGGTGATATCCACGCACGTCATCAAAAGTGACATGCACGTCATAAAATCACATAATGCACACAAGCATATTTATGATGTACATGTATTTTTTTTCCCTTTCTATAATTTAATCAATGGTTTTGTAAATCTAAAGATCCGTAACAACCGTCAAATCTCTTATATAACAAGAGAATTTCACAAATTGTAAAAAGAACTCAACAATTTGCAATTGAATCAATGGGAATGCATTATTTTTTTACGTGTCCAAATTGAGCATTCTTATTAGTTAATAAAAGTCAAAATTGAACCACAGTTTTGTTAAATTATTAAATCTTCGTCTAATTTATAAAATGTGCTAAAAAAGATGTGTCAATTTTGTAAAAAAAACTTAAAAAAAAAAAGAGGAGTACTTAATAAAACTTTAGCTGTTAAATATTAAATAACTATACTTATCAGTTTTCATATTTTTTTAACTTTATTAATTTAATAAATACCCAATAGACTTTATACCCCCTGTACTTTATACTTTATAAAAAAAGTACAACATCCGTCCCAAAATTTAAGTTTATTTAGACTTTTTGAATCCAACTTTAACCTTAAATATTTTTGTTTGTATTATATAATACTTGATGCAAAATATATGAATGGATTGTGTTTTAAATATATTTTTATTGGTATAATTTTCATCAAGTATTATATAATACAAACAAAAATATTTAAAGTCAAAATTTGATTCAAAAAGTTAAAACAGACTTATATTTTGAGATGGAGTGAGTACAACAATATGTTGTTGTTATATATAAATATTATTATCAACGTATATTAAACAAATATGAGGAAAACTAGAAGGGGATTGAATAGTTTTATCGATTTTTAATTACTATTTTCTGAAAAATTGATGTGAGATCGACAAATAAATATTAGCAAATATGACAATAATTTAAATGCAAGTAAAGATAGAAACGATCAAACCACGACACAAAGATTTATAGTGGTTCAGTCTACAAGGACTTTATTTCCTTACCTTACCCTTCCCTGAATTTCCAACCTGAGAGTATCTCTTCACTAGGCAACAAGCTCTTTTAACCGGCGAAGAAAACCTTAGACGTTTCTTACACAATATTTTCGACACTAAGCAAGATGTCGAGTTTCTTACAATCTACAACCACTCCCGTCACACTATTTATTTTGAGGACTAAAATACTAACCGATCACTACACAAGGTTTATGATAGTTTGATAAAACAATGATATATGATGAAGTACAATATACACTATAGTGTACAAATGAATACTTGCAACAATTTCTTGATGCTAGTAAGTCTTGAATGATGATGATGGTCTTCTTGCTATTAAGAAGGTTAGTGTATAATCACTAAAACCAATAAAAAATGTTATAATGATAATAATAAACTAATATTGAAAGAATGCACAAGTATTGTAATGGTAAATGATAAAGAAAACTTGAGAGATTGGCTGCCATTTATAGCCAAAGAGTTCAGAAGGGTTCACACGAACCCTTTAAAAAGTGGCCGCCCTTTATAAAAAAGAGGTCCGCAAACCTCTGACAGAAAATCTCCAAAATCTTATACAAGATTTTTTCAAAATCTTTTATAGAATCTAAGTAAAATATACTATCAGATTTTATTAGGATGGTCAAATTCATGATGGAATAACACACTTTCTTTTATTTTTAATGTATTATGAAAGTTAACAAGTTCATGTATAAATGTAACTAGTTGAGAAAATGTTTATTATGTAATTATGTGTTAGTCTTTGTATAAGTAAAAATGATTTTTTTACTTGTGCCCATACGAAGCTAATTATTTATGACGTAGGCATTTTTAAAAATATGTGTATTATATAAAAGATACTTATGTATACAAAGTATGTCCATTTAAATTATTACCATATGATATGTATTTAAAACTTAGTGATATGACTTGACAATTTTTATACTTTGGGCCTGTTTGGCAAGAGCTTTATTTGGGAGCTGTTAGCTTTTTGTTATAAAATAATCTCTTCTAAAATAAATAGCTCCGTTTGGATATGTTTGGATGCATTAACTTCAAGCTTTTATTTCAAACAAATAGCTCCTAAATGAAAAGCTGATTCATGAAGCTTTTTAAACATTTTGGAGCTGTTAAAACTTTAAATTACTGATATACCCTCTAAACATTTGTTTATAATTATGTATATGTCCTTTTACGTCATTTTACATCTTATAATTACATTTAACAGCTAACTTACCAAACACTTTTATTGAAAAAAAGATACAGCTTGTAGCTCATGTTAACAGTTTTGCAGTTAACAGCTTACAGCTTACAGTTAACAGCTTACAACATACAGCTTACAACTAGATTTGCCAAATATACCCAAATGTGTAAATAAAGTTTACTATTGTCGTCAATAAAATTTGGCAAATATCGTTAAATATAAATGACGGTTTTAGGTGATATTTGTATTATCAAAATGTATTTGCATGAAATTATAAATATAAAAAGGAAAACACGAGTTACTATGATATGTAAATAAATACACGAGATTATAGATAACGACTCATGTTATTCCTTTTCATGAGATTAAGTAAAAATATTCGGATTTCCTTTTATTTTTTTATTCTTTTTAACTATACGCATTAAAAAAAAAAAAAAAAAACTCATTTTGTTTCTCTTTATAAGTTTAATCCGTGCACAGGTTTAAAATCGTTTTAAATTATTATTAACAATATAAATATCAAAACGATGACATGACCTCACACGTTACTGTGAGCTAAAAATAAATAGAGGGATTCTACATATAACAATGAAACATATTTTTTGAAAGTCATTATGTGCTACTAAACACAAATAACGTCTATAAAATGATATTAATAGTTAAATTAAACAAGATCGACCAAAACATCACGTCATTTAAACAAAGTCAAATCCTCTATAAAACAAAAGTCTATACAAAATATTAATCGATGTTAACATTAAAAAAATATAAAAACTTGTGCGTACACGAGATATTTTAATCATATAAGTATTAAAAAAATTTAATACATCTTATAGAAAAATTCTAGCATTAAATAACCATAGATTTATGAATTATTACAAAATTAAACTTAAAAATAAAGTTATTGAAATATCATTACTTTGCTATAGTATTTGTTCAAATCCCGTACGTGCATGAGTTTTAAATTCAGTGAAATAGCTGGGTAGTGAAAACGAGTCTTAATTGGCCTTGTTTTTTAGTTCTATTTGGACCTTTAACATTGCACGTATTCTACCCAATGAATTATTTGGATTTATGTTGTTTTGAGCCTTTGTATTGTAAAGCAAGTGCTTTGCATGCAAGCCCAGTTAACATAAAAAAGGTGGCAGGGTTAAGTTTGAAGAGTGGTTTTCATCGTATCAAATTTAGGGATGGCAACAGGTCGGGTTTGGGACAGGTTTTAGTATACTCATACTCGCACATGTTTATAATATCCAAACCCGTACTCGTCTTATTACCTGTCGGATGCCCGATTAATATTATCCATCGGTTTTTTGGGTTTTCTCGCGGGTATCGGTTATCCCCAATTAAATATTATATGGACAAAATGGCGGTATTAAGATTAAGTCACACTAAAATCAACCGACAAAACAAAGGAAAACACCCTAATATATTCAAATTTTTTAAAAGTTAAAGAAAATGAATATCATATCAAATGATTTAAAGATTTTGAATAATTCATGTACAAAATAAAATGTGTTATATAATAGAGATACTTATATAAAAAAATATAATGGAATAAATTAAGATATAATGTAAATATATTCTATTTAATTATAATATCAATAAAGCGGGTATAGATTCGGGTAAACAGATACAGGTACAGGTAATCGGGCGGGTATTACCAGAACCGGTCACTAAACCAGTACCATGCTAATTTTTTTATAAATACCCAAACTCGCATCCAAACCCCCGCCCCCAAACCCGACCCAACCGGTTCGGGTTTCGGTTTTCCCCATCGGTTTCAGGTGATTTTGCCATCCCTAATCAAATCGTACATGTTGATAGATTGATTGATGTGGGTAACGGGGGTATTTTTGGGTAAAGAGGTTATACACATAGGAAAATGATTCTCATGCCTAAGTCATATGCCTAAAAATATGACTAAACAACTCATTGTGTGACACATGGATTGCACTAAATCTTCTTTTTCATATATACCATTGATCTAGCCAAGTGTCTCAATCTCTTTGTTAGGCATAGAATTAGTCTTATGAGCTAGTCATGCCAATCAACACTCATACACATATACCTCGGCAAAATTTTGATAAATACGAGAAAAGTTCAATAAAGATACATTAATGGGTGTATTTGTTAAAAGTAGCGGTGAGCAGTAGCAGGCTATGTTTGGCGCAGAGATTATTTTGAGCCTTTTGGGGCGATGAGCGGTGAGCAATGAGTTTTTTTATCTTTAATGTTCGTTTGGAAAAAGAGCGGTGAACTTTACTATTTTTTAAGGAAGCTCATTTTTCCAATGCTTCTTTAAGAAGCAGTGAGCGGTGAGCTATGGCTACTGCTCATAACTACTTTTACCAAACACACCCGCAGTGGGTAGTATTTGTGAGCAGTAGTCACAACTCGCCGCTTCTTAAAGAAGCATTGAAAAAATGAGCATTCTTAAAAAAAATAGCAAAGCTCACCGCTTCTTTGCCAAACAACTACTAAAAATCAAAATGTTCAATGCTCATCGCTCCAAAAAGCTCCACACCGGTCCGTGCCAAACATACCCAATATCTAAAGATTTAACGAACAAATCTTAATCATTTATTTTTCCATCAAATTAAAAAAACTCAGTTTATCATTTTTTAAGAATTAAATATCTTACAAACTGTTAATCGTTACGCGAAACTAATCATACCAACTTTACGAGAATTAAATCTATCTTTTTACAAATAAGCATTTCTATATATTTTCAACGATTTTTTTTGAGTTTTTTTGTGTGTGTTATAATTTACGCCCTAAAAAATCACATGTGATTTGTAAAATCCGAGATGATTTGTTATTTTACAAATCACATGTGATTTAATGCGATTTATGAAAATTACTTGTGATTTGTAAGAACGCGTGATTTTTAAAAGAACAAATCACATGTGACTTTTCAAGGTGTAAAATTGAGCGCTTAAAAAAACGAAAAAAATGTCCGTCAAAAGTATATCGAAGTGCTCATCTACTGAAAGAAAAAAAAATCTCGCCGTGATGGTGTATTTTTTGGCGTTTAACTATCTACCGTTTGCAAGATATTTTATTTTAATAAAAAAGTTAAAAAGTTAGACTCAATAAAATGTTTAACTTGGAGCTTCATAAAGATATTCTGGTTGCTCAAAAATTGCAGAATTCAGAATGGGCTTCCTCGTTCCTTAGGCGTCCGAGAGGAGGTGTGGAAGAGAGTCAATGGCAAGAGTTACCACAGATGTTAACTTTAGTGGTTTTGTCATCTGCTAGTGATCAATGAAATTGGACTTTAAATGAGAATGGTGACTTCTGGTGAGGTCGGCAAAGAAAGAAATTGATAAACAGTTGTTCGTTAATTCTACCTCCCCTACAAGATGATCCAAGTTGCTTCCTATTAAATTTAATTTTTTAGCTTGGTGTATGTTTCTAGATTAGCTTCCAATGAGTATTAACTTGTCTAATAGGGGCATGGATATTCCTTGCGTGTTTTGTCCAGTATGTGGGAACTAGGCGGAATCTCGTAACCATCTTTTTTTGGTTGTTCGATGGCTTCTGATTTATATTGGTTAATTGGGCGGTGGTGGAATATCCACATTTCTGATTGCTTGATCTTATATTGTGGGAGGTTTGGTTTAACGGGTTTCAGATTACCAGTTTCAAAGATTGGCTTTGGAAGCTATGCTCTTCTCTTTGTTGTGGCATATTTGGAGCTTTAGGAATGTTGTTATGTTTGCGGTAAAGAAGCTTAAAAAAGGTTTGATCTTCGACAACATTGTTTCTCAAACATTGTTATGGGTGAATAATGGATGTAAGAAGGTTAATGTAAATTGGGTAGCGTGGTTGAAAGACCCCGTTAGATGCTATCTCTTCTATGTAATCTTCTTTTAGTTTATCTTCTTGTTAGCTTTTTCTGTAACGCCCCGACCCGACAAGGGTAAAGAAATCACAAATAATGGTGTCATATCAAAGCAAACATAAATATCCAAAAGAAGTCTTAGCATAAATACTGAAATAATTCAAGTCAACATGACTTCAATACATAGGTCCCAGCGGAAAATATATACCAATAAAATATCTGAAATAGTAAAGTCTTAAATGGCATCATAAGATCAAAGCTAAAAATCTCTAAGGTAAGTCCACTCAGCACTCATCCCAAAGCAAAACCCAGCTCCAATGCTTAGATACCTGCCGCGGAAGAAAAGAAATGCGGCTGAGCTTCAAAAGCTCAGTGAACAGATATAAAAGCAAAGCGAATACGAAACAATATCGGATACAAAATATAGTGAACGAAAGATAGTAAAATCATAATCATTTTCAAAGTAAAAATCCGAATTATCGAATAAAGTTTATGGATGGTTAACTACCACGAGCCCAGAAACAAATATCAGATCATAATCATATTCATATTCATATTCACACAAGGCAACATTTGTAGGGGAGACCTACCAGAGTTATGAAGGACGTGCATGCACGCAGCATCAATCATCAGATAACATATAACAGATAACAGATAACAGATCTAGGATGCATCCATACGCCCCAACAGACAGATAGTGGCCATACTATCAATAAACAGATAACAGAAAGGGACGTGGCAGAACATCACTCTACTGCCCTAGAGTCATGTCAGAGGTGCATCACTGACACGGACATGGAACCCCCATGACTAGTAAAATATTTGGCTCGGGTGTCAAACTATCTTAGGTCAAATCAGAATGTCATAACTGACACAGATCATACTTTATCAGAAGATTAATCATATTTCCAAAATCAAAGTTTTCATATCATATAGTTCAAAATCAGATGTTTTATAATTCAGAAATCAGAGTTCAGATAAGCAACAGCTCAAACAAAAGAATGGGGTTCATAGCAAAGGCTTAGGAAACCCTAATATAAAAGCTAACGAAAAGAAAACGTTATAAGGAACCTTTACTGAAAAGGTCAGAATATCTGTACCTTATTCCAAAGCAAATGACCAAAAAGCAGAAATACGGAAAGCAAAGGATTACTCCTTCTTCACAGAACCTATACACATTAACGGTCGTACATGTTATTTATGATTCCATAATTGTCGAAATGATCTTTTAATATTTGGTGTTCATACTTAGTGTATTCAGTGCTCTTTAGTACTTTAGGGTTTTATGATTAAATGAGACTTAAGTGTTTTATAACAAATATTGTAGATCAAGGTTCATTATGTCATTTATTAAAGTTTAGGGTTAAATGTGAAAATAGTTTAAACGTCATAACTCACACATGAAATAATGAATTATTGTACTTAGCTTCAAACCCTAATCGACTCTCATTTATGTTCTAGGGTTTTCTCATTCTTTTAATATCATATTAATGTGCATTTACTTTACATGTTACGTCATTTAATGACTCATTACTTGACCTAGCACGTAACGAAAACAACCTTTCTTTTTATGCTTTACCATGCACGTTTATGATTTCATGTGACCACAAAAGTTACTTATTACTCGGATTAGTTACACATTTACACACACATGCACAATAGCTTAGACTAGATATGACCACGTACTACGTTTACATATCGACAAGCTCACTTGACTTATAAAACACACGCATGATAAACGGTTCACAAACCATTTAGGGTTCGGCATGCATGGTTCGGTTCACACATCACTCTAGGGTTTAGGTTTTACATGTCCTTTACTCGTTTAACACACTTCCACAAACTCTTACATGTTTCGGTTTATATATAGGGTTCGGCCTCCATGTTTTACGCAAACCCTAGCTCATCTACGTATCTTACGTATTCACGTTAGCATATTTTTACCTTGGCCGATTTAATTACATGTGGTTCGATTCATATGTATATGTGGTTCGGTTCTCTTGTGCTCGACATACCTATGATCCGATTCAAACAATACATGTAACACCCCAACCCGACAAGGGTCCAAGTGTCACATTATGGGGTCAAATCAGAACATACATGCAAGCGGAAGACTTACAAAACCAAGTCATGAAACCATGACCCAAAAATACAACCCAAAAGATTACAATTACAAATGAAACAACAGAAAATCAAAAGACAAAAGTCCAGAATCATAAGTCCACAAGAACAGGGTAACTATAGGGTCAGTCTCTAACCGCTCCTACTCTCGACTCTCAATCCCAGCATCCCGCTAAAATACCTGCCGCCAGAGAAAAGAAAGTGCGGCTGAGCTTAAAAAGCCCAGTGAACAGATATAAACAATACAATAACAACATAATCAGAATGGGAATTGGATCAAATAATGTCAACGCAAGGAAAGGAAAAGATCCTGCTGAGAACATGTCAGACGAAACTGAATACGAAACGCATATGAGACAATTACTGAAACAAAGTACATAACAAATATCATAGGATCGAAATGCACTGCCCAGTGCCTAAGCATGCCACATGAATAGGCCAAATAATCATATCACAAATCATATACCGTCAAATCCAAAGTTGTACATGGAGTAGCTAGCTCACAATGTACCAGAATGTGATGGATCGAATCCGAAACTGAACACGAACGTACACTAGTATGAATATGAGTACCGAGATTCAATGAGGTAAGATGGAACCCGAAACCCCGACGTACACACCGCCAAACGACCAAAAATCCTAACCTGCTCACGAACAATAACCCACCAACGAATAGAGATCGAGATCGAAACCTATGCACGAACAAAATGGAATTCAGGAACCGAGCAGTAATCCGAATTTGACCTCAAACTTGCAGCTTGAATGGTGGATGTTGTTAACCCAACACTCACGCTCACTTTTATTTAGGCAAACTTATTAGAGATTTGAAGTGTTGATTGGTATTTGATTAATGAATGAATGTATATTTGTGAAGAATATATGGACGAGTATTGAACCAATTCATCGACAAAAACGGGATGGATGAAGACTTGAAGACCGAGTATTACTCTGAACGTGATGTGAGTTTGAATATTTGAGGTTATCTTGACCAAGTACAGGGTAATATGTTAATTAACTTATTAATATAATGCCATACATAGTTTGCATGCCTTTTACGTAATATTTTTAAGAATTATGAGAATACAAATCTTATTTCGCATTAATGGGAATAATAATTTTATTACTATAGATATAAGTTAGTGTATTTTACTAAGGGTATTATAATTATTCCCTTCTAAAAAGAAAATTTCGTCCTCGAAATTGAAGTAGGAAAGTCAAAACGCATACTTACCGATTTACAAAAAGAAATAAGGATAACTGAATGACAGTCTCAGGCTCTTTGACTAACAACAGATCATTACGGTTTTGGTCTAAAGGTTATATATGGAACCATGTGAAGAGGATGATAACAAAGACATATCAGATTGAGAATCGTGCTAAATGATGTAGTCAAAATCAGAATCAAGATCACACATTTCTAGAGAAACAAGATGGCAAAACATAATGGATATTAACCACAAAACTCCTTGTAGACAAAGGATGATGCACACACGGATAACGAAGCAGGAATGTCAAAATATTAAGCAAAGAAAATAAGAAACCACCAAAATGTTGTACCAGTATCAAATAAAATCAGAAATAGTACGAGTAAACGTGAAAAGAATCCCATGAAGATACTGAAAGTGCTTGTTGTCTAATCCTTGGGCATAGTAAACACTCGCCCCTTAGTAGCTGGCAGAACCTCATCCCCATTATCAGCCTTCTCGGGACAGTCACGAATTTTATGCTTTGAAGATCCACATCTGTAACATGCTCCGGTAACCTTGTAACACTGTCTGCCTAGGTGAAGTTTCCCACAATCCCTACAAGTGCGAACTTCATCTCGATCCCTATCACCCCTCTGATAATCAGAACCCGAATACCTATTGCCTTCATAATCCCGAGTCTGCTGGTCGCGGCCTGACCTATCATAGCCTCTCCTGTCATTTCCCCGGTTGCCATTCCCCCGAGAGTCATTACTCCTCTGATGTCCCTGAGCTGGCCGAACCTGGTCCCCATCACGGTTCCTTTTCATCCCATGGTTGTTCCTCTCCCAAAAGATCTCAATGTTGCGGGCAGCATCCGCAACCTGAGCCACGTCCTCAAACCTCATATTAACTATCCTATCAAGAAGATCCTGGCGGAGAGCCCAACGAAACTTCTTTGCCTGCTCTTCAGGTGTACCAGCCCTATCACCCAAAAATCCAGCCAATCGGAGAAACCTGCCCATAAACTCTGTAGTCGACTCCCGATCAAACTGAGAAATGTTGTGGAACTCTCTCTCGTACTTTTCCTTCTCAGATTGAGGAAAGTACTGGAAATAGAAGGCCTCGCGAAACTGTGCCCAAGTAAGAGTAGCCATGAAAACATCTCCACCCTTGGCGTTCTTATACGCCTTCCACCAGTTCAGTGCATCTCCTTCAAATTTGTAACTGGCGAGACGTGCCTTGTACTCATCGTCAACACCCATAACCTCGAAGATTTTCTCTATATGAGCTATCCAATTCTCCGCATCCACTGGAGACTTAGCGGAGCTAAAAGGCTGAGGCTTCTGTTTGCCGAACCTTTCAAGCCAAGTGTGTATAGTCACAGGTGGGTTACCACCACCACCACCGCCCGGTCCACTAGCCATGTTGCGCTGAACATCCTGAGTAATGCGCTGAGTCAGTTCAGGAAGAAGAGCCTGAATCCTCTCGTTGACTGCAGCCTGGAAGGCCGGGTCATCACTGAAATCCGAAGTTCTCGTAACCACCATCTGAACGACAAAACGAATCAAAAGAGCCGAGAGAGTGTGAGTACGTAAACGGTAAGGAAAATAAGGAAAGCCGTAACTCAACAAAAGAAGTAAGCGTCGCGGAAGCAACCTAATGTCTACCCAATTCCTCACAGGTCATCCCTAAGGTCAACAAGACGAAACCTGTCTCTGATACCATAATTGTAACACCCCAACCCGACAAGGGTCCAAGTGTCACATTATGGGGTCAAATCAGAACATACATGCAAGCGGAAGACTTACAAAACCAAGTCATGAAACCATGACCCAAAAATACAACCCAAAAGATTACAATTACAAATGAAACAACAGAAAATCAAAAGACAAAAGTCCAGAATCATAAGTCCACAAGAACAGGGTAACTATAGGGTCAGTCTCTAACCGCTCCTACTCTCGACTCTCAATCCCAGCATCCCGCTAAAATACCTGCCGCCAGAGAAAAGAAAGTGCGGCTGAGCTTAAAAAGCCCAGTGAACAGATATAAACAATACAATAACAACATAATCAGAATGGGAATTGGATCAAATAATGTCAACGCAAGGAAAGGAAAAGATCCTGCTGAGAACATGTCAGACGAAACTGAATACGAAACGCATATGAGACAATTACTGAAACAAAGTACATAACAAATATCATAGGATCGGAATGCACTGCCCAGTGCCTAAGCATGCCACATGAATATGCCAAATAATCATATCACAAATCATATACCGTCAAATCCAAAGTTGTACATGGAGTAGCTAGCTCACAATGTACCAGAATGTGATGGATCGAATCCGAAACTGAACACGAACGTACACTAGTATGAATATGAGTACCGAGATTCAATGAGGTAAGATGGAACCCGAAACCCCGACGTACACACCGCCAAACGACCAAAAATCCTAACCTGCTCACGAACAATAACCCACCAACGAATAGAGATCGAGATCGAAACCTATGCACGAACAAAATGGAATTCAGGAACCGAGCAGTAATCCGAATTTGACCTCAAACTTGCAGCTTGAATGGTGGATGTTGTTAACCCAACACTCACGCTCACTTTTATTTAGGCAAACTTATTAGAGATTTGAAGTGTTGATTGGTATTTGATTAATGAATGAATGTATATTAGTGAAGAATATATGGACGAGTATTGAACCAATTCATCGACAAAAACGGGATGGATGAAGACTTGAAGACCGAGTATTACTCTGAACGTGATGTGAGTTTGAATAATTGAGGTTATCTTGACCAAGTACAGGGTAATATGTTAATTAACTTATTAATATAATGCCATACATAGTTTGCATGCCTTTTACGTAATATTTTTAAGAATTATGAGAATACAAATCTTATTTCGCATTAATGGGAATAATAATTTTATTACTATAGATATAAGTTAGTGTATTTTACTAAGGGTATTATAATTTATTGTGACACCCTAGGCAAATCCCACATCAGCTGTGGCCTGGAGAGATGCTGGGCTCATAAGATAACATTCGCCTTACAATGACACAACGCGTTTTGTGGTCTTCTACGGGTGGAGTTCTTAGGAACTGGCAGTTAAGCGTGCTCATGTGAGAGTAGTACTGGCTTGGGTGACCTGCCGGGAAGTTTTCAAATGAGGCCACAAAAACAAAGCCGTGAGCCTACGGGCAAAGCGGACAATATTGTGGTCAGATAAGGCGGGGTGTTACAAGTGGTATCAGAGCCACTCCTGAGCCGTTCGGGATGGTGGGGCAAACCTCATCGAGGACGATGAGTCCCTAAGGGGGGGTGATTGTGACACCCTAGGCAAATCCCACATCGGCTGTGGCCTGGAGAGATGCTGGGCTCATAAGATAACATTCGCCTTACAATGACACAACGCGTTTTGTGGTCTTCTACGGGTGGAGTTCTTAGGAACTGGCAGTTAAGCGTGCTCATGTGAGAGTAGTACTGGCTTGGGTGACCTGCCGGGAAGTTTTCAAATGAGGCCACAAAAACAAAGCCGTGAGCCTACGGGCAAAGCGGACAATATTGTGGTCAGATAAGGCGGGGTGTTACAATACATATATATATTACATGTTCTCTTAATATTACAAGGTTCAATTCATATTCGTTTGTTGGTTTCATATGGTTCGGCCAAAAAGAAAAGAACCAAAGCTCGACTAAAACAAACATGATACAATACATTATACGTTAGGTGTTATCAAAAGAAGACGAGAAGATCATTGTTATACCTTAGCTTGTTGGAACAAAACTCTCAACACCAAGGGTGTTTGTAGCTCTCGGCCGAATAGAAGAAAAAGAGAGAGGCAAAGAAAACTAGGGTTCCAAATTATGTTTAATGTGTTGTATATATAGCTAGTAAAATTTTCGGTTTAGGGCTTTGAGATGGGGTGGCTTCGGCTTGGGTCCAACCGAACAAACAAAACCCACGCCCCTTTGGGCTCTCGGCTCACTAGTCCAAACAAACAAAACATACGGCCCATCTAATCGGCCCAACATTTTAGCGAGACGTTTAATCTTCGTCGTACAAAATCGATCACGTACACATATTCGTTAAGTTTTAATTATTCGTAAGTTAACTTTTAATTTCGTTAAATGATTACAAATATCTTTTACGTATTTTATAAATTTCGATTTCAAGGGTATTTTAGTCTTTATTTATGTTTTAGATTTTTCAGGTTTTACATTTTCAATAATATTTCATTGTACAAAAAGAAAAAAAGATGAAAAGTGAGTTTTTTTGTTTTGATGACAAAAAAAGATGGAATGTGATTTGTTCATTTAATCTTTAGAAATATAATTGATATTTACATAGAAGTGTAGCTTGACATATTAAACGTACCACTATGAAAACAAAAGCCAACTAAAAAACTAGAGCAGAACGACATGCCAAACCCCTAACTAATCTATCAAAATAGAGCACACAAGTCTGCTCCCTCCATGCACCATATTGTTGTAGTTCAAAACATCCCTCCACCCCTGCCCCGGGTCGTTACTGAAACACAGATTCAAACAAAACATTAGCCAAGTCACGACATAATTTAGCCATGACTTTAGAGTACCATTTGTAGAATTTACCCATTTTCTTCAAACATCTTTACTTGCTACCATTCATTCAAACTTAACTGCCGAGCTTATTTCCGTTGGTTACTTGCTTGAACTTTTTCCGTTGGTTTGAATATTTACCCGTCTACAAGGTATTGTATGATGTTAGCCCGTATTATTGTTATTATATACTAGATATAATGCCCGCGCACGCGCGAGATTTTTTCTAATTTTTTAAATAAATTATTATTATTAATTTTGTGTTTTAATAATTTTTTTAATGACCTAGTTAGTAGTTATATAAGGTTTTATTTTGAATAAGTTTTTAAACCAAGATACACGATTAAGATAGATCGAGTATGTGTTTTTAGAATTCTCGTAAACTTACGATGTTTTTTTTAATAAATTTTTTGAATCATGGCTTTTTTTTTTTGGTCAACATAAGTTTAAATTAAATTGCATTATGATTATATTGAACACAATTATTATTATTTATTATTGTGTAATTGTTTAAAGCAAATGAGCTAAAAAGTTAGCTTTTATGACTTATTTGGTTTATTCATTATGATTTAAGAAATTTGTTTTTAGCATGAACTTATGACTTTATGTGATATATTTGGAAAATAATCATATATTTAGCATAAATAAAAAAATATGTTGGTGCTTATGTGTTAGACACTATTTGCTTGTTTATTTTTCAATGCGTTTAAATTTGGTTGTTAATACTTGAAAATGAATAGTCTTTTAAAATATTGTAAAACAATTGTATAGTTGTGATGGTCAAACTTTAAAATTGGATTGATCACACTGTTTGATTGTGTAATTGTCTTCGCCAATAGCTTTAGCTATGCACATGTGGTGAGGACGGTTTAGCGACAATCTTCGTCATTCGACCGATTATGTCCTCGCCAATCGAAGGAACAAATAACTTGGTCAAATTTCTCAGTATTAAATACTGCAATACTCGTGTTTTGTTGATTGGTGATTGGGCTTGGTTGAAAGATGTTTTGATGTTGACATTTTTTCAACTCGTTTTCGGAAAAGTAGCTTCAGATGGATGCTTGTCTTTGAACGTCACCAAGTTTGTTTAACCGTTTATAGGTTTAGTAGGATATTATGATTTTTTTTATTTATTTTTTGGAAAATATGAATTGTATGTTTGTCTCTTGTTTAAGCATGAGAGTTATGTTATATATTTTGTATGTGTTTTTGCACTAATGTTCATGGCATGTATAGATTCAACAATCCTTTTAGTATTGTATTTAGTTTAAACTGCAACAAATTGCTACTTTATTGTTTATGGGTTTTTTTGTCTTGCATATGTTTACGTGGTAATGGAACATCTTTTCTCTGTTGAGATATATTTTGAAAAAATTGAATTGAATGGTTCATTTTCAGTATGGTTTGGACTCAATTAATTCAATAGGTTCTCAAATAGTGTTTGAATTAGCTTATTTCACTTTCCGTTTAAATTATTTGTTAAAAAGTAGAGAAATGAATATACTGTAAGAGGGCTGCATCATATATCCTTCAAAGAGTAACACCATTGTTTTGTATTTTGCTCAAATTACTTTGCATTAATCATATGCTTGATAGTGAAGGTGTTCTGAATGTAATATATTCGACCCAATAAAAGGTATACTGCAAGTCGAGGGCTTAATTGTTAAATTATTAGTACTAAATTGCACTAATATTTTACTACTAAAACCAACAATTAGCTGTCGAATGGGACTGTACTTAGAATAAGGCCTCCCTTGTTAAATCGTGTATCCAATCCACGACCAAATTAACATAATGGTGTAAAGTACAAAATGACAAGGAATCAGTTTAAATAGATGGAAAAGACATATGTAGAAGAATAATATAACTAATACTCTATTAAATGCAATTGAATATTTGAATCCAATTTTCATATTGCATGAGTATGCAATTGAATATTTGAATCCAATTTTCATATTGAATCAGTTCGCATCATCATTTTTCTCCTTGATTAGCCTGAAAGAATAAAACTTTTTTTAAAGTATGAATAATATGACAATTACTAACAAACGTATAAACATGAACTGTTTTCTGTATAAGAAACAATACTTGTTAATATTTTTTTACCTCCTCATACTTTACGCATCTTGTTGCATGTTGCTCTTCTTCCTGAAACTCATTCAACCATCTTTTTAGCACCATATGTGAGTAACCACTGTGCCCACAATTGTTAAAATGTCTCAAGAATGAAACTTTTAATCATTGTAGCCCTATAATAATTAATGCATGAGGTCCTGGTGACAAATACTTTAGTTTGGAACTATGCTTTTGAGTATTTTATTTTGCCACTTGAGGCTTAATGTTTTGCAACTCTTCTTTTTTCTCAACGTCTACTTGAGTAAATCCACGTATAAGAACCATTAGAACATCTTCAAAGATGAACCACTTCTAACGAAAATTATCGGAAACAACATTTAAAGTTGGTGTACAATAACGCAATATTAAGCATTCTATTATAAAACCATACAACTACTATGACATTATTCCTAAGCTAGAGGTGTTGGTGATACCATAAGATGAAAGATGATACCTTGTGAAAGTTTGCTTGACTGTGATTCAGTTTCCACAATAGCAAACACATAAGGTGAGTATATACACTCATGTTGGAGAAACACTATAGATTGTATGCACAAGTTAGGTCTTCCTTCCTGTATAGCCAGTGATACAGCTGATGATGTAGAGCATATATCAGAATCAGATCCAGAAAAATTTGTTTTACTCTCTCCACCAGTCCCCACTCCCCACTGTGCAAGTTTGGCCCATTCTAGAGAGTCTTCAGGTCTGATGGGTCGATTTAGCGAATTTATTTACTATGATGCAGACAAGTCCCCTCCACAACCATACCATGTTAGACGTTGCCATTTGAATACCATATTCACATAGAGAAAGTTTCTTCAATCAGTCTCTTATAAATCTTGCAAGGGCCCTCGTTTTAGCTTCTAGTCAGTCTCATGAAGAGGGTGTGATTTTTGTCTAGAGTTGCTGATTACAGTTACATTAAATAATAGAAATATAATTATGCTTTTACGACAAGGGGTGTATGACTAAATAGCTAGAAATGTCTAGTCAACTGTTATGCCTAGTACTTTGGTGGAAAAGGCGGTTTTTTGGGCTCATAAGAATTTGTCGACGGCTTCTTCCTTATAAAGAAAACTTAACTGCCGAGCTTCTTAAGTCCCCTTCAACTTATTTTAACACTCGATGCTAGGTGGCTGATGCATATTGTGAACACATCATACAAGAAGTTATGGGACTCGTTAAAGTAAATGCAAGGAAAATAAAATCTCACCTCGGCTGGCGTACCATCATTTCTCTCCTCTCTACCACAGCTCGTCATCCATCTAGAAGCTTTGCCACAAAACATTTGAAAAAACTAAACTTTCTAATTATGTTTCATACCACATGTTGTAGTTGGATTAACGATTGTGTTAATTCCCTGAGTTACAGCAATAAATGCTCCAGGTATGACGAAAGCTAAACTAAATTACCGGAAAGCTGATATATAGAACTATAATTTGATGATTAAATATCATAATTCGATGATAATATAAGAACCATATGAACCATATGAACCTCCTGCCACCTAATTTACATATGAACCATGCTTGCATAATTACATACAAAATATATTTATATAGAACTATAATTTGATGATTTATGTGCAACGCATGAGGATCTTAGGCAGATGATTGTTAGTCAAAGGCTCAAATTAAACTGCTTACTCAATGTGCTATGTTATTGGGACAGAGGATGTTCTTCGTAACAAATATCATAATGTTGGCAAATGGCAGGAGGTTGTAATCTCATACAGTATTACCTGAACCTAATGTCTTATATTATATTTAATGATTAAAAATGCTAAATAGACCTTTTAATAACTCTCTAATAGTGTCCAGTGATTAAGTTTCCGAGTATATATTATATACAAACTACTCTATTTGTGGTAGTACTGAGCTCGCAATTATTTAAATGTCATCACACATGCGCAAGCAACATAATTATATCAAACATTTAGACAAAATACTATAATTATAGATAACAAAGAATGTTGGTGGTAGGCTCAGATCAAGTTTACCCAAAATATAGTTTGTCAATTTAGACTTGCAAAAAGGATTATAAAATGAGCATAAGTTGGTTGCAAATGGTACACCAAAAAAGCCCAGTATACTCTAATGCAACATTTTTTGCACTACAAAAACCAACATCCCAAACAACAACCACACCAAGTTGGATAAAGAAGCAATTTTAAGTAAATTTTAATTGAAATCATAATGTGGTAGTGCAGATAAAAACAATTTTGTAAATATAAGAGTGAACTTCACTGGAAAACTCATCCCACATCGTAACTCATGCCAAGTTATTTGATATCTTCTAACTGCATGCCAAGTCTATGATCAGTCTTGGTCTTGCCTTTGTGATTGTAGACATTCATATCCGCCCGCGCAACTAATTTTCCAATGACTTCGACAGAAACAACATGGCATGGTTGATAAGATGCTGGAATAGGCTACCCAAACAACCCCTAACTAAACACATTATTTAGAGAGGTTGTGTTAGGTCACTAGTTTTACAACACAAGCATCAAGAGAAGAGATAGAGGGGAGAAGAGAGGCGGATGAACAACACACACACAAACACGCACGTATAAGATGAGAAAGGTTAAGCATATAGAGTGAATGAGAAATGCATTGAACAACCAACCCTCAAGTGAGGGTTATACAAGAGTATTTATAGGCAAGGAGCTAGGGCAACACTCCCACTCCTTCCCTTTTCCTTATTGGACATGGGCCTAAGCTTATGGGCCTTCTACATAAGCTTGACCTTAAACAAACATAAAGGCCATAATAAGCTACCTATTACATATGAGTAACAAACACTTGAATTAAGGTTTAGGAGTGATTCCAACAATCTCCCCCTCAAGTGTTGTTGATGAAAAACGGTGAAGGCGTTGATGTAATAGTAGCTTTGACATCTTCTGACATTCTTATTTCTTGTGAGAAGGAATGCCTTGATTCGAACAATCTCCCCAGTGTAGAGAGATAGTTTTCTTTGAACAGTTATGCTTTGACGTCATCTTTAACTTTGTTCTTTGATCATTGTTCTTTGTGATGAAAGTGATAGTATGTTGTTGTCTGCATCAAGTCTGCCTCAGGTCTGCTTCGCCGCTACAGTGTCTCCACGTCATTCTTCAACATGCTCACACGCTCTTTGACGTTGGAATTCAGTACTGATGAAGTTCTTTAAGTCTTTAACTTTGTAGATTCATTGATTTGACGAAGAATCATTCTGACTGTTGTGTTGCTTTTGGATAGAACTTCCATTAGTGATGATGTTGGCGTGAGCATGAGAAGAATCTGCACGATCATCCCGCTCCAGAGCTTCCATAAGAAGAAAACATTTAAAACGGTTAGTAATAAGCGGATTCCGGCACTTACAAGTTTGAACTTCGAGAGTGTTAACAGCATAGTGTGAAAACACAACTCTAATTCTCACAAAGGCCGTTCCTGAACTGGAGTCCCACAAGTGAGATAACGCGATGTACCGAAGTACATCTACAATTCAGATGAGTCGCTGAGGTACACCGAAGCATCACCTCACGACTGTAGACCATTTGAGACACACTAAGCGTAATCCACGGGGAGTTACCGAAGTGACCTGCTGTCAGGGCTGTTTGATGTTGACCCTGGCAGGAGTTTCCATTCAATCACTGAGGATCACAGATGTGAACCTCTCATAAATGTTCTCGATAGATTGCTAAGATCTGTGAAGGACTCGATAATGTACCACTGATGTTCTTATTGTTGAACATCAAGTGATGAAATGTCAAGTGTACCTAAGAGATCTTTTGATGAATCTCGTGGCTCTAGACTCAATAGTGCGTTTTGGTTTTCCTGAGCGGAGACTAGGGAGAGGGTCTCCTTTTTCAATACCAGCTATCTCTAAGAGAAAGCCGATAGATTATGTAGGGTTCCCTTGTGAGAATGAAACAAGCTTCTTTTGAGAGAAACTTGAGTGGCTAAGAAGGTATAGTGCATGCGTCACTGGGTCCATGACGACTTTTAATCTTCAATACCGGCGTCACTAAGTGACAACCAATAGCATATGAATTAAACCCGGTGTCTGCCCTAAGTTGAATAATTTAGAGGGCTATTTCTTTTCACCCTTTTCTTTGCATTTCTTTTTAATTCTTCAACTCCTTCTTTCTCCGATTCTCATTTTCTCCTTTTTATAATCGTACCTAAGGACTTCTAAGTACTAACTATTTGTGATGTCCTTGGGTAGATCCCTCCGACTCTGGCGGATCATAGGACGGTTATTCCTAACCTTAGTCACCTTATCACTCCATGACTAACCTATGTTGCCATAAAACCAATTTTCAAGAAAATCTCTCAAAGGGTTTGTAAATGAAAAACATGTTTGAACCACTGTGAGAGTTTTATCTTTTAGTAGAAATACTCCCCCTCCACATGTGCTTTAGAGTTTTGACGGAAATCTGCACTGCGTGGGAAGAGCGCGCACTTTTTAATTGATCAACTCAAGATAGACACTCCCCCGCGAGATGCGGTTACGTTGCATAGTTAAAGAGTTACATTGTCAGCTTTTAGGTGACAACTAGCTCTAATAACTACCTTGAAGGTGTAGACAAGCCTCGAAAGGTTGTCATACCCGTCAGAGTTCATGTCTACCAAGAGATTCTCGAATGGTACTTTCTACTCGGACAAGTCCTTTGCGAGACACGTTTACATTACTAGAGAACTAACTTGAAATTATTACCCGTCCCGGACAAGTCTTTTCGAGTTACTAACAGTTTAGTACCGTCAATTCGTTGGTTAAGTCTATTACATAAAGATTCATTTGCATTTACACAACATATTTCTTATCACATAATTCTCTCCCCCTCAAAAATGGCATATAAAATGTTATTTTTGAAAAGTTGAGAATAAATATGACCATTTCGAGTGTTGCGGGAAGATGACCACTATGAACAATTTGTGAACAAAGTTTTAATTCAAATACTCCCCCTCAACAAGTGATATAAACGGTTGAGGTTTTGAAAATCATACGGGGAAGTACTTGTCTTTTTGAGCAAAACCTTGAAAAATGAAAGGTTTGATAGGTTTTACTCAAAAGTAAGAAGCTTTCGCTCCTTTTATAAGGATTGTGGCACTGAAGCGTACCACAGGGTCCTTTCTTGACAAGAACGAGTTGTACACTGTTATGTGTGCACAAGCCATAGACATATATAATCACACATCCAAATTTATAATGAAAGAAGCAGTTCAAGGGGTACCAGGAAGTCCGGTGATGTTTCTAGGAGTGCGAACTGGGCGTTGATAGCCGGTGATGTTAATCCTGGGTCGACCACCAATAAAGCTTTCCAATGTTCTGAACTGATCCCTTCTATACAACCTTTCATCAATCATTTTGATGATCCTCCTCACATCCCTTCGATCCTGAGGATTCCATCGCTTAGGAGACCCAATCTTTTGACGTATATCCTTCAACTATAAGCCAATCCGTCCCTAACCACCTTCAAAGTGTGATCCCCAAACTTGTGAAGATCACTACACGCCATTAAGCAATTTCGTTGAAGTTCACTGCGGTAAACGACGCCGAATGGTTTGCTGATGAGTGTATATTGTGAGAGCTGGTTGATGTCGGGAAGATCAAGCTGAGGTGTAGTGAAGTTGACGCGGGTTTGATATGATTCAACTGCGAGCTGGAGATCTTTTACACGTTCTTTGATGACTATGCGTCTGATGAAGATGAGCAGTGACTTGATGAATTCACGTTGTACTTCAGTTGAAAATTGCTTCATGCGACCCTGTACTTTGGCAAGGTACATGTCTTCAATGTCGTTGATAGACAAATTCTCAAAGTCAGCTTCAGAGAATGCATAATCCCGTTCATCTTGCCTTTTGACCACAATCTTCTTGAGAAAAGTGTAGTCCCATTTGGTCAAAAGATCAACGTGTTTGATGGCAACGATATCCTTAGTACTGAACACTGCATGTTGAGACTTCTGAACCTGGCAGCTTCTGTAGTAGATTCTTCGGCGTTCAGGCCAATGATGAATCCCGTACATTGCATCTCGGTCGTATGCTTCCACTTTGTTGGAGAACAAGTGATTAGCTCTTTCCTCGATAGCTATGCAGTTTGAGTATATGGCTGCTGGGAATGGAAGTGTCAAAGATGTAGCGTATTTCCTTGATCCATCGCCACCGTGTAGAAGAAATTCCAAGTCTTTGTTGAAGAAATATCTGAATGGAATCCTAGGTTCATCTGGTTGGCCAATTGTTGGTAGAGGTTTAGACCAGTCGGTGTAATATGGAGGGTTGTCCCGCTTGGTAAAGTCGATGTTTGTTTCTGGGTTGAGCCAATCCATGTTATTAGACATAGCTCGAGCAATGTTTTCAAGGTGATATTCGACCTCGATGGCACTTTCTGAGCTATCTTTCAACAGTTGAAAAGCTTCATTCTTGATTCGCCTCAACTCGGATTTCGTCATCTTCTTTACTTTGAACTTTTCTTGCAGAATTTTAGCATGCTCCAAAGTATTACCGTCTACCAGATCTTGACCTTCTTCAGGGTAGGGAGTGGAATTGACAAGTGTAGAAAACCATTCAAATTCCTCTGTTGTATCTTCATCTAGCCATGATACGACGTCAGCCGTGGGCGCCTTCTTCTTCTATTTCTTAGGCCTAGATGAGGGTGCTGGTTTCTGTACTTTGTCGGGTGAGGCGGGTTGTTGTTGGGGCTCATGGTATTCTTCATCGTCACCACCCGTATACTCAAAGTGGTCACCGGTTTTCTGAATCTGGGGTGGTGTCTCAGAATCATGAGGTTTATTTGCAGAAGAGGGAGGAGAAGATCTTTGTTGAGCAGGAGTCCGTTGTGGTGGAGGTTGCATCGAGTACTGAATAGAGGATGATTCATCAGACTTCTTTGTGTGTTTGGGCTCTTTATCCTTATCCTGATCTTTGTGTTCATCATCTCTTGAACATTTGGGCCTTACAGCTTCTTCTCGGAATGCGGACCTGAGTTGGTATTCCAGTAGAGCTTCAAACAGTTTAGCTTCGTGTGAGGCAAACGTTGCAGAGCGTTTCGACATTTGCGCTACTAGCCGGTTCACCAATTCATCATCTGAGAAAATTGTGGACTCAACTGGATTGATGCTTAAATTCATCGGAGTTGATTTCATGGCTTGTTTGGCTAGATGCAAGAGATTTGGATACAGTTGTCTGGTATACATCTCCTTTGTCAGTTTCGGAACGACCTCCATAAGGAACTGGTGAGTGTATCCTTTGATCATTTCGTCCATTTTCCCTTGAAGATCATCTTTCATGAGCTTCGGGACATACTTCCTTTCAACTTGCATCTTGTCGATGATGCGTGCCAAACAGTCAAGCTAAATCACTCAAGCCGGCCACTTGTGAATGGCCGACCGTAATCAGCTTAAAACTGCTCAAGCACGAATGCAATGAAGATCTGGGGAGTATAGTGTTTCCCCGGGTCGTTATGTCCCAGCGAGCTATGCAATGGATTATCAAACGTAAAGTGATCGAGAAATTTGAACGAAACAGGGATTTGAATAGGATTATAACTAAGGAAAAGCCAACAAATTACAACGGCTTAAATGCAAATTAAAGGAAATTAAAAAGATAAAATCTATTAAATAAACGCTATCACTATAATTAAAATGATGTTTTTGTTTTTATGTTTTTATAAAACTGGAATTAAAAACTACGCGACGTATAAATAAAAATGTGAAAATTACACAATATAAATCCTAAAAAGATGAAAAATACATTTTTACAATCCTAATGATAAAATAAAATTTATAAAAAAGGAATATTATTTTTATAACTATTAAATTAATTATTATTAATTAAAAACTATTTTTAACTAATAAATAATAACCTAGAATGCAAGAAAATAGGAAATTAAGCTAGAAAAATAAAAATAAGACTTAGAAAAATCTAAAATATCAAAATAGAATTTTCAAAACTATTTTTGTATTTTTCTGATTATTTTTCTATTTTCTAGGAATTTTAAACTATTAAAAACTAATTAAATTATTTAAAAATACAAATTTAACTAAGAAAAATATTTTTTTGTCTTTTTAATATTTATCTTAACTTAAGAAAAATGAAAAATTATTTTTTTGAACCTTTTCTTAATTTTTTGTATTAAATGCTAATTAAAAAGGCCTAAAAATCAATTTAAATTAAGAAAAATAGCAAACAAGCTTGGAAAAATCTGAAAATTTCAGGAAAACTCTAAAATTATATTTGTAATCTAGGAAAATTAGAAAAACAAGTGCTTATGTGGAGGAAATTGGAGCTGATGTGCCAAGTACTTATTAATAAGCACTTTGAACAAGCAAATGGAGACCAATAAGCACCAAACCAAAACAGAAGCTAGGATAAGCTAAAATACCCAAAATGCAACAAAAAACAACAAGCTTAATACTCTGATATGCAAGTTACCAAGATTTGAGTATTTGGCTAAAGTGCCAAAAATCAGTTTAAGTACCCACTTTTAAGCTAGACCACAAGCTACTCAATAAGCTAAAACATGAAAACAAGACTTGGATCCTACACTAGACCTGGATGACTATGCCTAGACCAAAGAACAGACTTAGATAAGCTCTTATGAGCCCAATGCAAGTTCTGAAAGAACTGCATAATCCCTGTGCAGACTTGATGCCCTGCACAGGGCATTTAGTCCCATTTTAACAAGCTAGTTTGGGGCTTAGAAACAAATTGCAAAATTTGACAAAAATGATGATGATAAAATAGACCAAGAGAGGTTTTAAAAGCCACAAGATTCACTTGATTTGACCCAGAGATGAGCCCAATAAAAATCACCTTAGTTAGGCCAAAACTGAGTATTTCAATATTTGACTTTTTGAGACAGTAATGGAAAGTTGACCAAAATGAGATTTGAAGCCAATTTTTGGACTGAGCTTGATGAATATTGATGAAATAGATCTAATGTAAGCTATACCTAAGTATTTTGAACACAAAATAAGACTTGGATTTGCAAAAACTTCAACAGTTGAGCATTAGAGACAGATTTTATGGGATTGTTGACTTTGGTGATTAGCAGGCACAAGTTATGACTTAAATGAGTTCAAAGGAGCTAAGCAATCATGAAACAACATGTTATACCCTCTGAACAACCCTCTAGCACAGTTTAAGGGCCAAATCCAAACACCACTTTAATGATCTGATTTGCAATATAAACTACTTAAACTACTGAACAAGCAGGTAATAATGATCAACATGAGTTCACTTAACCTAAAGACCATTCATTAAACAAGCCTAAACTATCCTTACCCACAAATGCAGATACAACACATTTTTGCAAACTGAAATGAAAATGTAAAATGGACAGATGCTTACAGATGTACAGCTGTTGTTGCAGGCTAAACCAAACCCAATTCTATACTAACCTATTCTATTACAACCCAAATCAACCTCTGCATCATCCCATAGCATAACCAACTGCTTGAACCACAATTTCACCCCACAATTGACTTTCTTTGACCAAGTACCAACATTATTTAAACCTTGAATATAAGCTTATACAAAGCTATCATAAGCTTATACAAACTTGTTTGAGATTAAATACAAGCTACTGAAAGCTTAAACATAAGATTTAAAGATTGAAAATTTCAACAGTAACCTGAAATATGGAATTTAGCTAAAAACTTGGATTGAGAACTCAACAACACATTACAATGATAGTTTTACTTAAATGTGATACAAAGAAAGTGAAGTTACAACATTTTGACTTAAACTAATACTTTTATTTAAAAAACGACATTAAAGGAAAATTTAAAACTAACTACTCCTCATTTCTTCTCTCTTCAACCTCCTTTTATACTCCATATGCTTCTCTCACTTGGTCTGAGATAATCCCACCTCTGTTTATGGCCATTGGATCACTTAAAGCTATCTTGGCCATTGAATCCATTTTTGGCGGGAAATGGGTATTAAGCAGTTGTAGGTTGAGTGTTATGGAAAAAGGTGCATTTAATGTGTTTTGGAGGGTAGGAGAGGATGGGGGAACAAGGTGAGCTGGGGGGATGGGTTTGGAGTGTTAGCAGGGTATTGCAGAGAACAAGTGGGGAAGGAGAAGATTTTGGCGCGTTGGGTTGGGTTTGACCAAGTGGGTTGACTGGTTAGATATCAAAGGGAAGGTCCAAATTAGCTAATGACAGGGGTCCAAAATGTTTGTTGGCTGGGGTCCAAAATAGTGTGACAAGGGGCCAAGGTTTGCAAAGGTTTAAAACACAAGGACTAGAGTTGCCAATTCTGAAAATTGAGGGACCAGGCTGCCATTTCATCAAAGTTGATCAAAGGGTTAAAAGTGACAAGTTTCAATAATGCAAGGACCAAACTTGACATTTTCCAATTTTCCAGGGACCATTTTTGCCAATTTTCAAACTTGAAGGACTAAACTTGTAATTTTCTCAAACTTTTTATATTTTTCACCAAAGGACTAAATTTGACAACTTATGATTTTAAAAGGACCTTTGGTGATTTTTCTTTTGAAATTTTGACTCAGGGACTATTTTTGACAATTTTAGAAACTTGGGGGACTGAAACTGCCAATTATGCAAACTTTGCTCATTTTTCATCTGATTTTAAACATTTTGCATCTGAAACATATAAAATGCAATTTTGGAATATTTTCAGTATTTTGATGCATTTGTGAGCATTTTTAAACGTTTTGCAGTTCAGATTGACCCAAAAATGATGAGTATTTACACACTCATCAGTCGATATCATCATGAATATACTGTATCTGATCAGCGTAGAAATTCATCTTCCTGTAGAGCATGTCTTTCTTTCTGACTTGTTTGACAGCATTCCCAATTCTTTTATGAGCATGAGAAATCCAAGATCGAGTTGGCTTCTTCACTGATTTGGATGATGATTTGGTTGATTTCGTTGATGGTGGTGGCGAAGAATGAGATGATGAGTCTGATGAGGAGGAGACATGAGGAGACTTGGGGTCCTTAGGCGGTTCAGAAGTTTCCTCCTTAGACATAGCCTTGTCATCAGTCTTTGTTTCATCATCAGGTATTTCCTCAGTCTTTTCTTTTGCTGGTTCCTCAAACTCATAATCAATAGAACCCTCCACAAGCTTTTGATGTTGCACAAGAGTGGTGACACCAGTTCCCTTATCGGGTCGATTAACCGCATCAGAATCTGGTGAAGAGTGGACACCACCACTCGACCCTCCGGGGCCACGCATTTGATCTTGTTCAAATTCTTTAGCCTTTTGAAGGTGTCTAACGATTTTAATCTTCTTCCTATAGGATTTATCCAGTTGCTCTTCATAACTTTCTGAGCTTTCTTCATATGGCACAAGTACATGAGTCTTCCTTTTTCCTAGGTCAGCTGGAGGACTAGGAGGTTTTGCTACTGAGGGAGGTGGTTCGGTTGCAGATTCAGAGTAGTGGACCTCCTCATCTGATTGTGTATCTTCAGAGCTTTCGTCCAGTAGCTTTCTTGGTGGTTCAGGTGTAGGAATAGGAACAGCTTCCTGAGAGGGAACTTTCTTCTTTGGAGTAGGTTTCCTCTTTGGGACATTCCTTTGACTCTCTGTGCTTACTGCACTTCCAGCACTTCCTGTTCTGGTTCTCCGAGTAGATGTTCCAGAAGGCTTTTCATCGAGATGACCAACTTTGCCTTCTCTTACTGCTACCCGATACCTTTTGTACGTTTCAAGCTTCTTGATTTCGTCAGTCAGTAGGTGATCAGGTAACACAACACCCTGTTTCTTTGTTGACGATTCCTTGATTCTGACAGACAGGATAGGCTCAGTCAACATGTCGTGATTATCGGGGTCATTGAGCCTCTTGGGGATATCAGGATGAAGTCCAAGTGCTCTCCGGATCAACAGTTTTGTGTATCTGACATAGGGAATCTTTGAGCCAAGCTTTTTGAGAAATGTCATCATGTCATCCCATATCAGAGCTTCAATTTCGATGTCCTTCTTGTTGATTAATGACCAGAAGATTTGCAGTTCCATGAGCTTGGGATGCTCATAGCCACTGTCACGACCAGAGACCGATTTGGTGATGATGATGTAGAGGGTTCTCCACGGTTGAGGAATGTTCTTAAGCTCCACATGAGAGTGCTTAGTGATAATTCCTGAAGCTTCATCATAGCCAATATCAATCAGGAATTGAAGAACTGTCTCCTCAGTAGGTGTGGCATAGAAGTCGGTTGGCACGATTTCTGGAATGAGAAGAGCAGCCCGTAAGTCTGCATGAGTGATGGTGACTTGTTTGTGATTGAGAGTCACAGTAACTGTACTTTGACCCTTGATCCTTTGCATTGAATTCCAGAACTGTTGCATGTAGATCTCCGGCACTGTAGCAGAATGTGAGAGCATGTTCTGGTAGGGATGATTCTTTAGAATATCCACAGCAATGAGACAAGAAGATTTTGAGCATGTGAGGGTTTCAAAGTCAACCCTAAGGTTGTTCTTTCCAATCTTTCTCGGATAGCCATTGGGGAAGATGTCAGCAATTGTGAGAACTTCTGGTGCATCCACATTCATTTGAGCAGCCATGTCGTGATCTGAAATAACATTAGCCAAAAGAACCAACATATCGAAAGACATAATGTTAGTCAACAGAATGTTTTATTGTCTAATTATTGAATGTGCAATGTCAATGATTGTTACGAGTCCAAAGTCACTTGTTTGTCTAATAGTTTTAATGACGTTGTGATAAGTTTCGTGAGTTAGTTAACTTTAAGTTTTAAAATTTATGTTATCACTTATTTAACACAACATATTAATCGTTTAAGTTTATTAGTGACACTATTGGTTTTGTGACGTTATGATTTATTTATTTACAAGTTTGCACGCGTAACAATTCAAAATGAAGGTTTGATCAGAGCTTAGGCATAGAAATGGCAGCTTATGCGTAAACAGGAGAAATATACGCGTAAACTCAAGCTTATGCGTAGGATCCTGTCTTACGCGTAAGAAATATTACGCGTAGGAACAGGAGGACCTTATGCGTAAAGCTTACGCGTAGGCGTATATAAAACCTTACGCGTAAGGCTTACTTGTAAGAGTAGACCTTATGCGTAGAGCTTACCCGTAGGCGTATATAAAACCTTACGTGTAAGGCTTACTCGTAAGAGTAGACCTTATGCGTAGATGTCACTATTTACGCATATCCTTCACAGGATAAGCGTAGTCCCTTTGTAGAACCTTAAGCGTAACAGCTACGCGTAAGATTTCTCTTACGCATAACTTTCTACGCGTAAGGTGGTCCTTATGCGTAGAGTTTCAATAACCTTGATTCTGAGTTTTACGAGTAGCAAGCCTGAAATAAAATCATCATAAGATCAATATTAACATTAACACTCATTTTATAACAGATCATGGCTTGAAAGCATATCAAACAGTTTAAGCGTAGAAAGTCTTACGCGTAAGACTAAAACCCTAATAGTTTAAGAATTACGAATATGAATTTTAGCCATAGGAATTGCACCAAACGTTTTCTGGTAGGTCTTAGGTGTTGTGAGAGTCTAATAACCAAGTTTTAACATCCAAAACACTGTGAATCAAAAATACCCAAACCTAAGAACATTAAACCCTAGTTACTAATTTATCATCAATTAGTGTTTCTGGGTTGTTTTAAGGCATAGATATGATCAATTCATCATAAGAGCATCATCACACAACAATCTTTATGACCAAAAACCTTCACATTTGAAAACACCCAAATCGACTCAAGAACCCTAATTTTGAAAAAAACCATCAATTCGTGTTTCTGGGTGGAATTTGAGGATAAGCATAGTATCCTTGATGTTAATGAAACGTTTAGACCCATTTATCTTAACCTCAAACACATAGGTATGATCATGTGTTCTTACGCATAGGCGTATAACACAAAATCAACCATTTACTTAAATTTAACCGTTGGATTCGTTTGAAAATCAAAACCAATGTTTAAAAACGTGTTATCAACGCAAAAACACTTACAGATTGATGATCAAAACTTCGGATTTGTTGAACGAATTATATGCGTAGATTATGTTGGTTAGGAGTAATAAATGTATTAGAAAGTTAGGTGGAAGGTGTTTTTATTAAAATGACTTTAACCTTTTGGCAGTTTTGGTCCCTCCACCTTTTCCATTTTCATTTAAAGCCTTTTAACTTCCATTTTGGTTACCAAACAAAAGATTTTAGGAAATAACTTTGACGACACTCCCCCTTGACTTAATAAATGATGAAAGGTTATAATTTTAGACCGAGGAGTGTCAGTTTAACCAGAAAAGTTTGCCACCATTGATAAAAGAAACAACCAGAATTGAGTAACATGCAGGTACACGAATATTTTGAAACAGTTAAGAATTGATTTTCTCCCCCTCAACACTTGATCGGAAACCTACTGAATTTTGAAAGATTAGAGTGTTGACGGAAGAAAGGTACTTGACATGTTGAAAGAAAAATAGATAGAAGAATATTTTTGTTGTTTTATCAGGTTTTATATTTTTGTATTTTGTTTTTGAAAAATATTTACGAAAGATATTTTGGTGTTTGACAGGTTTTTAAGACTGTTTTAGGAGGTCATCCAATTCCTCTTGAGTCAAACACCTCATACCAATCCGGTGGACCAACTCATTAAACCTAGCGGAAGGCAAGGCTTTGGTGAGAAGATCTGCCAATTGGTATTCTGTACCCACGAAGTATAATTCAACTGTACCCTGTTCCACGTGGTCCTTGATGAAATGATAGCGTAGATCGATGTGCTTTGATTTCGAGTGCTGAACTGACTTGCACGAGATCGCAATGGCACTTCGATTGTCACAGTACATCGGGATTCTGTCAAATACGTAACCATAGTCTTTGAGTTGTGTTCGCATCTAGATGACTTGAGCACAACATGCTGACATGGCTACATATTCTGCTTCGGTTGATGACAGCGATGTACAATCCTGCTTCTTTGATTGCCAGGACACCAGTTTATCACCAAGAAATTGTAGTGCTCCTGAAGTACTTTTCCTTGAATCTAAGCATCCTGCGTGGTCAGCGTCTGAAAAAGCGATTAGTTCAAAACCAGAATCCTTCGGATACCAGATCCCCAAGTTAATGGTTCCCTTGATGTATCGGAGGATTCTTTTAGCCTCAGAGAGGTGGATTTCAGTTGGGCGCGACTGATAACGGGAGCATAGATAAACGGCAAATACAATATCAGGTATTGATAAGGTTTTAAAAGGTACCATTTTGAGGGGTCATTTAAGTCCTTATTTGATCATTTTTGTATCCGTTATTGCTTAATATCGTTCCTTTTCACTTTTTAGGTCTCGTGAAGGCAAAATGCTGGAATGGCACTTATTTGGACGAAAAGGCGCGAATATATGAAGAAAATGGCCAAAGTCAAAATCAGACACTCACAGTCGCTGAATGTAGAATGCGACGGCGTCAGGTTCTATTTGCGACGCCGTCGGAGAATTATTGTGACGGGTCAGAACGCAAAACTCGTGTTTTCAAGAGACGGCGTCTAGTTGTGAAAGAGTAGGCCGTCGCTACTCAGACGGCCTAGATGCGATCCAGACGACGTCAGAAGCTGAAGAGGACGGCGTCACGGACATAAGGTGACGCCGTCGCAAGGTTAACGTGGCCAAGACGAAACCCTAATGGCGGCGACACGACGGCGTCACTAAACATAAGGTGACGCCGTCGCAATTGTAATCTTATATATAGAATCCGAATTTTTCAGTCTTTGTGTGGAGAGTCTTTGGAGTAAAAACCTAAAACCGAACCTAAGGTGTCTTGTACAGTATTTTAGGGTTTTTAACCCTATCTTACACCAAGATAAGTCTTTGCTTCATTAATTCAATTATGTCTTTGATTATTTGTGTGTATGCTTGCATGTTCTCCATGTCCGGCTAATTTATTTGTGTGTTTGCTTAGGAAGTATGAAACTTAATTATTGAATATTGATTGGTTGTTTCTTATCTTAGTTGATTAATGATCTAGTAATGCGATAGGTCATTCGTTGTGTACTTAATGCTTGATTCATCTTTGTGAACCTTAGAGTATGATTACCTGAGTGATTGTAGGCTAAAACATCCGAAGAGTGCCTTAGAGTAGGAGTCTATAATCTCTACGTGGATTTGTAGACAAGACCCTTTGGTAAGTTCAAAGAGTTAGGGAGAAACGCATACCCTACAACTTTAGAAACACAACGCAACTAGGAATAAGACGTGACACTCAACCATCAATAGGAGATAATTAAGGAGTAATACAAACTAAGTAAACACATCTTTAAACTATCATACGAGCACACATTAATTAGACATAGACTCCCACAACCTTAGTTTAGATAATTAGATAATAGTAGAGTAATCGGTAGAAATACCAACCCCCCAAATCCAATACCCGAGATTCGTACCTTTCCATTTTCATAAAATATAAAAAGATAAAAAATAATATTCCTCAACCTTAACCTTAGCGTAGTAACTCCCTACTAGCATTCCTATTCCCCTAGAGAACGATATCAATACCCGTGGCTTACCCTAATTACTACACTACAACGATTAGGTTCACTGCCTAGGGTGTTATAAAACTTGCTCGAAGAAAAGGAAGTTTCCTTGACCCCGAACGACGCGTGTAGCGTTATCAGGTATGCTAGTTGTTAGATACATGAGAGACCTAATAATACTTCGGTATTTGGTTGGGTCAACTAATTTCCCATGTAAATCAGCGTCTGGTTTCTTGGTATGAGTCATTGGTGTAGCATAAGTGTCACAGGTTTTCATTCCAAATTTGTTTAACAATTGAAGGGCATATTTGGACTGACTCAAGAAAATACCACGGGGTGATTGATGAACTTGCAGTCCTAGAAAGAACGTAAGTTCACCCATCATGGACATTTCAAAATTTTTCTTCATAAGTTTTGCAAAAGCGATTGAGTACTTTTTATGTGTAGACCCAAAAATGATGTCATCCACGTAAATTTGAACAATTAAGATATGTGCCCCGTGATATTGTATAAAGAGAGTAGGGTCGACCGAACCTTTGGTGAAATTATTAGCAATGAGGAAAGATGATAGCTTATCGTACCATGCCCGAGGAGCTTGTTTGAGACCATAAAGAGCTTTGTTCAGTTTGTAGACATGGGTCGGGAACTCGGGATCAATGAATCCTTCTGGTTGGCTTACATAAACCGTTTCTTTCAGTTGTCCGTTGAGAAACGCAGTTTTGACATCCATCTGAAAGACCGTCATATTCATATGAGCCGCGAACGCGAGAAATATCCGAACAGCCTCAAGACGAGCAACCGGAGCAAAATATTCTTCAAAGTCTATTCCCTCTTCCTGACGATAAACCTTTGCAACTAGACGTGACTTGTTTCGGATTACGTTCCCTTTAGCATCCAATTTGTTTTTCCAAATCCATTTGAGACCAATGACGTAGACCCCTGTTGGTCTTTCAACCAGTTCCCATACTTCAAGACGTTTGAATTGGTTGAGTTCTTCTTGCATGGATTCAATCCAGTTGTCTTTTGTCATTGCATCTTTAATGTTTTTAGGCTCAGATTGGCAGACAGTGAGTGCGTAAATGCAATGTTCACCATCTGTGTGAAGACGTTGTCTCGTAACGACAGGTTGATTAGGGTTGCCAATAATGTTTGCCAGAGGATGGTCTTTTGTCCATCGATGTGTAGAGGGTTGATGTTGGTATACATTGTGCAGATTCTGAGGATTCAAATGGTTTGTTGATGATTCCGCGACATCAGGTGCAGCAGTGTCATTAGCAAACGGGTTAAAGAACGCATTTGGATCAAAATCTGCAGGTGGGGGTACTTCATAAAGAACATCATCAGCCGGTTCATCATTGTTGGAAGCGGTTTGTTCAACTGTTGTGGTGGAGTCAACTGGTGGTGCTTCTTCAACAGTAGTTGTTGTAGCAGGTGGATCGGGTATAAGAGTATTATCAGGTAGAGCAGCGGAAACAGCGGATACACCTGGAGTACGTTCATCAATATCGTCACTGAACAGAGGAGCAAATAACCTTTCCATTTGTTGACGAGTGATCTGGGGGCTTTGTTCAGCTGATGATGGGGGTTGAGGGAAGTTTAAACGGTTGTGACCGGGTTCTAAGCTGTTATACTCAGAAGCCATTTTCGTAAGTTCATCAAAATAAGCATGAATCGTTTCCATAACCTGTTTTGTACGACGATTCCAGATCCGGTAACCTTTAGAATTCTCACAATATCCAATGAAAACTCCAATTTCAGCTTTGGCTTTGAGCTTTCCAAAATCATCACGATCATTATTCGGATAGCAAAGGGATCCAAATACATAAAAGTGTTTGAGATTCGGTTTATGGTTGTGGAGAAGCTCAAACGGTGTTTTGTTGTGGCGTTTAGTAATCATAGAACGGTTTTGAGTATAGCATGCAATAGATACAACTTCAGCCCATAAGTAATCTGGAAGTTTACATTGATTAACATTGTTCTTGCAGCTTCCACTAACGTTCGGTTTCGTCTTTCAACAACTCCGTTTTGTTCTGGTGTACGTGCAATAGATGTCTGATGCTGAATTCCCACTTTCTCATAAAAGTCACGAAGGGCTTGGTTAACAAATTCAGTTCTTTTGTCTGTTCTGATTTGTCTGACGGTGTTTCGGAGCTGAACTTGTATTTTCGTGAGAAAGGTGATGATCATCTGTGGAGCTTGGTCTTTGCTTCGAAGAAAGTAGACCCAAGTCCATCGTGAGTAGTCATCAACAATTACTAAGATGTAGCATTTGCTATTGATCGTTTGCACGCGCATCGGGCCACACAAATCCATGTGAAGAAGATGAAGCACATGCTGAGAGCTGTGTTCCACCTTTGAAGGAAAATGAGCACGAGTGCTTTTCCCTTGTTCACAAGCTGAGCAAAGGTGATCTTTTGAATACCGGAATCGTGGGAGACCTTCAACTAGTTTGTGTCGAGCAAGGTTGGTAATGGTTTGAAAGTTTAGATGTGAGAGACGACAGTGCCATAGCCAGGATTTTGTTGATGTTGCCTTTAAAAGTAAGCAGATGGGACATGAAGCAACCATGTCTTGCATAGAGATAGTGTAAAGACTAGAATTACGCGAGCCAGACATAAGGTCATTTCCTTGTAGATCACGAATGAAACAAGTTTTCTCCCAGAAAGCAACCTCCAAATATCCATCACAAAACTGACCTACTGAAAACAGATTGTGACCGAGGCCTTCCACATAGTAAACCCTGCTGATTTCGATGTTCACATTTATATAGTCTCCGTAGCCCATGATAGCTGCGAAGTGATCATTCCCGAATCTGACAGTGCCAATGAACTTTGCAATAAAGTTTGATAACAATTTAAGGTTGCCTGTCATGTGTCGGGAACATCCGCTATCAACAATCCAGAGAATGATCTGTATCACCTGCATTACACACAGGCGACACAGATGGAATAGAAGTAGATGTGGAACCCGAAATGTTAGAGGGTTCTGAAGCAGTTAAAGTAGACATACACACATCAATAACTTTAGGCATCCATTTAAATCCTAGTGTGTTATATATCCATTTCTGCCATCTATAACTACTATTTGCTTTAGTCTTAGTGAATGCACTAGGTGGTACTACATTCTTAGGAGGTGAAACTGGAGCTACAGGGACAGCAATGCTTGCCTTAGAATCTTAAGAAGGCGGTCTACCAAGCACAAACTTAGAATGATTATTGGGCCTAGAGGTATTCCGATTCTTAGGATTCTGTAAACGAGAGATTATAGCTTTAGCAACACATTTGTCATGACAATCAGAATTCATACTTTTACGACAAATAACACAAGGTGCATCAGATTGAATATCAAAAGTACTTAAAGGTTTGGCATTCGTTACATCACTATTTCTATTACATTTGCCAGACGCAATATCTATAGTGGAAGCAACGTGAGTCTTATTCATAGTCCTAGGGTGTTCTTCTACTTTAGCATTCCTTATTGATCTTTTCTTAGGTCGCAACTTCCTATTCTTCGATTGAGTGCTCCTAGGGTGTGAAGTGCGGACATTTGGAAAAGATGCAACTATTCCTGTTTCAGTAGAAGGAAGCACGTTAGCAACTTGAGATTTGGCAGTAGGGATTCTAGGTTCACGATTACTAAGTGTTACTGGTGCTATTCTCTTAATCACGGTAGGCGGGAGTTGTTCATACTTTCCTAACATTTCTCTTAACTTAAAGATAGTGTGAATCAAATCTTGGTTTTCAGAACGAATGTTTCCAACAAAATTCATGACTTCTCTAGTGTGTGCAAGATAGTGATCAAGTTCGTTTGATGCTTCATGACGAGTCTTATTGAGTAAATCAAATATGACACCATATTCCTGTTTAACTTTTACAAGTTCTTGTTCATATTTTGAGATTTGATTTTTCAAAGACACGTTTTGATCATCCAGTTGCTCAATTTTAGGATCATAAGATTTTGTACGCAACTGAGCGATTTTGTTTTGAAACACAAGTTGTTGATTGTGAATATCTTTTTGACACCAATTAAGACGACGTTTTGCATTGGAAAGTTCGTTAAGCAATCGTTCATTTTCAGCTTTTAAAGACTCGAGCTGAAGCACATTATCAGTATTCTCAACAGTTACCACAGAGTTAACAGTATCAGCAGAGATATAATCAGATGCATATGACACAGAGTTCAATAACACAATATTATGGATATCAGCACAGATAACATTATTCAAGAGTCGATCAACATCTTTTCTCAACATTTTCTTTTTACGTTTAGTATTAGAAATAGATGTTTCTGTTTTCTCGAAAACGACCTTCATCACTCCAAGTTCCTTATGAAAGTCCCGTTCCCAAGATAATGCACAATTTTTCAAATTTTTAACATTAGGTAAAAGATTTTTCTGAAAGATGTCTCTTTGTTCTCGCGCCAGAGGCGATTGAAAATGTTGAACCTTGATTTCAGAATGATATTCTATCTCATGTTCTAAAGTTTTGAGGTCAGCCATGAAAATGTCAAAATATCTAAGAATTTTTCGATTTTCAGGTTTTGAGTTTACTTCACTAATGGAAGGTAAAGGACCATAAATTTGTGCATAATCTGGTTGGGGATTAACATTAGAAGACTCAGACGTTTTTATGATAACCCTTGGTGTGTTAGTAGAATCCGTTGGTGTGACAAAAGTGACCGGTTTTGAATAATTAAAAGGTTTGTTGTAAACAACAGTTTTTAATTTTGATCGACTCTCGTCTTCTGAATCTAATTCCTCTTGACGATGATATTCAACAACACTCATAACAGAATTATCAATTTTATATTCTGCACTGGAAACTTCAGGATTTGGTTTGAATGCTTTGGTTGAAAGCTTAGGTTTGTAATCTGCAAGATTCAGTCCATATCCATTTGGATTGGGTTTTAAAGTAAACTTTTCAATAGCAATTACTGATTCACCATGTTTGTAAACAACAGTTTTAAACTCTTTAAGTTTGCGTTGCAAGCCGATAATTTCTTCAAGATGATCATCTATTCGTTTCGTGGAATGCTTTTTGTATGCAGAGAACTGTTTTTGACAAGTTAACAACTCAGCCTTAGCCTTTTGATTTTCCAATGTGAGAGCGTTAATTTGCTTTTTATGTTCATGTTTCAGTTGTTCTATTTCAGACAACAAAGCATTCTTCGAAGCGGCTAGATCACGCATCTGTCTCTCTAAATATTTTTCGTTTTGATGAGATTTAGTAAAGGCTGCTTCAAAACCTTTTTCACGGTTTTCTTGAGTTTTGAAAAAGTTGAGTTGCATTTTTAAGCATTCAAAATCCTTGGTTAACAGTGCATTTTTACTTTTTAAGTCCTTATTTAATGCACAACATTCTTCAATTTTGGATTGCTGGTCTTTAAGTAACAGAGCAAGATCTGGATGAGGAAAAAGTTCGGCTTGTTCAACGGGAGTCACAACATGATCATTATTTAGATCCTCAAGTATAACCACGGAGTCAATTTGATTATCAATGGAAACCATAAGGTCATCTTGATCGTCAAATGTAACTACGGGGTCTAGTTGAAAATCGTCGGAATGTGATGTAAATGACTCATTTTGAACATTCTGAGCCTTGCCGGATTCAGATGTTGGCGGAGATATTAGATCAGAGATAAATATGGTTTGTTCGGGTACCTGAGACAAGCCATCAGTGTCATACACTGGGCCTGTGTCACTCATGTGTAACTCATGCATATTAGCCATCAACATAACAACTGCATTGGCCTGCAAGTCCTCCATATCATCATCTGAGTCTGCATCTTCCATAAAACTCTGTTCTTTGTTTGTGAGAGTTCCACCAGCTTCATCCTTAAGAGCCAAAAGAAGAGCCTCTTTGAAATAAGCACTGCCCTTAGTCCTCGGCTTTGGGCATGCATTAGCCAGGTGTCCCTTCTCATTGCAGTTGTAGCATCGAAGACCATTCAACCCATTCTGAGCATTTCCCTATTCCACCACTTAAGCTCTATTGTTATTCCGACCCACAGCATTAAACAATTGACCACCGCCCATCTGACGACCATAACCACGATTCTGAACTTCAACTCGTCCATTGTGTACAACAGCCTGATTTCGTGTGTTAGATGAGGAATGAATACGATTGTTGGATTTGTTGGTATAACGGCCAAAATCATTAGCAATCATAACAAATCCTTGTTGCAATGCTTCGAACGGATCGATGTCCTCATTAGCTTCACTGACAATTGGTTGAGCATTGTTGTTGTTGTATGGAACCAATTGATTTTGTTGAGATTGTTGCTGTGAATGATCGTTTTGTGTGACTGAGGCAGCTGGTTGAGTTTCTTGTTGAGGAGGATAACTTTGTTGAGCATATAAGGCAAGTTGTTGATTTTCCGGATGTGTAGGTGGAGCAATTTGAGCACGGAGAATCCTTTCCCAATCAACTTCCTTTTCATGAGGCTTCAAGTAATCGTACAACAATCCATATGTAGAATGATGCATATTCTTCGCTTGACGGAGAAAAATGACATACTTCTCCCATTCAGGACCAAGAATACTCAGGAACTTAGTATTCACTGCAATTCTTGGCATGATGATGTTGTGTTTATCCAAATCATTGATGATGTCTGAAAATCGATGATGATAAGACTCTAGTGTCTCTCCAGGTTCAATCATGAAGTGTTCATAAGCCAAGTAAATTTTGGATTCCAAATCCTCCTGATTGAGTACAAATCCTTCCATAAGAAGATGAATATGTTCCCACATTTCCTTTGCAGTCTTTTGAGCATCAACACTTCGAAGAATTGGGTTAGGTAATCCTAAAAGGATATATTGCATTGCAAGCTCATCAACTTCATAGTGTAGAAGTTCTGCTGGATTTAAATCTGCAACAGTAGCAATATTCATTTGTTCATCTCTTGGTGGATTGGCATTTGGATCGCCGGGTACAATGACAGTACGCATCTGAAATGGACCTTCCAAGATAACCTTCTTTAAGAACTTTCCATGTGGCTTCTTCAGATCACAAAACCGAAAGAACCTTATCACCCATTGATCGTAGTTTCCTGGAGTGAGCATTGGAGGTCTATCAAGTGATCCAGCCTCATGAATTGATTGTTGGCTGCTTAAAGCTTCACACATCTTTGCAAACCAAGTGGGTTCCTTCATAGTGTTCCTTGATGGATGTTGATTGAAGTCATTTGTGTAGGGTTAAACTTGAAGACTTGGCGGTGTTTGAACCATTTGTGGTGGAGGAATTGCTCCAAGTTGTGGAGTATGTTGTTGATTAAATTGTTGTTGATAAATTGCTTGTTGTTGATTCCATTGTTGATGTTGTGGACTTAGTTGTTGTTGTCGTTGAGAATAAGTGTAAGGGAACTAGTTAGAGTATGGTGGTTGTGACATGTTGAAAAACTTGTGTTATAAAATGGATCTTTGTAGTCGAATGAACCTTAGTTGATGTAGTGTCCTTAGGCGTAGAAATCACAATAATCCAAGTAGCACTTATGCGTAAAAACACCAAAGTTACGCGTAACAATCAAGAGTTACGCGTAGATTTAGCTTACGCGTAAGTAGGGAAAAGACTCTAAAGTTAGGCGTAGACACAAAGTTAGGCGTAGAAAGTTAGGCGTGGGATTACCTTATGCGTAAGACTAGGCTTAGGCGTAAGATGAATCTTATGCGTAGGATTTCTACGCGTAAGCTTTATGCTTATGCGTAAGTTTAGGGTTTTGCCCAAATGATCTTTTACACTATCACAGTGCAAAAGATATCCAAAGTCGACGTATTTTCAGGCTTATCCAAGCAAGAAAACACGGAGTAAGCCACAAAAACGAAGATCAATCCAAGGAATAACTTACGCGTAGTTTTAGGTTTTGCTATGCGTAGGATTACTCGTAAAATTGATTATGCCCAAAGATGTTTCTAAACCAGTTTTTGTGTGATGAAATAGCTTCAATAACACCAAAATAACACAAAAGTGTGAAACTTGATGATCCAAAGCTCCTAAAACGGTTACGCGTAGGTTTACACCCTCGTTAAAAAACTAGTTGAAAAACAATGATCCACGCATAAAGTTCAAAACTTTTTGCCAAAAACAGTAAGTTTAACACCTTATAACATTGAAAGTACAAGAATCTTGGAATAAAAAGTGTAAAAAATGCGTTTTTAAGCAAGCCAAAGTTTATGAACCGTAAGTTAAGCGTGAGACCAAAACTCACTTCAAACAATACGTTCACCCAACTATTAGGCGATTGATACCACTGTTAGGTCACTAGTTTTACAACACAAGCATCAAGAGAAGAGATAGAGGGGAGAAGAGAGGCGGATGAACAACACACACACAAACACGCACGTATAAGATGAGAAAGGTTAAGCATATAGAGTGAATGAGAAATGCATTGAACAACCAACCCTCAAGTGAGGGTTATACAAGAGTATTTATAGGCAAGGAGCTAGGGCAACACTCCCACTCCTTCCCTTTTCCTTATTGGACATGGGCCTAAGCTTATGGGCCTTCTACATAAGCTTGACCTTAAACAAACATAAAGGCCATAATAAGCTACCTATTACATATGAGTAACAAACACTTGAATTAAGGTTTAGGAGTGATTCCAACAGGTTGGAATGAGCATGCCTAAGGTTTATTAGCTGCTAAAATAAGTTATCCAAACAACCCCTAATAACAACTTGTCAAGGTTAAAATAGCTACTGATATAAGCTATCCAAAAAGCCCCTAATAAGCACGAATCAAGGATAATTAGCTACTGCAATAAGCTATTCAAACATCTCCTAATCAAGCTATTATGTCATTATTACAAAAAGATTTTCAGCAACCCATAATAAGAGAGGTAGTTATCCAAACAACCCTTGATTATCTCAACTTGACAAAGTGGTGTTCATCAAACTAAGGGTGAAACACTTTTCGTGGCGATTTTATAAATCATAACTTGACTTAAGAAATGCTCTTAATAAGATAGTTTTTCTTATATTTGGGAGATATACAAGAACTGTTACCCAAACCTTACCATTTCTACGTAATTGTTCGCTCATAGTAGATGGAATTGGCCTTTTCCTGTATGAAATTTATAAATACAGAAAACATCATTTATGATTACAAAGACTATATTGTTCAAATTACAATCTATATCTTGATTAACCCGACTAAACTTTGGACAACTTTCAGTCATTACCCATTCCTCATTTTGCTAAAAGAAATTTATTTAACCCGTTTGAAATAAAAGAAACCCCATTTTGACCAATTCACGTCATGTCACAATTACACTCTTATTATATATCATAAGATGGGCTTACCAATATTTTAAAAATATTTAAACTTTACATAATTAAGGTATAATGGTAATCAAAATTAAGAATAAAACTCTGAAAACTTACCTAACCTGTTAACGGTAGCTACTATTATGATTGTCTCACATCATCAAAACAACAAATTTCTCCTACACACTGCAATTTAGAATAAACACATCAAATTTAGCCACAATTTCAAGATAAAGGTCTCATAGTACACTGCCACAAAAGAGACAATGATTTTTTGGTTTGTGTGGATCAGATTAGAACTGAAGAAATATGGAACTAACCTCGTGTGATAAGGGAACATGACATTCCATGATCCTTAAACCATGCAACAAAAGCCATATAGAAACATGTGTTTTTTAGCTCCTTAAGCCCCCGTGTCTTCACCCAATATTCTCTCTTTCAGATTTATATTTTCCTCATCCAATAACATCAATATATATTGCATAAGAATTATAATCATATAGTAGTTAAAATCGTATTTTTTAAACGCTATAATTGTGAAAAGTTCATATGTCTTGAGAGGAGCACTGAAAAAATTCTACAAACCTTATTTTGAGTTCCCCAGATTTCTTCTACACTTTGCTTTTGCCTCCTTTCCATGTCTAATAAGAAAACACTTGGTGTGCATACATACTAAACAACGTAATAAACACTTTAATGCATCAATTAAACAAACAAAATCAGGAACCCATATCACAATTCAAAACAAACCCATGGTTTTCTTTGACCATTCGTTTTAATTTCTACACAAACATGCGGTTAAAGGAAAATTAAACCGATTGGTAGATTTTCTTTTATTATTTTATGTTATCAAAAGAACTAAAGATGAGTTTGATGGTTTGTTAAAACGCATGAATCAATAATTTTGTTTAAGTTAAAGTGATTGGGAGCTAATTGGGTGTTGTATGTGAAGAATGTGTTGAATTAGGTTTCTGGCATGGTCCGCTTTTTTATTCAAAATTTGTAATTTTAGTCCTTAAGTATCAAAAATCAACCATTGAGTACATGTGTTTTTGCTAAAAAAATTGACATCTTTAATAAAAAAAACGATTTTTAAGAGGTTTTGCCGAATTAAGAAATATTAAAGGCTTTTTTAGTTAAACATCTTTAATAGAAACTAATAATAATTAAATTATTACTTAATAAGGTATGGTTTGATTTTTTTTAAATGCAAAATTCCCACTTGGGGTTTTGTTTTATTATATAAAAGATGTATTGTGTATTGGGCTCAAGCCCGTTTCTAGAATACTCCATGTACTATATATTATGTACCATTTAGGTTGCTAATGCATCGATCCAATTCCAAGCTTCATGGTACCACAACCTCCATAAAATTTTGATCCGCAAACCCTAACCCTAACAATAACAAATCGAGTTTTCTTTTTAGTTTTGGCTTACTGGTTTGTTCCTTGGTAGCAAACTGTATACAAGTTTGTGTGTTACTTGTTCTTTGGTAGCAAGTTGTTTAAAGTACTTGTTACTTGTTCTCTAGTAACAAGTGTATTCCTATTTTCTGTTTCTCACCTACATACACGACCAGTACCCTATCCCACATCATAACTGGGAACGACAACCCTCCGTTATACTCCTCTCGGATAAACTTTCCAAGGTTATTCATAATCATCTTCTCGCACATGTTCCTGTTAAAGTAGACATTGACAATTGGAACTATGCATCTTGGGTGTATTTTTTTGAGAACCATTGCAAAGATTATGAGGTTCTTCCATATATCCATGGCAAATCAGAGGTGGCCATTGATTCGCTCCAAACCGTCAAGCTTTCTCACGCAAGCTGGCCACTTGTGAATGGCCAACCGTAAGAAACTTAAAACAGTTCAGACACAAATGCAGTGAAGATCAGGAGAGTATAGTGTTTCCCCAGGTCGTTAAGTCCCAATGAGCCGTGCGAGAATAATCAAACGTGTAGTGATCGAGAAGATTTGAACGGATAAGGAGATATGATTGATTATAACTAAGGAAAAAGTATATAAATTACAGAGGCTTAAATGCAAATTAAAGAGAATTAAAAAGATAAAAAATATTAAATAAACGCTATCACTATTTGCAAAATGATGTTTTTGATTTTTCTGTTTTTAAAACTTAAATTAAAAACTACGCGATGTACAAAACAAAATGTGAAACTAGAACAATATTAATCCTAAAAATATGAAAATGATATTTTTACAATCCTAATGATAAAAGAAAATTTTTACAAAAAGAAAATTATTTTTATAACTATTTATCTAATTATTATTAATTAAAAACTATTTTTAACTATTTAATAATAGCCTAAAATACAAGAAAATAGGAAATAAAGCTAGAAAAATGAAATTATGACTTGGAAAAATCTAAAATAAAAAAAGAGAATTTTCAAAACTAATTTTATATTTTTCTGATTATTTTTGTATTTTCTATGAATTAAAAACTATTTAAAACTAATTAAATTGCTAAAAATTACAAATTTAACTAAGAAAAATCTGGAAAAATATTTTTTTAACTTTTTATATTTATCTTAACCTAATAAAAATGAAAAATTATTTTTTTGAAACTTTTCTGATTTAATTGTATTAAATGCTAATTAAAAATGCCTAAAAACTGTTTTTAATTAAGAAAAATAGCAAACTGTTATGGAAAAATATGAAAAATTCAGGAAAAGTCTAATTTAATAAGCTGAATCTAAGAAAAATAGAAAAACAGTGGCTTATGTGGAGGAAATTGAAACTGCAGTTGTAAGTGCTTATAAATAAGCACTTTGAATAAGCCAAAGGGTCCAAATGAGCACCAATCCAACACAGAAGCTAAGATATGCTAAAAGTACTCTAAAACAACTAAATAAAACTATCCTTAACTTATAAATTGCAAGCTACTTATGATTTGATGATTTGACTGCAAGGACCAAAACAGATTTTGAGGTCTGCTTTGTGGCTTAAGAATAAGCACTCAGATAAGTCCAAACTTAAAACCAAAAGTATGAATCTAAAGTAGACCTGGCTATGTGCTTGTAAACCAAAAATTAGACCAAGAGAAGCTCTGTTGAGCTCTGGACAAGCCCTGCAATAAGCTGACAAAACTCAGCATTCACTGAGTTTTGTGAACAGGGCAATTAAGACCAAATCCACAAGCTGTTTTGGAGCTTAAGAAAAATTTCTAAAAATCAATAAAAATCATAACAAGTAACTTGACCAGTTGAAGTTTTAAAAACAAAAAGTCTCACTTGATTTGGACCAATAATGAACCTGTGAAAAATCCCTCTAGTTGGGTGAAAACTGGTATTTTCAAGTTTTTTGACTTTTGACAGAAATGAGAGATTGACTTTTGTGAACTTTGATCCAATTTTGTGGACTGATATTGATGAATTATGGTGAAATGAAACTTTATTGGGCTAATCTACTGATTTCTAAACACATATCAAGATTTTGATTTTCCAAAAATCTAACAGTTGAGAATTTAAGACAGGTTATATGGAAATTTGACTATAGAGTGTGCAGACACAATTTTATGACTAAAATCAGTACCAATGAGCTCAGTAAACCTAAAACAACAAGAACCGACCACTGAACAAACCTCTAATACAGATAAACCATCAGATCCAAACACCCTTTTAAAACACCGATTTGCAATGTAAACTAAGATATCTACTGAACTGGCTTGAATTCTTGATTAAAGTGAGTTTAATTATCCTACTTACAACTTAATAAACAAGTTTAAACTACTTATGACTGCTAATACAGATTGTGCAATAAATTGAGTTTGAACTTACATAAAGTCCTAGCCACTATGGCTTGAAATCAATCAACCAAAGTTCACAGGACCCACTATCCTAATTATATCAACCAAGGTAGCTCTGAATCAACCCAAAAACCAACACTGCATCATCCATTTCCAAACTTATACCCATTGTTCTTCATCAGTTGACTTTCGTTGACTTTATGACTATTTTGCTTGAAAATGACTGATAAGCTTATCAAAAGCTATACAAAGCTTAAATAAGCCTATGTAAACTTAAAAATAAGCCATTTGAAGCTTGAAGGTGAGAGTTTGAAACTAATATTTGCAACAGTAAACTTTAAAACTTGAAATGTTGTTCAACCTTTAATTGATACTTGAAAACAGTTTGAATACACTTAAACAACTTAATTGGATACAATGAAACCAGAGATTACAGCTTAAAGCTTAATTAAAAACATAAAAATAAAATACGACATACATAAAATTAAAAAACTAAAGACTGCCTTCTTCTCTTGCATCTCTTCTCCTTTTTATATCCAAAAAGCTTTCCACCTGTCCTCTGAATGATTCCCACTTGATATCTTGTCCACTGGATCACTTGAGTGCATAATGGCCATTGGGTGAATTTTCGCGGGAAATCTGTTTTTGACCTGTAGGACTCTGAAACTAGCAAGTAGGGGGGGTGGCATTTATTGTGGTGGGTTGTGATGATGAGGGGTGGAGGGAAAGGTGAGGTGATGGGTGAGAGTGCAGGCAAGTGGTTGCAGGCAACTTAGGAGAGATAAACAGTGGTGGGCGGGTAAGGGATATTTGACTGGATTTTGACCAAAGGTTCAAAACAGGGGAGGTCAAGTGGTTAAGGCAGGGGTCACAATGGCATATGGCAGGGTCAAAGGTATAAAGGGTCATGGTTTAAGGTTTAGTTTGTATTACAAGGACTAAACTTGTAATTTCTGAAAGACCAAGGACCAAAGCTGCCCATTTTCCAAAGTTGTTACAAGGGGCCAATATTGACAAGTTCCAATAGTACAAGGACCAGTTTTGACATTTTCAAATTTCCAGGGACCAAACTTGACATTTTTGAAAGTTGAGGGACCTTTTCTGCCATTTGACAAAAGATTTATTCAAGGACCATTTTTGACAACTTAGAATATTTCAGGGACCTTGAATAACATTTTTCTTTATTTTGATTTACCAGGGACTGTTTTTGACAACTTTTGAAACTTGGGGGACTAAAACTGCCAATTATGCAAACTTGATACGTTTTTCACCAGATTTTGATATTTTTGCATTTAAAACACATAAAACACTTATTTGTGATATTTTTATCATTTTGATGCATTTTGGAGTGTTTTCAGATGTTTTTGCAGTTTAATTTGTACAAAAATAATGAGTATTTAGACACTCATCAGCCACCATAAGAACTACTAACCCTCTCACTCTGGAAGAACTAAAGGTTGACAAAATTTTCCTCTCATGGATTCTTATGACCCTATCGAATACACTTCAAGAACAGCTGGTTGTGGAAAATCCACAATCCGCCAAGGATGCAGGGGATCTCCTTACCGAGATTTTCAATGACAAAAAACGATCTCAAACTATTTCTTTGAAGGCAGAATTAAGATTGTTGAAACTTGGGGACTTAAGCATTGATGCTTATTTCTGCAAAATTGAGTCCATTGCTACTATGTTAAGGAGTCTCGGATCTCCCGTTACTAATGATAATGTTGTTTCGTTTGATCTTGAAGGGTTACCAGAAATATATGAGAATGTATATAGTATCTATACACATCGAGATCCTTTCCCAGACATTAAAATGGCTCGTTCCATGCTCACCACTGAGGATATGAGGTTCAAGTCTAAGTCACATGCCCTACCCGTTGATTCTTCATCATCTTCTCCTATGATACTTTGGGCCGAATCAGGTAATACTCGTCGTCCCTCTACTCCTCAAGTTAAGTCTTGGAGGCCATGTTTTAATTTTGCTAAAGGCTTGTGTCGTTTTGGTAATGCTTGAAAATTTGTTCATGATGAATATGTGAATGCTAAATCTAGTACCAATAATTGTGGTTCTCAAACACAATGAAATGATATTATTGAGTTATTTGTGAAATGATTAGGACACTTAGGAGTAATTGGAACCAACACCTTGGCACAAAACCAAAGTACTACAAATAGCATGTCTAATGTTCGTACATTGCCACAAAACCAAAGTAATCTAGTAGCCTTTACAACCATAGTTAGCCTACCAGGTCATGCTTCTGTTGGCCTACAACACGTTAGTTTTGTGCAACCCATTAACTATGTTCTGGTTCCACCGGGCTTTACTTATCCATCGGCCTAATATAATTACTCCCCGAGCCAGTTTACTTATCCGGTTATCAGCCTGGCCCAATCTACTGCTCATGTGGGTCGTATACCCACTATTAATCAGGCCCAGCCGGTAGTACAACCCGGGGCTCCAGACCCACTGTTCTTCCGGGACAAGAGACGACCTTACCACATGTTTTTACTCTGGGACACTTCAGGATCCCTCTACTGGTTCCTGGAATATGGATACAGGTGCAAGCTCTCACCTTAATGATTCAGTTAATAGTCTTAGTAAAGTTTTTAACACGTGTATTTATCCATATGTCTCGGTTGGTGACGGTCATTCTGTCTTTGTCACCAATACGGGACATAATATTTTGCCAACTCCTTTTCAATATCTTCATCTAAATAACGTACTTACCCCCCGTATTGTTAAAAATTTAATCTGTGTCCATTAATTTGTCCGTGAATATAATTGCACTGTTGAATTTGATGTGTTTGGTCTTTCTGTCAAGGATTTCATGACTCATCGGGTGCTTCTCCGATGTGATAGCACGAAGGATCTTTACCCAGTCACGCAACCTTCTCCAATTCCTCAAGCCTTTCTTACTAGTCAGCATGCATGACACCAACGAGTTGGACATCCAAGAAGTGAAGTGTTATGTCGTCTTGTTTCTCGTAATTTTATTTAATGTAATAAAGAGAAACCTCATATTCTTTTCATGCTTGCCAGCTTGGTAAACATATAAGGTTTCCATTTTTCAGTTCAAGTACTTCATTTACTTCTTGTTTTTACATTTTTCTCTCGGATGTGTGGACTTCACCCATTTCAAGTCTTTCGGGTTTTAAAAACTATGTTTTATTTTTGGATCATTATTCATAGTTTGTTTGGGTTTATCCATTGATTAATAAATAAGATGTTTTATCTAAACTTGTGTTGTTTCGTAATTATGTTCATACTCAGTTTAACCGTGAACTAAAATCATTTATGTGTAATCATGGTGGTGAATTTGACAACCACAACCTACATAAACTTTTTGCCTCCAATGGAATCCAATTTCGGTTTTCTTGTCCTAAAACCACCCAACAAAATGGTAAGTCTGAAAGAATAATACGTACCATACACAATCTCCTTCGGACCTTACTTTTTCAAGAACTTCCACCTACCTTTTGGGCTGAAGCTCTCAATATGGCCATTCATTCGCTTAATATCCTTCCTTCCATTGCTATTGACAACGACATACCTTATACCCGTTTGTTTGGTAAACACCCGGGCTACAGCCTTTTACGTACATTTGGGTCTTTATGTTACCCCCACCTTTATGCTACGCACAAGCTAGAACCACGTGCCACACCCTCAATCTTTTTGCGACATGCCTCCAATCATCATGGGTATCGTTGTCTAGACTTAAACACCAATAAACTAATTATCTCCTGCCATTTAATTTTGATGAAACGGGCATTCCATATGGCACGATCCAACCCACCTCAGTGCTTAACTACACATTTTTGGGTGACTCGCCCGATCTTATTACTCAAACCATTTATTTCGCCCATGTTGCTCGACCTACTGTTCCACCACATGAACCTACAACACCCTTACCAATTAATACTACAATAAATACTGAACCTATCATTCAGAACACACCAGCCCAATCTTAATATGTGGCCGAAACCCAAACCATGACCCAAATTTAACCTGTCACCCAAACTTCACCACAAACCGAACAAACTATAGTACCAGATCCCCCTCAAAACACTAACCCTAACCCGGCTTTGGTTCATCCCATGGTCATACGATTTCTTGTTAGGACTAATCGTCCCAATCAATGTCTAAGTCTTCATGTGTCCTCCATTTCACCAATACCAAAATCGTACACTGATGCGTTTAATGATCCAAATTGGCAAAATGCTATGAATCCTGACTATAATGCACTTATTAAAATGTAAACTTGGACCCTAGTACCTCGACCCAATGACACCAACGTTGTGCATTGTAGTGGTTGTTTCATCATAAATATTTGGCAGATGAGACTCTTAGTCGCTACAAGGCCCGTGTTGTAGCGAATGGCAGTACACAAGTAGCGAGTATTGATGTTGATGAGACTTTTAGTCTGATTTTCAAACCGAGGACTATTCAGACTGTTCTTTGTTTGGCTATCTCTCAACATTGGCCGCTCCATCAGCTTGATGTTAAGAATTCCTTTCTACATGGTGATTTATCTAAGACGGTTTATATGTCTCAGCCTCTAGGGTTTCGAGATTCTACACATCTTGACTATGTTTGTTTGTAACATCAGTCTCTTTATGGGCTCAAGCAGGCCCATCGGGCTTGGTTTCAGCGATTTGCATCTTATATTACTCGTGTGGGGTTTAATCACAGTCACTGTGACTCATCATTATTTATTTACAGACAGGGGACATATATTGCGTATTTACCATTGTATGTTGATGATATTGTACTCACAGCTTTTTCTGAGACTTTGTTGCAACAACTTACTTGCATCACGAATTTTCTATGACAGATGTCGGTTCACTTAACTAGTTTTTGGGTATTTTTGTTACGCGAGATTCTTCAGCGATGTTCTTATCTCAGCACAAGTACGCTGTTGAGATTCTTGAGAGGGCTCATATGGTTAATTGTAATCTCATTCGGACTCCTATTGATACTGAGTCTAAACTGGGCGATGATGGTGATCCAGTATCTGATGCGACCTTATATCGGAGTCTTGCAGGTTCTCTTTAGTACCTTACATCTACTCACATAGATATTTCTTATACAGTGCAGCAGGTTTGTCTTTATACGCATGATCCTCGAGGAGCCTCATTTCTCGGCTCTTAAGTGGATCTTGAGGTATGTTGAGGTCACTTTAGATCATGAATTGCAGTTGTTTTTCTTCTTCTACTACATATTTGGTTGCTTATTCGGATGCGGATTGGCCTGGTTGCCCTACTACTCGGAGGTCGACATCAGGTTATTGTGTATTTGTTGGAAACGATTTACTCTCTTGATTCTCTAAATGTCAACCGACGCTTTCTCGTTCTAGTACCGAGGCAGAGTATCGTGGTGTTGCCAATGTCGTTGCTGAGACTTGTTGGTTGCGGGATCTTTTACATGAGTTGCATGCACCGATGTATTCCGCTACGCATGTTTACTCTGATAATGTTAGTGTTGTTTATTTGTCTTCTAATCCGGTTCAGCATCAACGTACGAAGCATATTGAGATAGATATCCATTTTGTTCGAGATTTAGTTGCTGCTTGTCATGTTCGAGTTCTTCACGTTCCTTTACGTTATCAATATGCGGATCTTTTCACTAAAGGATTGCCTTCGGCTTTGTTTGAGGAGTTTTATACCAGTTTAAGCGTTTGATGTCCTCCCGCTCCAACTGCGGGGGAGTGTTAGCCTGTATTATTGTTATTATTATGTATTACGTATTGGGTTCAAGCCCGGTTTTAGAATCCTTTATGTACTCTATATTATGTACCGATTTAGGTTGTTAATGCATCGATCCAGTTTCAATCTTCATATGATTGATGACATGGAGCAATTAATTCCATGTCAATGTTTTATCACATGTTAAAGTCAATGTGATCTCCAAATAGACAATCACATTGCATGAGCAAAAGAATACATATACAATCACATCGTATGAGAAAAAAAGGCCGGCCACATTCGGTTCCAAATAAAAAGAAAACGCCAACCTGTTCACAATCAAGATTGAATTGCTTTGAAAGAAGTTTGAAAGGACCTACAATTAAAGGAATTGATTGTTCTGAAAGTGAATGGCTATAAACTAACTTTGACACGTTCAAAGGGATTGATTCAAAGTTTTTAAATCACAACAAATCATGTTAAATCAGCTTTTGAAAATACAATATTATCTATAGTTATATCATCATTGTGATTTTAGGGAAAAAAAACAATGTAAACTAAGTGATTTTAGGAAAAAAAAACTATGTAAACTAATCTATTATTTATATATATATACATATTGACACGTACTCAACTAATATATTTAATTAAATGTGTTGTTTTGTTAAGTTTTGTTGATAATAAATATAAAGTTATCATAAGTATAATTCTAAGAAAACATGTTGTTTTGCAAAATATATGCATTTGGTTATTTACATAAATGCTGTAATAATAATGTGTTGTAAGAAAATATGTAATAGGTTGGGTAAATAACTATGACCCATGACCTATGACCCATGGAGTTAAATCCATAACCCATGACCCATGACCCAAGACACATGACCCATTGATTAGGTACAATGTATCTTGTTGGGTATCCATGATCCAAAGTCCATGACTAATGGTCCATAACCCATAACCCATAACTCGGATTGGTATCTAAAATCCAGACTTAAACTGACCCAGAGGTCGGATCCCTCAACTTACACTGGCCGGATCCTTGGGTGAGGGATCCGCCAGAACCGACCTATCTGTAGACAGAATGTCTATAAATAGTCAGCCATTTCTTCATTGTTTCTCACCCTTCTTCTTACAACTCTCTCATATATAATATTACTCTCCTAACATATGATCACTTGATCATTCTTGTAGTTCTTCTCTCTTTTGTTGTGATTCTCTTTTAGGTCCTTCACGAAGGCGAGATCACGCTACTCTACAAGTCATCCATGCAAAGGGTGTCCTTGATTGATTTTTCCATCCACAAGATTTCAGTAGCATATATTGTATTTCATATTTCACATATTTGTTGTGTAATAGTTGTGTAAAGGTTTGGTTCTACCTTGTGGAAGAACTCGGTATTTAGCTTTGTATCAGAAAAAGTGTAAGCGATGTTGTGAGACTTCTCCGCCGATTTGAAAGAGCTTATTGACATAGTGCTTGAACTCTCGAGTGGGGTACTCGGGGAGTGGAGTAGGGCACGGAAGGTGTCCTTGTAGGCGAACCACTATAAATCACTTGTGTCGCTACTTTATATCTCTTACTTTATTTGCATTCTTTACTTACTTTATTTATTATTTGGTACTATCTATTCATCTAGAAGAATTCACATAAGATTGAATCTAAATATTTGAAACTTAAATTAAAATCGGTAAAACTATTCAACCCCCCTTCTAGTTTTCCACAATTGGTATCAGAGCAAGGTTTTCAAAAAGTTTTAAATTAAATTGTACTTTTAAAAACTTTTCGATCAAAATAGATTTTGAAAACTATAAAGAAGGTCAATCCATGCAACGACCTCCACTACTTGAAATTAATAGTTTTATTTATTGGAAAAATAGATTTGAAACTTATGTGAAATCTAAAGTTATTGATCTTTGGTATATTATTGTTGAAGGTGATTTTCAAGCAACCGTAAAAGATGATAAAACCGGTAAAGAAGAAAATATTTCTCATGATCGTCTCATTGACAACCAAAAGAAAAAGCTTTCCAAAAATAGTGATGCAAAAATTGTTTTATACGATGCCTTACCCAAAAAGGAATTTGAAAGAATCTCTATGCATAAAACCGCTAAAGCAATTTGGAACTCGTTGGTTGTAACACACCAAGGAAACCAACAAGTGAAAAATAACAAAATTCATTTATTTGTTCAAAAATATGAACAATTTTCAATATTGGATGATGATAGTATTGATAATGCATTTTCTAGTTTTAATACTATTATTACTTCACTACAAGCACTTGATGAGTCTTTTTCTAGTCGTAATCATGTCAGGAGATTTCTAAGACCGCTTCCATCAAAGTAGAGACCAAAGGTAACGGCCATTGAAGAATCCAAAGATTTGTCGATCCTCACTCTCGATGAACTTATAGGCAACCTAAAAGTCTATGAGCTCGTACTCGATAAAGACTCCGAGGTCTCGAAGGAAAAGAAAGAGAAACATAAATCTCTTGCTTTAAAAGCCAAGAAAGTCTTTAGTGATGAAGAAACCTCATCATCGGAGAGTGAAGACGAGGAGTATGCAATGGCGGTAGGAAACTTCAAGAAATTCTTTTGAAGAAAAGGAAGATATGTCAAGCAACCCTATTATGACAAGAAAGGTTTGCGGAAAAGCAAAGACGACAAAAAAGTGAAGGATGAGCGCAAATGTTTTAAATGCGAGGATCCAAATCACTTCATTGGTGAATGTCCAAACGCGACAAACAAAAGGCGTTCGTAAGCGAATCATGAAGAATGAGAGAAGAAGATAAGGAAGAAATTTGTCTTATGGCCAAGGACTCCAACGAGGTATGTTCCGACTCCCTATACTATAGTAGTTCATCTCTAGATGATGAGTCATTACATCTAGAATATAACAAGTTTTGCAAAATTAGTCTCAAGGTAATAAACAAAAACAAACTTTTGAAAAATAAAAATGAACTTTTAAAAAAAGAAGTTTTTGAACTAAAAAATTAAAGAGACTAGAAAAGGGAAAGGAAGTAAGTGGTGAATGCAAGCTTTGTGTAGAACTTCAAACTTTGGTTGATCACCTTGATTTTAAAATTGCTAGACTAAGCACAAATTACCTTGATACAATAATTGATAGTGTTAAAACAGGTAATAGTCAAAAGAGTCTAGGTATTCAGGAACATATTGCGTCAACTAGCGAATTTAAAGAAACACAATTTGTTAAAGCAACTAAAAAAACAGCCACTGATGTGCCAGATCTGGCGGATCCCTTGAGGGATCCGGCTAGTGAAAAAGAAGGGATCCGGGCATCTGCAGTAGTAAAAACTAAAAATAACGCAATCATTTCTTCTAGAACTAAATTTGTTGTCATTAACAAAAAGAAACCACCCCATGTTACTGTTAAGAATGTCAAATAACCACCCTCTTTCAAACAAGGTCAAGGTTAATGAAAAGCAAACCCCATTTGTTTTCTAAACCTAACAAAACAATAAAAAAGCCAAATAATGTTTTTCCTAGAAGTAACCATCATCAAATGGGCTGGAATCCTAACTCACAAAATGGTTTTTCAATTCAAAACTACGTACCTTGGAATGCTTTTGCACCATTTTCATATATGCCTCATATTAATGAATTGTATTACACCTATGGACCCATGAACAAATGGGGACCAAACTTTTGAGTTGTTTGATGTCTTAGGTGTGCCTAAAGGTTGACTTGGATCCGGAATAATAGATCTAAGATAGTGAGTGCACAAGGCATATGACCGGTAATAAAGTGTTGTTCTCCACTTACGAATCTTTTAATGGAGGAAATGTGGTGTTCGACAATAGCAAAAGCAAAATCATCGAAAAAGGTACAATCTCTCACAATTCCTTAACCATTAATGACGTATGTCACGTATAAAACCTAAACTTTAATCTACTAAGTATAGGTCAAATATGTGATATAAAGTACAACGTTCTCTTTAGCGAAACGGTAGTAAAATCTTGAAAAATGGTATTACTATAGGAAGAGGGATTAGAAAACATGGCGTCTACATTATTAAAATCAGAAACGAACCAAAAGACAAACTTTGTCTCACCTCAATGGATGATACTTTTACCTTATGGCATCGAAGATTGGGTCACACCAATATGCGACTTCTTCAATCGCTATCATCCAAAGAGCTAGTAAGAAACCTACCTAAACTAAAATACGAACATCATTTCTGTGGTGCTTGTAATATCGGAAAACAAGTCCATGCTAGTCATAAAGCTAAAAATATGGTTTCTACATCAAAATATCTAGAATTACTACATACGAATTTATTTGGTCCGTCGGCTATCCAAAGTTACGGAGGTAACTTCTATACCTTGGTTATAGTAGACGATTACTATAGGTATACATGGACTAAATTTTTAAAGAATAAAACTGAAATGTTTGATCACTTCAAAATCTTAAGTAGAAATATCCAAAGACAACTAGGAAGTCATATTGTGTCGATCCGAACGGATCATGGTCAGGAACTTGATAATGAAGTGCAATTCGGAGCTTTTTGTGATGCTAATGGTATTACTCACAATTTCTCAGCTCCTCGCACTCCACAATCAAACAGGGTAGTTGAAAGGAAAATAGAACCTTACAAGAAATGAGTCGCACCATGATTCATGAGCAATCTATTCCTCAGAAATTTTGGTGCAATGCTGTTGACACATCAACCTATATTCTAAATCGAGTCTTAATTAGACCATTCTTAGGAAAAACTCCATACGAGTTGTTACGAGGAAAAAAGCCTCCGTTGGAACACTTTTGATTCTTTGGTAGTAAATGTTTTATACTTAATACAAAAGACTATTTAACCAAATTCGACCTAAAATCAACTGAAGGTATTTTCTTACGATATTCTCATAATAGTAAAGCATACGTAACACTAAATAAAGAAACCATGAAAGTTGAAGATTCTTTAAATGTCAAATTTGATGAGCGTCCACCTAAAACCTCTTTACCTCTTGTCGACGACAAGTTAATCGAAAGTGAAGTTTTAAAAATAAAAGAAAAAGGAAACAAGGAAGATGGACTATTAAACAATGAAATTATCAATGTTAAAGAGTGTAAAGATCATCCCGTAGAAAAGGTCATAGGAAAATTAAATGAAATAACTCTAAGGTCTCAAGTTCAAAACCAAAGTAGTTTCTTTTGTTTCATGTCAACTATAGAACCTAAAAACACTCAAGAAGCTATAAAAGATGAAAGTTGGGTTATGGCTATGCAAGAGGAATTAAATCAATTTGTTTCAAATAACGTTTGGACACTTGTCCCTCCACCTAAAACCAAACAATAATTGGAACAAAATGGGTGTATAAAAACAAATTAGATGTAAATGGTGTCATGTCTAGAAATAAAGCTAGAGACTTTGATGAGACCTATGCTCCCATAGCTAGATTAGAGTCTATAAGAATCCTTCTTGCGTATGCTTGTGCTCATGATCTTAAACTCTTTCAAATGGACGTCAAAAGTGATTTTATTAATGGCTTTATAAATGAAGAAGTCTATGTATCTCAACCTCCGGTTTTTGTCGATTTTGAAAAACCTAATCATGTGTACAAATTAAAGAAAGTTCTCTATGGTCTTAAACAAGCCCCAAAGGCTTGGTATGATAGACTTAAAGCATTTTTAATTAAAAACAACTATACCATGGGATTAGTTGACAACACACTTTTTACAAAGAAAAAGGAGTCACAAATAATAATTGTTCAAATATACGTGGATAATATTATATTCGAATCAACTTGTCAAGAAATGTGTGATGATTTCTCAGTAATCATGCATGATGAGTTTGAAATGAGTATGATGGGAGAATTAAGTTTCTTTCTTGGTCCACAAATCAAACAATTAGAAGATGGTATCTTCTTCAACCAATCCAAATACATTAAAGAAATGTTAAAGAAATTCGGATTAGATGAGTCAAAACCGATTAAAACACCAATGTCTTCCGATACCAAACTCACCAAAGATGAAGACGTTGAATCCGTTGACAACACCAAATACCGTGGCATGATTGGTAGTCTTCTCTACCTCACGGCTAGTCAGCCGAATATCATGTTTAGCGTATGTCTTTGTGCTAGGTTTCAAGAAGACCTTACAACTTCACACCTAGAATCCGTCAAAATAATCTTTAGATATATTAAGGGTACAACTCAATTAGGATTATGGTATCCTAAAGGGAAAGGGGTAGAAACTATTGTATATGCAGATTCTGACCATGCAGGTGATTACATTGATCGTAAAAGTACAAGTGGTGTTTGCACCTTTATGGGGTGTTGCTTAACATCTGGGTTTTCAAAGAAGCAAATGGCATTAGCTATCTTGACAACCAAAGCCGAATATGTCTCCGCTGGCAAAGCATGCCAACAAGCACTATGGATGAAACAAGCGTTAATTGACTACGACATCCATCTAAGTGACATTTCCGTTCTCTGCGACAACAAGGGCGCTATAGATCTTAGTAAAAATCCGGTGTTGCATTCTCGTACCAAACATATAGAGATTCGTCATCACTTCTTAAGAGATAATGTTCAAAAAGGGAACATTTCTATTGAGAAAGTGTCATCCGAAGACAACATATCCGACATCCTCACCAAACCATTAAAGCGCGAGCAATTCAACTTACTCCGTCTAAGTCTTGGTCTTATGGAACAATCGTCTTGAAATCCTTCTTTCTCTACAAGGTACGTAAACTTGCGCTTTTCTTCTTCTTTCGAGTCTAGAAATTCTATTTCACATGATTCACAAACAATATGGGGATTTATTTCTTATAATACTAAAATGTATTTTTCTTCAAGAAACTCTTCAAAATATTTTTACAAATATTTCTCCCCGTATCATTTTGTCTTGAAAGAACTCTCATGTCTAGGACAAACATTTTTCTTCTCATCGTTAAAAAAAAAAAAAAAAAAAAAAAAAAAAAAAAAAAAAAACTATTTTTCATTGCATCTCATATGTCAATTGACTGATAAAGGGAATACATAATCAATATGTATTTTTGGGTACATTCAAGAAAAGCAAAAATGAATTAAAGAGTCTTTAGGTTTTCTCACGTATACATATACATACGTAATTTTTACTTATATGTTTATTTTTTCCTTTAAAGAGTCAAGATAACCGCAACTCCACATGGTTTTTATGTAGGCACACACTAGGCACTGTCGTTTCTAAGCGATTTTTTTTCTGCCTAAAAACACTAGTTCCCCGGATCCCTGCATTAACACAGGCCGGATCCCTTAAGGGATGGATCCGTGGGAACCGGCTAACATAAGCCTTTTTAATAACCTCTTTTTAATATTTTGGCTTGAGATTTTCAAATTTCAACATTTTATTTTTATCAACTACTGAGTATTTAACTTAATGCTTGTGCTCTCATAATCACTTGATTTAAATTCATATGTAATCATTAGATTATGGCTCATTTTTGTGGTTTTAGCATTCATTGCAATGCATTCTTTTTCCTATAAATAAGGTTCTAAAACGCTTGCATCTCCATCACCTTCAACCTTACAAACACATCTCATCATGACTTCCAAAAGATCTCCAAACAATGATGAACTTTCTAGTGAAAACAACCCTTTTCAAGAAATCCGCAACTTTATCCTACCACCTTTCGTAATACCACCACCACCTAAAGCTAGGAAAACCGCTCGGATTAGTATCCGACCATGTTGCTTGGTGAAACCTAATACTCCTCACCAACTACTCTCACCACCAACCGACTACAATGTAGCACCTCCACCATCTCCTCAAAACTCACCACCACATTCTCCAACCGAGTCTTAAATTGACTCACACTTTAGCGGAACTACTTAGGACTCCAAAAACCTCTCCACTAACTTTGTCTAGTCCACCACCCGCTCCAACTCAACCATCAAAATCTACACCACCTCTAGTCTCAAATATAAACCCAAAAGAGCTAGTTTTCTCCACACCCCCTACATCTCCAAATGCTCTTTACAATGAGCTTGAAAATCCACCACCTCTACCACCCATCACATTACAAGAACATCTAAGTTCTATACCACCACCAATCACAAATATCACGGACATAGATCTATATTTACCAACATTTCCACCACCTAATCCGCATTCCAATAAACAAACTTGGCCGGATGACATCCACCCACATCTCCCTCACCATATCTTTTGCGAACATTGCCAATCTACTCGGGATCTCGCACTAGACATTAGGGACGAAATGCGATTTATTCTCAACCACATTCTTGATCGCATTAACATTATCGCTCACCAAAACTTCCACTATTAGACCCTATGCAAGCATGGAAGGACCGATAATAATATTTTGTTTCTAATTTTTTTTCTTTTCTTTTTTTTGGGTCTTTATAAAGAACAAACCCTTGTTCTTATTTTTACACTTGTATGTGGCATATATACCACTACATGTTCTATCACAAGGACTTGTTTACGTACCTTGGTCTTCTCTCTTGTCTCTCGTCTTCTACATGGTTATATTATATGTTATCACTAACATTTTATTGTAGGTATCTTTTTTATGTCTCCCTTGACACCCTATTATAGGGGGACCTACCGTCAAGGGGGAGTTAGTGCTTTGTGGAACGTTTTAATTTCCACAATTTCTTTCTTTCCTCAACTCACTTTTTGTTTCGACAAAATGGGAGAGAAGAGAGTAAAACTTACATACATTTTCAAAACCTAAGTTTTACTCACTGTAACTTTATGTTTTGTCATCAACAAAAAGGGGGAGATTGTTAATACAAATAAACGGTAAAAACGTTTATTTATATCTAGCAATCTCGTTAAGTTTTTTTGATAATAAATATAAAGTTATCATAAGTACAATTCTAAGAATACATGTTGTTTTGCAAAATATATGCATTTGGTTATTTACATAAATGTTGTAATAATAATGTGTTGTAATAAAACATGTAATAGGTTGGGTAATAACCATGACCCATGACCCATACCCATAGAGCTAAATCCATAACCCATGACCCATTGCATGACATCATGCGTGAATCATGTTGGGTATTATTCATGACCCATGACCCAAAGTCCATGACCCATGACCCAAGACCCATAACCCATTGACTAGGTACAATGTATCTTGTTGGGTATCAATGATCCAAAGTCCATGACTCATGGTCCATAACCCATAACCCATAACCCGGTTTGGTATCTAAAATCCAGACTTAAAATGACCTAGAAGTCGGATCCCTCAACTTACACTGGCCGGATCCCTTGGGTGAGGGATCCGCCAGAACCGGCCTACCTGTAGACAAAATTTCTATAAATAGTGAGCCATTTCTTCATTGTTTCTCACCCTTTTTATTACAACTCTCTCATATATTATCTCACTCTCCTAACATCTGATCACTTGATCATTTTTGTAGTTCTTCTCTCTTTTGTTGTGATTATCTTTTAGTTCCTTCACGAAGGCGAGATCACGTTCCTCTACAAGTCATCCAATCAAAGGGTCCTTGATTAATTTGTCCATCCACAAGATTTCAGTAGCATATCTTGTATTTCATATTTCACATATTTGTTGTGTAATAGTTGTGTAAAGGTTTGGTTCTACCTCGTGGAAGAACTAGGTATTTAGCTTTGTACCAGAAAAAGTGTAAGCAACATTGTGAGGCTTCTCCGCCGATTTTAAGGAGCTTGTTGACATAATGCTTGAACTCTCGAGTGGGGTACTCGGGAAGTGGAGTAGGGCAAGGAAGGTGTCCTTGTAGCCGAACTATTATAAATCACTTGTGACGCTACTTTATGTCGCTTACTTTACTTGTATTTTTTACTTACTTTATTTATTGTTTGGTACTATCTATTCATCCACAAGAATTCACATAAGACTGAATCTAAATCTTTGAAACTTAAAGTAAAATCGGTAAAACTATTCAACCCCCCTTCTAGTTTTCCACAAAACGATTTCAACAAATCAACATGTTTGAATATCTAGTGATTCCCATGTAATCATGTATGTGGTGTTTTTATAAATGCATACATTTTATGTTTTTTATATAGTTGTTATGAATAAATAAAACTATGTGTTTCTTGATGAATTTTGTATGCATTGTGATGTAATGCCTTGTGAATCATCTTAGTTTATGTTCAATGAATTTTGTATGTTGTGTATAATGACTACCTTATGAATGATTCACGTTATGAAAACGAATAATCTATTTCCAATTTTTTGACCAAACACTCATAAGTAACTTATCTCCATTTCCAAAATGAAATAATGAGATAAGCAGGTTGATACCGCAATCCCAAACACCCTCTTATACAAAAGAAAGAAAATGAAAAAGAAAAAAACACACAACATGTTACTCTATGATTGATTCATACCAAATTTGACTTAATAAATACTTTATTGATGGAACCTAACTGAATATGTTACTCTATGTTTGATTCATACCAATCACTTTTATCTTTGTTATTAATAAAACTATTTTTATGTGCATTATATGCTATCATATGAAAACAAAAAGAAGTATAAGCTCCGGTATCCTACTGTAAAAATAACATTCATGAACATTATACTTGTAGTCATGAGTAGATCCATCCATGATTTTATGTATACTTTCATTCAAGAACTATAACCGTTTTTTGTTAAATACAGACAAGTATATGAAACAAGAAATCACTCTCACAAGTAAGGTTAACCCTATGTTTGATTTTTGATGGAATAGGATGTGTTGCTTCTTTTGACATTTTTCTACACTCTTTTTCATACATAATATGCACGATTTAAGTTTTTTTAGTAATAAACTGGTGTTATTCTTTACGATTGTTTAAATACTCTATTATTTTTTTTATCTGGCAAGTAATCACATGAAGCTAACTCGGTCATTTGGGCGAGCCATGAAGCTAGTTCATAAATAAAGTTGCATTTACAATATATTTAATATTTACCAAAAACTTGAATGATTGAAGCTTGAGCTACTTTATCTTTCTTTTTCATAACCACTTTTTACTAATTGACAAATAACTCCATTTCTTTTCTTATAATGTGTTGGATGAAGAATTTGTCAATTCCATCAAAACAATCTTTCATGATCCATGAACGTCACATCATAAATGTCTTTTAATAATGATTTTGGGGGTGTTTGTTATCCACCTTTAGACTTAAAGGAATTGGATGAAAGTAAATAAAATTGTTTGCTACATGGATTTACTTTTCAATTTCTTTTTTTTTTTTTTTTGGTAAAGGTCTTTTACCCGGTAAAATATATTACTTCAAAAAAACATTTAAGTACAATGAAATGTGGTTGAAGTACCACATTAACCTTAAACAACCGCTTGAACTACCACTAGATCATTTATGACAGGCCATAAACGAACACCTAGCTACAAACAACTAGAACAACCAATCAACTACATAAAAAAGACATGTCAATCTTATGAACTAATAAAATAAAATTATTTTCTAACACGGCCTTGGAGCGTGATATCAAATTGGTCACAGAATGCATCCAATTGCCTTGGTAAATCGTAAATCTGAGCCGCTTAATTATCAGACAAATAACCTTCAAGCTCGTGACCTCCACCTGTCGATGTGAAATAACTAGCCATAGGGTTATCCAAATCCATGGCTAAGAGGTGTTTTTACACCATCAAACATGAGTTTTCACAAATCCATGGGTAATAGGTGTTTTTAATAATAAAACTTTCTTTTAGCGGACCAATTATCAATTTTCAAAGCCTTTTTCTAATCACAAAAAGTGGACCCATCATATTTACTCTCATTTTATTAATATTATTGTAATAATATTTCTAAACTGCAATCCTAATTATATTATATTATATTATAATTCTCTTTTATATACTAAAAGGCGTACACACTTTTGTGTGCAAACCAAACATTAAATGCAATCTTTCACAACTTGGCAAAAACAGTCCCTGAGGTTCAAGTGGCGCTGTAAAGTAAGTCCAAACATTAAATGCAAAGTTTCACAACTTGGCAAAAACAATCCATGAGGTTTAAGTGACGATGCAAAGTAAGTCCTGTACCATTAATTGCTATCTATAGCAACTTGGCAAAATTAGTCCCTAAGGTTTAAGTGTCGTTACAAAATAAGTCATTTGAAGCCAATCCCGCTGCATCGCGCGGGTTTCCACACTCGTATATACTATTGAGCGGGGCATTAGCTCTTCACACGCCATTTGTCAAAAGCATATTCACGCAACATTAATTGCTAACTTTCGCAAGTTGGCAAAAATAGTCTCTGAGGTTCAAGTGGTGCTGCAAAATAAGTCCTGCATCATTAATTGCAATCTATAACAATCTGACAAAAATAGTCCCTAAGGTTTAAGCGACGTTGCAAGGTAAGTCCTGTAGCATTAATTGCTAACTATAGCAACCTGGCAAAATTAGTCCCTAAGGTTTAACTGTCGCTACAAAGTAAGTCCTTTTAAGCCAATCCCGCTGCATCGCACGGGTTTCCACACTCGTATATACTAATAGGCGAAATTGAACGGGTTTCAAAGCGATTTTTTACGGAGCCCGTTTTTAACTAATTAGGCTTTTCATTGGTGGATTTTTTAATTATCATGTAAAGAGTAACTCATACACAGTGCTTTAGTGCCCCATCTGGCAAACTCTTATTGGCTTATGTGTGTTTGGTCTTCCACTGTTCATGGTACGGTCCCCGTAATTGCACCGTAATAGCATGATTAAGTTCTACACAGCTACACTTATTAAGTCGGTGGTTTAACACCATTTCCAGAACCTCCCATCACCCATATAAAAAACACAAGGTTTTCTCTCAAGAAGAATCCATACACACACTGCCAGCCCGATGGAAGATCATGTACATGCATCCATAAAATGATATGCAAAACCCTCATTAATCCAATATCAAAATTATCTTGAATATCTTCAATTACAGGTAATTGATTCTACTTAAATCTATTTTTTATTTTCTTAAAGGCTAAATCAAGTTTGTAATTTTGTTAACCCTAATTACTTAGAAAAAGCAATTATGGTGCAAGAGTTACAGAAGACTCAGGGTTTAGATTATATATATATATATATATATATATATATATATATATATATATATATATATATATATATATATATATATATATATATATATATATATATATATATTTTGGGCTTTAGTGATTTGATTACAGTCAATCATGGTGCAACAGTTATGGTTTCTATTTTTGGGGGACATATAAAAGATAGGGTTTCAATTTTGGGAGCTTTTATTTATACTCGGCTCATTTTCGATTAGAAGTATGTTTATGCTTTTGGCTATACATCTTTACCTGAGCTTCATTACTAACAGTGTTTTGATTGTTTTTTATGTCATGTGTGAATTTTGTTGTTAAAATTGTGAAAAAGAAATTATATCTTGGCTTGGCTTATTTGGTCTTATGGTTATATTTTTGGCTATAGGTAACAACATTATTCGTGGAAAAACTAATTTTGGGATGTCAATTTGTGTTCAGATTTTGGTTTGGTTTCGGGTGAGATTCGCGTGTAAATGGAGCAACTGATTTTGTGATTGACTAATTTGGTGTTTGGAGGAAATGGAGCACCTGAGTTCTTTTTGGAGTTCGCGATGTATGTATTTTCTACATATGTTTTAGATGCGTGATGTGTCCATAATTTATTTTGAACTTCGGGGTCTAATTGTTGATGGTTTTGATATAAAAAAAAGTAGTGTGGTGATCTCTTAAAGTGTGTCAAGTGTCTTTGATTCTAATATCCAAATTTGAAAGTTTGACCGTTTGTAGTTGGATACAGTGTATAGATAACTTATTGACGTGAAGTTTTTTTTATGCAAATGCAGCTGGCAACACTTATGGGCCACACAAATGGAATTATACACCTTGCAATCTCTCCTGATGGATAGACGATTGTGATTGGATCCGGAGGTATTGCACAGGTCGTGTCTGCGAGCATTGTTGGGGATATGGTTCTTGCAACTGCATACGGCTATGTGATGCTGATGGGTTTGCGGCTTGCTGATGCTGATGGCATCACGGTTAGCAACATTGCAATTTTACTTCAGGCGCTAAATGTGACGATTGAGGAAGTTTGTGATAAACTTTTTGAAGGTAATATTCTTTGATTCAACAACATTTTCATTAATAAGTTAAGGATTGTGATGATTTATTTATATGTTTTTGGGACTACTTTTTTAAAAGAAAGAAAGAGGTGCATTAGTCGGTCAATATTTTAGACAATAACTTAGTATTGTAAGTGTTAAAATATCATTGAAATAATGGTTGGGGGTGGCCTGGCTATTATTAACAGATAAGCATCCCTAACTACAGGTAGCAAATTCACCCAATTTACTCAAAAATGGGTCTATTTGTGTTTCAACTTTTAGACATCCAACTAAAACAGGTTTGTGTTTAGTGGGTGGAAAGACAAGCAACTCCATGACGAAATGAATAAAGTTATTAGCGCAATGATAATGTGTTTTCAATCGTGGTTAGCACATTAGTTATTTATAAAAATTTATAACGCTTTTAGGCGCGTTGCTAAAAAATGACCTGTTACCCAACCTGCCCATCTTGGAACTTTTGGTAAGAGCTGCAGAAAAAGAGATACTGAGTACTGGTTGGAAATCATGCAAGTTAGTATTGTTTATTTAAAATGGACGGGAAGGTATGTGTGGATCATGATCCTTTATAAAAGAACAAGCCAAAAAGTGTTGGTGACAAATGATGAAAATAAGTCACACTCATAAACAAACAGGCTTGAAAAAATCAAATTGACAGAGTAATCAAACGTAATATAGAGAGACGCCATGGGGGATCATGTAAGGTAGCGTTTGCTTTACAAGTTTGATGTCGTAGTCGTGTATGATTTATTCCATTTTATCAATAATGAGTAGATGTAGTAAAATATTTTTTCATAATTTCTTTAACTGCATGATAATCTTTAATGATTCAAAAAGAGTACTAAATGATAATCTTTAACTGCATGATAATCTTTAAAATATATTTTCATAATTTCTTTGAATAGGAATTTGAATCAATAATGAGTAGATGTAGTAAAATATTTTTTCATATTTTCTTTTTGCAGGAACATTGCATCAATTTGCATCTCTGATGGTAACAAAGACATTGGCAAATATTGCATTTTGCTAATTTGAGATGATGTTCGATATTAACTATTATTATATGTAAAAGCATAGACTTTTGATTATTTTTCAAATAATGATAACATATGTATTGTTTACGTCCAAAAAAATGTGTGCACTTGGCTAACATCTTTTTACTTTTTGCTATGTATAGTTTTAGTCTCTGCCGAGGCACTGATTATTTTCTTTTACGTTTACTTTCTGTTATGTACTCTATAGTTTTACATCCAAAAAAACATGTGCATTTGGCTAAAAGTTGACCACTGCCGAATTAATCATATAACAGCTCCTTAACTTCATAACAAGATGATCGCCCATCCGATACGCATATTATGCAAAATTTAATCGCGTGAAACCATTAAAAAAAACCTTAATAAAAAACCGTATACAAAATGTAGGATAATATAACGAAAAATCCCCGCAGCAACGCGCGGGCAATCTTGCTCGTTATACTTTATAAAACAAATAACATTTTTAAATATCACACATTTTCTCTCTTCCACTTTTCTTTCAACCCAATCCAAAATTCTAATCCTATTCAAAACCTATAACAAACCAAACACACCTTTAATGATTCAAATTCCACAAAACTGGGTCATGATGCTTAAGACGTGGTAGATGGGTTAGAAAAATATAGATACTATTATATAGAGGTTAAAGTTAGAAAATATAGTCAAAATATATATCTATGTGGCTAACTATAATACACATCAAAAGTAAAATCTCATTTTTTTTATTTCAGGATAAGGATATGTAACAAAGATTTAAAGAAGAAAGTTTAATAAAAAGAAAGATATGTTTTAAAAAATAACTTATAAAAATGAGTTAAAAATTATGTGTTATATGATATGACATGTGATTTGGACACTTTTAAAAGAGTAACTAGTTGATATTAGGTACCGGTTATCGAAATTATCTCAAATTACTTTCATTAAACTATATAAATAGTTCAGTTACACAAGTGACCAAGAACGCAAAGTACTATGACTTAGTAGCAAGTTTTGATAGTGCAATTATTTTATTAACAAGTTTTGATAGTATAGTGACTTAATTGAAAGAAAAAACACAATATATGATAACTTTTGTGTATATTAAACCTGAAATCTGTAATTTTTTCTCTATTTTCATATGATTCTATCATATTTGCAGGTGTTTCAATCACATGGGTAGCAAGAGAAGAAAGATAAGCAAGGTGCTCTTGTAATGAAATATAAGGTTGGGTGTAATAGGACTTCAAAGACACGGTGTCCCCTTCCAACGACACGTCATCCTTAAAAATCCATCTTCCACAACGTGTCTTAGACCAGGTCTTGAGAGATATTGGTCTTGCGCACGAGTGACTTGTGAAGTTGGTTTTGTGTGCGTCGTGATGTTGGTTTTTGAGTGATATTTTTCGGTTGACTGGGGTAAGTTTGTGTGATGAAGTTGATGTGGCGCAAAGTTAGTGGTAATAATGTTGGCACCATTATACTTAACCTAACAATGTTATTTTAAAAAATATTAATGAATACATAAACGGTAAAAATAACCCCCAATTTGAGAATCGCAATCCATCTAATTCTAAATAAGTTAATATGTACTTGAATTTATTTTGTTTTTTTTTTCTAGAATTTGCAGACACTGAAATACCTGGTAACTTAATTCTTTAATGATTTCACAATAATATGATCTTTGCCCCCAAAAATCCAAGAAAAGATCTAATCTTCAATGATATCAAGCTCTTATCATTTATTTGGATCTTGACTAGGGCTAAACTACCATATGTAAATTGGATAGTGTTTTGATAAACTGTATATGTCACACCCCAAAAATGTCGCAGCGGAAAGGTAACCGAGGCGTGACGTTCATAGCACAAAGATAAGAGTATAAAGAACGACCTTTATATGAGTCGTTTTGAAAAGATACATTCGGTTAAGTAAAACAAGTTTTGACAATAATAAGTTTCAAAAGTACAAGTCCCAAATGAAAAGAAGTTAAAAGTTCACATCGAATGTTATGACATTATTAGAAAAATCTTCATAATGAAATGTCCGTGAAATGAGACTCTATGCATGATGCTCCAATGCATACCGGCCTAGATAAGTCAACAACCTGAGAAATACATGCGAACAAACAAAATGTCAACAAAATTTCAGTGTATGACCATTATAACAAATACGATGTCATAGAAATGAATGCCCCGGTAGATAAGTCAACAACCTGAGTAATACTATTGTCCTAAACTCATGACCCCGAAGCATTAATGTAATTTGTATGCATAAATGCTCATGTAAATGAATGCCCCGGTAGGTGTCTAGCCAAACACCTAGTACGCTCTCAAATAGTATGCGTCTTTTTACCCAGTTGGTGTGACCAACCCAGACGAGGGTGTGAACCCAATAGATCTATTCACAACATTCGCTCTCACAAATAACTAATGGTTCATGATATGTGGGGACTTAATGACTAATGTGGTAACTTAGGCAATAAGTAAAGGTTTTATGCACTTGTATCCGTATATAAAAGCAAGCAATGTATTCTCACCCCGATTATTTTAAAACAAGTATATATATGTAAAAATCGGGGCTATGAAACTCACCTCAAGCAAAGTAGTACAATCGGGAAATAATCACAAGTAACGAGAGTGCAAAGTACTTAACATGACATAATTAAATAACGAGGCGATTTAGGCATATGAGAATGAAGTGCAATAATGCATATGTGTTTTTATAAACTTTACATCACCCGTACATGTTTGTGTTTAAGTTATAGAAGTCCAAATGTGATTGACGCAAAAGTTCAACAATAAAATTTAAGTTTGTAACATTTTTGAAAATGGTTTTTGTCCATTTTTGGAGGGTAGTATCTCGCTCGTTCTTTACCCTTTTCGCCTAATTCCAACTCTAACATTTAGTACACCATGAGATCTACCTAACGTCTATATACCATTTTCCAGGAATCGGACGTTAAGACACTTAAAAATCGACTCAAAGTAGTGCGATCAACTTGTTTTTAAAATAAAGTTCACACTTTTTACAAAAACGACTTTTACCCGACTTTACGAGGCCGTATCTCATCCGTTACTTAACCGTTTGACATGAATCTAGATTTTCTAGACACTACTCCGCGAGGACTAACTAAAGTTACTTGAAACATTTTTCCCAATTCGGACTCAAAAGTGCTTAGAAATGGCCTTGAAACAGCTAGGTGAGCGCAATTTTGACACTTAAAAAATGTGCAGTTTTTCAGAAAATGACTTTTGTCCATTTTTAAAACGCCGTAACTTCTACGTTATAAATCCGTTTTAAGTGATTCAAGCTGCCACGTTTAGCTTGTCATGTATACTACCTATTTATATTGTTCAAGGTTCCTAAATCCAATTCTAATATGCACGAATATAGCTCGCAAAACACCGATCAACAATATATATTACACGTTTAACGCTATATTTTTGCAAATAAAAACACATAACACTTCCATGGTTCTAAACCTTTGAACAATCCAAACTCATAACAACATAAATAAGTGTTGTAATATATTTTTAACATCAAACTCCTTTTTAAATGCCAAATCAAGATTAAGAACACAACATAAGATCTTTTACACTTTTTTCTTTATAAAACAATATTTTTAAACACAAACTAGTATAGATGATGTAAATAGATGTAGAAATGATGTATGTAAAAGAAAATGAATAGTAATGATGCTTACTCGTGATGATGTAGAGTGACAATCAAAGAACTAATATAACCCAAATTATATATATAATCCCAAATATTCAAACCAAAGCACCAACTACTAGACCTATTACCCAAATATCTTGAAAAAATCCTGAAAAACTTGAAGAAAATGGTAAGTGTGTGTGTGTCATGTGTTTTGGGAGAGTAAAGGAAGGAAAGGGTTTTGATTTTGCAAGTATGACTAGCTAGTTAGTTCCTTTTATAGTGAAGTAAGGAAGTAATAAGGTTAAGACTAAATGGCATGGTACTCATTTGGTGTGTTCAATTTAGGTTAATGACAAAGTTGGTTGATGTTAATGGGGGACGTACATGCTAATGGCCAAGGGGAGGTGGGGAACAATGGGTACAAGTTGGTTGTATAACAAAACAAAACTAGCATGTGGGTTGGAAAGGGGGGGGGGGTCGTGGTACCAAGTCGGGGGGGGGGGGGGGGTTGTTTATTTTTTTTTGAATGTATTATGATATAGTGTGTAAAGGTGTAAAAGTGGTGAATGCATGCATGAGTTAAAATGCAATATGTATGCATTTTTAGGTAAGTTTGTAAAATAAATGCACGTGACGTGGAATATGCTCGTAAAAATCATAACACTCTAGTTATGTGTAGACTGATCTTAGTCTAAAGCTTGTACGCGTTCAAAGACGTTTTTCGCAATATGTGGGTGACCTAGAAAAATGTCGGTTTATGTTAAATGTCGTTTTCTGGTTTACGCGATTTAACCTAACGGTTATGTAAACGTCCAAAGTGAATAGTTTTAAGTTTAGAGACTAGTAATGACCTAAAAAATACGAGTTGGTACAGTATAATGATGTATCATCACTTATGTAACATTTTCCTCCTAGCTCTTTGTTAAGCTTTTAATTTCATTGCTGTTAAAAAAACCAAATAAGTTATCAAGCATAATATTAGTTGAACAACTAATGAATTTGTAAAGTTTGAAGATTGTCAGGGACAACAATGGCTGCTTTAGAAGGCAGTTGTTGAAAAAAATGGTTCAAGGAATCTTCCTTTGTGTTTTTATGGCCATATAGAAATGGAGACACAACATGTGTAATGCTTATCTAGAGTTGTTGTTTATGTATGGTATGTAAAGTAAGGATTAGTGTAAGTTTATGGTGAGATTGGGCTAGTCATGTGTTTGGTTTCCCTTGAATGGTAAGAACCCCAAGATAAGAGTGTTTATCTAAAGCCGGGTAACACTCACATACAAATAGGGTTTAGTGTATGTAAATATGGAGAAGATGGACTTAGTTCTTTTCATGAAATACATGTGTATTTATAGGGATCAATTTATGGTTGTACGTGATCCGTGTTTGTGATCCGACGGCTTTAGAGGACCTACGTGAAGGTCATCCTATAGAGGAGACAAGAATGACATGTGGCGTGGCATCCTTGGCTCTTGACGTTATGAGAATATTCGTACGAGGCACGATCTGCATGTCATAACGAAATGCCCGCGACACTACCTATGCACCAATTAATTAGGCATCTACTTGTGGTGATAGTACAATCACGGTTTGAAGGGAAAACCGTCATGCCAATTGTTTCCAGGAGATTGATTCTCCATTCGAGACTTGTTGTGACATTGATCAGTATTTGCATAGAGAGTTGATTCTCCGTGCACAATATTGTTACACCCGAAATTTTGAGGTATCGTATTCGAGTATATTATTACATTTTAGTTTATTGAAGGGAAAAATAAAATTACAAGGATGAGGGATACAACGCACACTATCACATGCACATTAGAAACTTGGTCGCTGGAAAATTTAATCAAATTTTTATTGTCGCTACATCACATGAGTACCAGTACATCACAAAGCATTGGAACATCTAATCTTAGTGCTAAAAAAATGGAAATGATATTTATAAAAGTGAAATTTTCGTTCATTCATTAGATCATTGTTTATTCATTCTACTTCAACCAAATATCATCGACTTTAAAGTTATTAGTAATAAGATATTGCAATCGAATAAAACTGCTCGAAGAAAAAAACTTGAATATATTATATCTTTGTGGTCGCCTTGTCATGATGATGAATATAACAAACAACTTTCTTTTACCCTAAGTACCAACTCCTAGTTTATCTTGATCTTTTCGTAATTAGACGATATGTGGTAAATGTGATTTATCAAGTGCATTTTGTGATAATGCGGTGAAATCTATATAAGATGATTGAGGGCCGTCTCATGAATCGGCGAAATTTTTGAGAGCCCTGTACGAAATTATAATGAGGTCTTTTGTTAAGTAATATTATATATAAAGTATCACATTTTATAAAATATAATGCAATTAGTTATTTAAACGTTCTAACATATTACTCATTTAAGATATTTTACCATCTAAATACTTTTTTGTTCGTGAAAAATATGTCTACACATGCATATTATTATTAACAGGACAAATTTTGGGGCCCTAAAAATTCTGACGTTCTGAACGGTCGCTCACCTTACACATCTTAAAAAACGACCCTGATGATTGCTCGGATACGAGTGCTTGGCTGCTTGCCCCTTGCATGAATTTAATATTCCAACCTTTGGGAGTGGACCATAAACAATATATCTTAACCATCTACACGACGTGGGCTCGTAATTTGTTTAATAACCCAACCAAATATAGTTAGGGATATCTTTTTTTTTTACGTTTGTAAGTGTGCTCGGATCTCGGTAAAAAACTAAGTGTATGTGAACTTTTTGATTGACCCGTTGGATGGAAGATTCACATTCAGACCGGCAAACATTTTGATGTTTGGATGGGTTGGAGAGAAACATGCGTGTGTGGATCTAACACGGGTTTCTCCTCTCATAAGTTTGAGTAGCCGGGGTTTTACAGTAGGATAAGCTGCTTTGAAAGTTGTCTCGTACAAAATAGCAAAACACGAGAAAGCGTGCATTGAAAATCAGCATGTTGTTATTCCTTTCGCATTTGATACTTTTGATTTCCTTGCACCTTAGGAAGTGGTGTTCTTGTTGGAAAAATTGTTTTGCAAACTGAGTTTTGCAAATTTTTGGACGCTATTTAATATATGTTTATGTTATATATATTTATATTACTTGGTAGCTTTGCGTTCTCCTTGACGAGAGCTTCGCAACGAGCTAAAGCTTGTCCAAAATGGAGTTGAAATGAATGAGATATCGTGTCTCAAAGTGAGGCACTTGAAACATGAAAATTGGAAAAGAGGATATATCCCACATCGCCCAAAACAAGAAGTGAATGATTGTTTATAAGGAAATCATAGCATTGTCTATCAAATTCCTTTAGGTTGGTTATGCTCCCACCCCTACGTGCGCGCGCAGAGGGGTGCAGAAAATGGGATTTCCGGGCCAAAATGAGTTCGAAGCTTCTGAGCCCGCACGACCTGCGGACACGAATGCAGCTCCGAAGCCTCGCATACGTGCGTATCTTTTAGCTGCAGATTCAAATACATAGAAAAACGAAACTCCAAAGTAACTATCCTACAATCTCTTCGATCAGAAACGCTCAAGCTTTCAGGCAAGTTGTCTAGTCCGGCTGTACAACAGCTGCGTACGTTGTACCCTGGGAAACAGACGGCGAATATGTTTTAAGGGAATCGTGTTCAACACGAGCCTCGTGCAATTGTCTTTACTGTTTTCGTTTAATACAGTTATATAGTGTTTGTCTTCTGCTTCTCCATTCTGTCTGTTATTTAAATTTCTGTCATTTATTTATTGTAATTATAATCTGATTTTTATAAATAAAGTGTACACCGTTTCCTACAGTTCTTCAATAGAGTAACGAGTTATGCATAGTAATATTTTGACACCTAAATCCATAGATGTAGTTTTCAAAAAATTGGTTTTGCTATTCAAAAAAGACTAACGGCTCAACTTGTTGCTCGTTTGACTTCCACCGTTATATTATATTTATGAATAAAATATAGTTAATAGAATAGGCACAGGTTTATAAACACCAATCTATTGTCGACAAATGTGTCTATAGTGACTAGTGAGATAATAAGTAATGAGATGGCATATTCTCTAGTTCAATACCGAAGTTCTTAACTCGACTTGTGGACCTACTCTTCGTATTGTACTTTATTACCTAACAACTCAGCTCTTTTAGGAAACCTCCACTAAAACTGCAACAAACAAGACTGTTTCTTACACACACACACACTAATGGATTCTGATTCCGGTGCCGGTCAACACATTCATCAAAACATTGTCGTGTTACGCCATGGTGACCGGATCGACCACTTTGATCCGTTGTGGACTAAGACAGCTTCTAGGCCATGGGATCCGCCGTTGATATTAGACGGGAAAGTTAGAGCATTTTCTACGGGTAAGAAGCTTAACGATAACCTTGGGTTTCCGATCCATCGTGTCTTTGTATCTCCGTTTCTTAGGTGTCTCCAGACCGCATCCGAAGTTGTTCATGCTATTTGTGCTGTTGGTGATGACAGTGTTACTCATATGAGCTCTGCTGATGGTGTTGTTATCGATCCTTCTAAGCTTAAGGTCATACCCATCATTCCATAATGTTTATTTATTTATGTCAATAGCTAGTGTTCTCTTTTTAAGAAGTTTTTAATTAACTTAGATATTGGCCTTTGGTTAAGAAATGTTATAGGTGTCTGTTGAGTATGGACTATGTGAAGCTTTAAACACTTCAGCCATACTACCCGAGAGCGCCCCTAAAGATGGAGACTTTGGTTTTAATATATCTGAATGTGAAAAACTCTTACCAAAAGGGACAGTTGATTCAAGTGTAGAACGAGTTTACAAAGAGGTTATAAAACCACACCCTCTTTATATATATATCCTCGCAACAATGTAGTTTCTATGCGCGTTATTAAAATTTTATGATATATGTTATCAGTTGCCCAAATGGGAAGAGTCGGCAGAGGGTGCTAGAGACAGGTACAAAGACACCATCAAGTTGCTTGCCGATAAATACCCGACTGAAAACTTGTTGCTAGTTACTCACGGTAACTTTATTTTTTGTTTTATTGTTTCCTGAAACTCAAGTTTCATAATGTGCAACACTTAAGTGACAGGTGATTTACAATGTTCCTAACTTCTTAATTATATGTGCTAAAGCTGAAGGAGTTTGGGTCGCAGCAACTGCATATACACCAGAGGAATTGACGGTGTACGCTATAGATTATTGTGCATATGTAGTATTAGAACGAACAATTGTTAGTACAGAAAACGAATCAATCACACCCGGAGAATTTAAGTTGTGTACAAATCAAGGGCATACTGGCGTTTCTACTCGGCCCGGTGCACAAGAAGCTGATGATGTATGTAAAGTGAAGTAAAAGATCAAAGGGTAACAACAAGAAGCTGATGATAGCGTTAAGGAACCATAATCACCATCCTATGAGAAAAAAATTTATATGTACTTGCTTTTGGTTGGTGTAATATCAGTTAAAATGCAATTTAATTGCAAATAAGGAGATGATTCTGTTTTATGAATAAAGTGAATGCAGCATAGTATTAAGGAAATCGATCTTGTTTTCTAGTTTGTAAAGTATGTGGCGTTTACTAAGAAATCATTATGAATTTGTTAATGAAAACTACTGGTGTGAGTAATTTCCTCCTTTTTTCTTCGAAATTTGTTGGTGTTTGATGTTATTGTTGAGTTTGTAGTGGATGCATAGTTTTTTAAAATATATTTTGCCTAACCAGTAGCGATTAGAGTTATAAACAAATTTGTTATTTAACAGTTGCAGGTTATCGATGTTTTGCAAGAAGTATACTGATAGCGCAACAGTTTAATTTCTTTATTTCTTTTAATAAACATTGCTTATTACACCACCTAGCAGCTTAACGAGCACGCAAAAACGATCATGGCCAGGAGAGATAGAGTCGTAAAACTAAAACCGAATGGGCAAGTAGCCAAGTAGCCATATATGTTTTAAAACTAACATCGTTCGGTCTCTAAAAAAATAGTTTTGCCAAAAGTTACGATCTGTCTTGCATTCTAGTCTTATTTATTGCTATTGTTCTTTCCATTCACGCGTTGTTAGAAAATGTAAACCCCGTAGGTTATTATGTATATCGAGGCATAATATACATAAAGGTTATATGGGTGGAAACTTAGAAACCTAAACCCACAAATGGGTTTCGGCGTATTTGTCATCTGATACTCCTTCACAATTCGAACGACAAAAAATCGCGAAAGTTCGAATTGAAAGAAAGAATTAAATTATCAAAAAATAAAGCTAAACATAAATACAAAACTAAAGATAGTTATCTTGAAAAAAATAAATCAATACTTTGATAGATACTCAGTAGCTGCGGATAAGCGTAATCTTAAAAGATTATTGTTTTTTTGATGATTATCTGGACTTATGACGGAGTGTCTGACCGGTGGAGGTAGCGGATTATAGTACGCTTTCCAAGGAATTTAATTGTGAATCCACGGCTGCTGGCGGTGTCAGCTAACTATAAGCGGTTTGAGACTTATAAGCAAAACAGTCAGTCGGTTGTATATTAAAAACACGATGGCTTGTTACACAGCATGGCGGTAGCTTCATAATGCTTTTCTTCGGAATTTCAATACTACGTCAAATGCCAATGGCACATTTGGCACTAACGATGTCAATTAACTCCTTATGGTTTGGGAGTTATGGTTGAAACAACGGTTTTTTTTTTTTTTTTTTTTTTTTTTTTTTTTTTTTTTTTTTTTTTTTTTTTTAACGTTAGGGATACGTCGACGACTAGAGTTTGACGGGATGACACAAAGGTGGTGACTCAAGGTCGACTAGGTCAAAGGATCGACATGCTCGGATATCATATGTTAGACAATGTAAATCTCATAGGTTACTAGCAGGGTACCCGCGCGTTGCAGCGACGGGTACCCTGAAATAAAAATTTTCGATAAATTATGTATTTTAGTTTATTATGTTCTTTTTAACAATAAATTTACGGATATCAAGAATTTCGTATAGCCCGTGCCGGTTCGGGCTCGAACCCGTTGGCCCGTGTCTGCTCGGGCTCGAGCCCGTTTGGTCCACGCCTGTTCGGGCTCAAGCCCATTTGGCCCGTTGCCCGTTCGGGCTTAAATATTTGTATAATGTATTTTATTATTTGTAGTAGTGAAATTTAATGCAGGAATTGTGTTTAATTTGGTTGTACAATATGCTTGATAATTTGTATTTCTTATGTAAGGGGTGTTTTAATAACTGTATTAATTGTATTTATTGACCAGTTAAATAATTGACTACATCAAATAGCATTAATGTGGTGTTTTGTTGTACATTGTGCTTCTTGTGTTGTACGTCTGAAAATTATGTGCATTAAAGTGTTGTACACTATGTTTCTTTTCTTGTAAGTAGTAGTCATTAATAACATTGACCACTTTAATAGCATTAATGTTGTAAGTCTGAAAATAAGTGCAAATTACATCATGCTTTATTTGTTGTACACTATGCTTATTTTGTTGTAAATCTGAAAATTGGTTGCAGCTATTGTACATTGTGCTTAAATGGTTGTAATTTCTCATGAAGGGGTGTTTTTAATAGCATTAATGTTGTTTGATATAATTTTGATCTTAAAATGACACCACGCTTTATTTTGTTGTACAATATGCTTACTTTGTTGTAATTCTGAAAATTGGGTGCATTAAATTGTTGTAAACAATGCTTAATTTCTTGTACGTCTTAAAATTAAGAGTGAGGTGCCTTCGTGCATTATAAGTAGTATAGATAATAGTTTATCGTGCTATTATAATCTCTCACAAAGTAAGAGTTTATCGATGAAAAATGTAACAAAACTCATATAGTCATATGTTTACATAGCGGGTAACTATATAGCAACGCGTGAATATATCTTTTCAGGCGCCGCAACGCGCGCCCATATTAAACCTCACGTTGTAGTTTTCACTATGACGAACCTATTAAAAGGTTTATAAAATTATCACCTTGTATAATGTCGAAACACCATATTATAGTAGAAGTAAATCAATTTAGCCCTTGTGTGGTATACAAGGCGGGGCTTTGTTTCATGTCATTGATTATTGCATGGTATTTTGTTTAAGTAGAAAATGGGCCGGTTGTTTGGTGTTGGGTTCGTCGGAATAGCACTCAATATACATATATAAACAAAATACAGAAAGATTATTGACAACAACAAAACTCATAAACATGTTGTATTTTTCATTTATATTAGGTTTGTACAATGTATATTCGAAAAAAAATAATTATCTATATATATAGAAGGGTACCCGCGCAATGCGGCGGCGGGTACCCGGTGACTATTTTTGTGTTGATCAAATGTGCTTCATTTTAAGCTATATATCTCCCCTACGTATTCATTTTCAATACACACTTCTTTCAATTTCTCAACACACAAACGGTGACATTTCTTATCGGTTAAGTGAATCTAGATAATGGATTAATCCCGATCTCGTCAATACAATATAACCCCAAAATTAGTCGTTTTGTCATTACAGAGCCCAACGTAAACACTAACCTCAAAACAATTTCAACTAAAATTAAGCATTAACCAATCAACAAAATTCGATTAACACTTTGCATTGATTTAATAGCAAAATTGATAAAAATATTTTCATTATAAGCAAGATGTTGAATTTGAATTTTTAAGCATTTTATTAATATAATGTCATAAATGTATTATAGACGACGAGACGAAAAAAAAAAAAAAAAAAAAAAAACCTTTTAACTAACAACTAAGATTTTCGATTTAAGAGTATAAATAAGTCCAACGAGCATTATAGCCTTATTTGTTTATAGTAAAATCGGCCCCTCGTGGAAATCCAATAGAAGCCCAACACAAATCCTAAAGTCCCCTACATTATAGTACCCTAAAGTCCCACTCTAGAATACGCAGTCACAAAACAAGATATAAACTTTTCATTCCCATCTACTGTATGCAAATCTGAACACAAAACAGAATATTGTGAACATACAAATCACAACCCTTTTATTTTTCTTCTATGCACGAACCAAAACAACCATAAATCCCCTTTAATTCTTGCTGTATTCAAACCCACAATATACAAAGACCACGGTGAAACCACAAAGACAATGACTTGATGAAGTGGGTTTCGAACCCAGGTAGGTATACTTTGTTATTATTCTGTAAACGAAACCAAGGTAGGATAGGAACATGTTTGTTCTTGTTCTTTCTTTATAGGTTTCGAATATTTAAAAGAAGCTTTATGCTTTATAGATCGATGATGGTTGTTCAAGCTTGTTAAATCTTTTAAAGATTTGTAAACAAGTGAAACTGAGATCTCGTTTCCTTTCGTTTTGTATTCGAGTCTTGTTATGTGGAGGCGAAATCTGCAGTGGTAGTGGTGGTATGGAGTGTATGAGGCGATGTGTATGTTATTGTTTTAACCAAAAAAGAGAAAGGGAGACGAATATATTTGTGTTTTATCTTAGTTTATATACAATTTGAAGTGTGGTGGCTGTTACTATGATGATAGGTTTAAATTGGCTGTTACAAAGTCTTTGAAATCGGTTGTATCAATATATGAACTGTTATACAAGTGGTCATTTAATTTTGTGAATCAATATATGAGGAACTGTTACAAGTGGGTATTTAATTTTGTGGTTACCTTACGTCTGCATTTGAACTATGTAAATGGATTGTAATTAAAAAAATGTATTTAACACCATTATTTGTTACGTTTGCAAAATTAATACAAGCAAAACTAATACAAGCAAAATGTATTTAACACCATTATTTGTAACGTATTGGTCATAAAGTCTTGAATTTTTCCGCAACCATAAAGTGGTCATAAAGCCTTTTTTTACTATTGACTAAATGGATAAATGGATCCTTATTTCTTAATAAGGAAATGTTTTTGGTCTTACAATTTTAAGACTACCTCTTTTAGCAAGTCCCAAATGTATTATAAAGTAGTATAGATTATGTTTATTGAGACACAATATATAAAAGTTATATGAAAGTAAACTTAAAAACTTTAAACACACAAACCAACTTGAGCTTATTTATCATTTAATAGCACACAAGTTAGGAGTTTTAAATAATTCATTAAGTCTTATGACATAACGATACAAACAGTTTTAGTGGTGTGCCTTGTCAACTTATAATGGCGATCATAGTGATGTGTGACATAGTGCTAAAATCAAATATTGTAAAACTAGAAACGGTGACAATTTAGTGTTAAGGCTTGTCGCAGTGGAAGCAAAAACATCGGTTGGGTGTGCAAATTTTTTGTGCACAACCGATTTAGACATCAAGCAAAGCCAATGCGAAGGTGGGGCGGCACATCGGTCGAGCAAGGATAAAATGGAACATCGAGTGACTTTTAGACCGATGTCAAATGCAACATGATGTGCCCGGTTGGTGCAAGTTTTAAATTTATAAAAGGTGAATTACCAATATTACCAATAACACATACGAGCAAGTATACTCGTCCGTTATAGCAAGATTATGAAGGTAAGTCGGGATCGTTCGCAGGGATTTGAGTGAATCTAAACACAAGTTTGAATTAACGGAGTCTATCAAAAACATATAACAAAGCAAATAGGTATAATGAAATTCAGATGATTAAAAATTACACTTGCTTAAACTAGTTTCATATCATAGATTAATGTGATTGTGTTAACTACTTAACATGTTGGTTGTGATAATTAGTTGAAAACTAATCTATTGTTCTTACAAGTTAAACCTTCGTCAAGATTTTAATTTATGAAAACAAGCATTAAGTTTAACCAATCAATTCAAGATCAATTCAAGTTTCATAAGTTTACCTATATAAACTTAAACACAAAAACATCCACTTGTTCATCAAATTGCTTAAGAAATGGTCAATACAAAAGGTAACCGATCATAGACAAAAGGCTACAAATGATTCTCAACAACTAATCTTACGACCATTTAGATGTTTCCAACCAATCCAATTTGATAATCAAAAAGCGTTTCTATTACAACCACACCTTAGTTCCTTTGTATAATCAAGAATAATGGGTAAAAACAATCATCCATAGACAAAATGATTATGACTAGTTGAAGAACACGAAGTTCTTTCGACCCCAACGATTACTATCAATTAGCCAAACTTGATTAACAAATGTCACTATGAAACTTTAGCACAATTGGGTCTTAGAATTAACTTGAAATTGAATTAAAACATGTTAACACAATCACTAACTAATCATATGATAATCAACATCATTTAAGCAAGTGTATAAAGAAACTAGCCACTCATAGCAAACATGAACATAAACTCATAACTTTGATCATTAGAAAACATGATTAAAAGTCTTACAATGCTTGAAATAAGATTACAAATGATGAAGTAATGATTCCCAAAGGATCGTGGTGGACTTCTTGGTGTTTTGGCCTCCAAAGGTGGAACTTCTGGAACTCCAAACTTCTCTGGATTTCTAAGGACGAATTTTAAGAGTTTAAGACTTGGTTTGATGAGTAGAGAGATTTGTAATTGAGGTGTGTCTCATATGCTCACAATTAGCCTCTATTTATACTAATTCCAAGGCCTAGGGTGTTAAATGCTTAACTTGGCCTCCAAGGAGTAAGGAAGGGACTAGAATACACCAAGAGAAAGACCTAGAATCGTTTGGATGCAAAGGGGAAGCTTAGTGATGAAGATTTGACAACTGCAGCTTCTCCATTCGGATCGGTTATATGACCAACCGATCCGGCTGGTCTTCAATAATAACAAACCGACCGATCCGGTTGCGGATTGCGACCGATCGGATGGCTATGGCAAAAACACTAATTCTGACCAAATTCCAACCGATTCGGTTGAGGGCGTAACCGGATCCGGTTGGATCTTCTGAGATACAAAACTTGATCTTTTCTCTTCACTATGTCTTGTAGAACTTGGTTCTTCAATCACTAAGGTCTTCAAAGGTCCTTGAGATTTAGACTTTACTGAAGCGGGAATCTTCGATTAGCTGCATATTTCCACATTTTCCTCCATTTCCCTGCACTTGGTTATAAACACTAGACAAACATCTCTAGATACGATTAAGTACTAAAATCACGCAAATATAACCAAATAACAGATATAAAAATACACATAACGCTACTAAAAACATGCACAATATGAGCGTTATCAAATTCCCCCACACTTAAACTTTGCTTGCCCTCAAGCAAATCTAGAAAAAAAAAATCCACTGGTACAAGATCGTGATTATGAAAAATGTGATGCATATCAACCAAGTATAAATACGAGAGAGGATTCATCAATTATACTTTAATAAGGTGGAATATCAAGATGTTTGACAATATCCAATGATTTTCTCGCATGATTAACATTTCAAAACACCTCACGAAAAATAACGGAATATAATTCACTCAATCACTCATTTTTAGTGGAGTAACAAGATAAATCACACTCATTGCTCAGTCGTGATTAGATTATTACCATAAGCTTGTACAAGAAACAAAACTCCACCGACGTGGCGTGAGCACCAAGTAAAAACATCTAAAGAGGGCTTTTATTCGGGTTATAATGATAGGCTTCGGGTTAAGGGTATGGATAAGGCATGGGAATGTTAATGAAATTGGTGTTAAAATAAAAATGAAATCAAGTCTAATACCCAAGTTGCTAGCTACCAAAAATTCCACGAACCAAATAAATGATTATAGCTTTGCTTTCTTCTTTTCCACTTTCCACAGCTTTTCGCTTTTCCATGACAATTGTTCTTCGATCATAGTACATTGGCTATTATTTCCATACTTTCAACACTTTTTTTTTTTTTAACTCATATAACATAACGCATGGCTCAATCAATCACATAGGATGTGGTACTCATAATCATTTGAACAATCTTCACTTTCCATGACACTAGCAACCAACCGTTAGACATTGATATGGGATAGGCTAAGGTTTAAAGTGTAAAATCTTTTTGTATTTTCTGGGTGAAGCAAAAAATGAAAGAGATGGCTCAGAAGGTGTAACTAGGGGTATCTAGTGCTAAAAATGAGCACTACAAATAGGTCCATGTGGGTGGTTAACTAACCAATGAGGCTAGCTAATATATCATTAGATGTAAAATGGAAGGCCATTTGGGTTAAATCCTAAGGTGCCTCTTTATCACACGAATTCACTTATATCGCACGAATGCAATCTCACTGCGGTCTGGTAATGATTTACAAGCACAAGTTCTAGAATAAATAAAATCACCGGCACACTCATAGCAAAAGATCTAAGCATAAAAGATGTATGCTAATAAGAAATAGGCTCAAATCCTCACAATTTAGTGGAAAGGGTATAATATGTGTTAACAAATGTTTATCGATCCCAGAATGGATTGCAATAGTAATCAGAACACATCTTGAAATTTCAAATATTACCAATTTTACCAGTGGAATGATCCAGTTATTCTAATAGATAATCCTAAAAGTGTGAAAACGACTAGATCACAAGGGTAAACAAAATTTTAAATTTAAGCATGAAAACTCTAATTTTTCCTATTCACCCCCCCCCCCCACACTTAAGTTAGACATTGTCCTCAATGAAAAACGAACTTCAAAGTATAGAAATAGGGAAAATAGAGATGAAACCAGATATGTCAACGAGTTTATCAGCTTAAAATTTCTTCTTCATTCCTGGCGTCCACTGGAGAAATCATTACCTGCACACAATCTTATAAACAAACAAAAGGTTTTATTAAAAGGATGGCACCCCCCCACACTTAAGTTCAACCAAAGGTTTAAAACTTTGGGGAGTGACTACAGAAATTCAAATCTGAAACACACGGGTTGCCTCCCGAGAAGCGCTTGTTTTATTACCGAGTCATCAGCCTGACTCGAGTCTTCCCGAATTTATTTAGCTGCAAGGGCAGCTTTGAACATTTTGTAAAGTTCGGGGATATACATGAATTCTTCACCAGTAGCTTCAATATTGTCCCAGACGAACTCAGCAGTTGGTTTCCATGGAACAGTTTGTGGGATTCTTCCAGGAAATGGTGCTACAAAGGTGATAGTTTCGAATTCATTCTCATGGTGTCTCCAGGACACTGTCGCAACTGAAACTTCATTCGTTTGCTCCTTGTCGTAGTATAACTTGATTCGGTGTCCATTAACAATGAAACTTCCACCTTGTTTGTCATAGAGTTCGACATACCCAGATGGATATCCATGTTTAACGACATATGGTCCAAACCATTTTGGTTGTAACTTAGGAGCTTTGAATTTGAATTTCATGTTAAAAAGTAGAACTTTATCTCCGGCTTTGAATTCTTTTCGAATTCGTAGCTTTTTATCATGATAAGCTTTTGTTCTGGCTTTATACAGTTTGGAGTTTTCATAAGCTTGGAGTCTTAATTCATCGAGTTCGTGCAATTGCAGAAATCTTTTCTCTCCAGCTATTTTGAGATCGGTGTTACAATGTCTGAGCGCCCAATAAGCACGATGTTCAACTTCGAACGGCAAATGACAAGTCTTCCCATACAAGAGTCTGTAAGGAGTTGTACCAATTGGTGTTTTATAAGCCGTACGAAATGCCCACAGAGCATCGTCAAGTTTTCTTGCCCATAATGAAGGATTGTCTTTTACTGTTTTTTCCAATATTCTTTTGAGAGCTCTGTTGGTATTTTCGACTTGACCACTAGTTTGTGGATGATAAGCAGTCGCAAATCGATGATGAACTCCATATCTTTTCATAGTTTTTTCCATTTGTTGATTACAGAAATGAGTTCCTCGATCGCTTATGAGTGCTTTGGGAATTCCATAACGAGCGAAAAGCTTTTTGAGAAAATTAACGACGACACGAGCATCGTTTGTTGGTAAAGCTTCAGCTTCTGCCCATTTGGACACGTAATCTATAGCAACGAGAATGTATTTGAATTTGTGGGATTTAGGGAAAGGTCCCATGAAATCTATTCCCCAAATATCGAATATTTCACACACTTGAATGCTTGTTAATGGCATTTCATCCCTTCGAGAGAGATTGGTGGTTCTTTGACAAGCGTCACAGTTTTGAACAAGTGTATGTGCTTCTTTGAATATTGTTGGCCAATAGAATCCAGCATCAAAAACTTTCTTAGCTGTGGTGGAAGGACCATAATGTCCCCCAGTTGGGCCATGGTGACATTCGTCAAGAATTTTACGAGTTTCGGAACCAAAAATACATCTTCGGATCATCCCATCGGGACACATTTTGAAAAGATATGGCTCTTCCCAAAAGTAGTATTTGAGTTCCGAAAAGAATTTGCTTCTTTGAGCATGAGTTAGTCCTTTTCTGAGAATTCCTCCGGCGAGGTAGTTTGCAAAGTCAGCAAACCAAGGATCGTCATTTCCGTCGATGGTCATGAGAGTTTCATCGGGAAAATAATCATCGATTTCTTCTTCTTTCAACTCCTCAAGATTAGGATTTTCGAGACGGGATAAATGATCAGCAGCAAGATTCTCTGCTCCTTTCTTATCTTTGATTTCGATGTCAAATTCTTGGAGTAGCAAAATCCATCGAATAAGACGTGGTTTAGCGTCTTGCTTGGTGAACAGATACTTGAGTGCTGAATGATCGGTAAAAACGACTGTTTTTGAGAGCACAAGATATGATCTGAATTTGTCAAATGCAAAAACGACAGCCAGTAATTCTTTTTCGGTGACGGTATAATTTTGCTGGGCACTATTCAGTGTCTTGCTGGCAAAATATATAGGCCGAAAGTGTTTTCCTTCGCGTTGACCTAAGACAGCTCCAACAGCAAAATCGCTTGCGTCGCACATAAGTTCGAAGGGTAGCGACCAATTAGGTGAAACCATGATCGGAGCACTAGTAAGTTGAGATTTCAGTGTGTCGAAAGCTTTTATGCAATCAGCATCGAAGTCAAAGATAGATTCTTTCTCAAGAAGTTTTGTCATCGGACGAGATATTTTGGAAAAATCTTTGATGAATCGGCGGTAAAAACCAGCATGTCCTAAAAAACTCCTAACGGCTTTGACGTTGGTTGGTGGTGGAAGTTTTGAGATGACATCGACCTTTGCTTTGTCGACTTCCATTCCGGCACTAGAGATTTTGTGGCCAAGCACAATTCCTTCGGTTACCATAAAGTGGCATGTCTCCCAGTTGAGAACAAGATGTGCAGCTTCGCATCTTTCGAGCATTTTATCGAGATTAGAAAGACAAGCTTCGAATGAATCTCCAAAGACTGAAAAATCATCCATGAAAACTTCCATGGAGGTTTCTAGCATGTCTTGGAATATGGCGATCATAAACCTTTGAAAAGTCGCGGGTGCATTGCAAAGACCAAAAGGCATACGCCGATATGCGTAGGTTCCAAAAGGACAAGTAAATGTGGTCTTTTCTTGATCGTTAGGATCGATGGGAATTTGGAAATATCCTGAAAATCCGTCGAGGAAACAAAAGAATTTATTTCCTGCTAGTCTTTCAAGCATTTGATCCATGAACGGGAGCGAAAAGTGATCCTTTCTGGTGGCTTTGTTTAACTTACGATAGTCAATACAAACACGCCAACCGGTGACAGTTCTAGTTGGAACTAGTTCATTTCGCTCATTAGTTACAACCGTCATTCCTCCTTTCTTGGGAACACAGTGAACAGGGCTTACCCAAGGGCTATCTTCAATTGGGTAAATGATTCCAGCATCGAGAAGTTTAATGATTTCCTTTTTAACAACTTCTTTCATGTTGGGATTGAGTCTACGTTGACGTTCTACCACAGGTTTAATCCCTTCTTCAAAATTGATTTTGTGTTTGCAAAAATTAGGACTAATTCCTGGGATATCAGATGTTTTCCAAGCAAAAGCTTGTTTGTGATTTTTGAGCACGGAAACTAAACTTTCTTTCTCATTATCCTCGAGCAATGAAGATATGACTACTGGAAGAAGCGAGTTCTCCTCCAGATAAGCATATTCAAGATGATTTGGGAGAGGTTTTAGTTCAAGATCTGTGGGTGGTTCTTCGATAGAGGATTTTATTCGCATCTTGTCATTGAAAGTGATTTCCTCAAAATTTTCTTCCTCTTCCTCCATTTCTTCTTCTTCTGAGTAATCTTCTTCGAATTCTACTTTCATGAAATCATCAAATTCTTTGTCGAAATCTGTTTCATTGATTTTTTCAGAAGTAGTCATGAATGGATCAGATTCGTTCAGTAATGCATCTAATTCCTCATCAGTGACTTCATCAATAACATCGACGTTAAAACAAGTGTCATCACTGGAATGTGGGTAGCGCATTGCTTTATCGATAAGAAAAGTGATTCGATCTTCCCCAACTCCAAGGTTGAGTTCTTTTCCTTTTACTTTGATGATTGCGTCGGCGGTATTTAGGAAAGGTCTTCCTAGAATGAGTGGGACTTTACTATCTTCTTCCATTTCCAAGATTACAAAGTCCACGGGAAAAATGAATTTACCGACTTGAACAAGCATATTCTCAGCGATTCCCACAGGATATTGATAGGAATGATTTGCCAATCGGATGCTCATTTTTGTTGGTTTCAGGCTGTTGTTGCACAACTTGGAATAGATTGAATAAGGCATCAAATTGATACTTGCGCCAAGATCGGCTAAAGCATCACATTTAACGTTATTCCCGAAAGTACATGGAATAAGAAAGCTCCCAGGATCTCCGAGCTTTGGTGGAATTTTGTTTTGAACTATAGCTGAGCATTCTTCGTTAAGAAAAGTTGCTGATATTTGCTCAAGCTTGCTTTTGTTATTAAGAAGTTTTTTCAAAAATTTCCCGTAATTGGGCATTCCGGCTATAACATCAACGAGAGGAACATGAGTCTAACCTCTTTGATTATTTCGATAAACTTCTTATAACGCTCTTCCATCTTCTCTTTCTTTAGGCGTTGAGGATAAGGAATTTTTGGTGTATACGCCTTAACAGATGGAATGTCTTTCTTTTTGGTGGTTTGAGTTGTGTTTGGTTCTTCGTTTTCATCCTCACTATCAATGGTGACAGGAGCATTAGGATTAGGTGGTGGATCGTACGAGAGACCACTTCTTGTGAAAACAGCATTGATATGTTCATTTCTTGTTTGGGGTGGACGGTACGTCTTATCATTTTATGGTTTTGGATTGGATTGAGTGTTACTTGGCAATGAACCAGATGGTCTAGTGGAATGTTGGTCAGAAAGTTTGCCAAGCTTGTTTTCAAGATCTTGGATAGATGCTTGATGATTTTTCTGTCCTTGCTCAACTTTGGCTTTGAGATTGAAAAATTGATTTTTGATAAAATCATTTGCGGATTTTTGACCAGCCATGAATTCTCTCATGGTTTTTTCGAATTCGGTTTCTTCTGTCTTTTTGTCAGAATTTTGGTGTGGTGGATCGTCAGTTCGTGGTTGAGAATCACGGTTGTCATCCCTTGGTCGGCGATCTTGCCAATTTCCAGAATTTCGACCGTAATAATTACTACGATATCCTCCTCCACCGTATCCTCCTTGAGCGTAATTTGCTTCTCCTTCTTTCGGTCCACCCATAGGTTTATCGTCGCACTCGGACGATGGGTGATTTCCTCCACAATTGTTGCATCCATCTCGCATTTCCTTTATTTCATCTTTGATATCTTTGTACTGCGAGTCGATTTTTGAGGTTAACGCTTCCATCTTCTCCATGAGTTTTGAGGTATCGGTGTTTTCGACAAAAGCAACGGTTTTTCGGAGAGGTTTGGTTTTGGAATCTTTGGACCAATCAAGTTTGAGAAGTACTCGATCTTCGAGAAATTGATGTGCATCATTGGGAGTTTTATAGAGAAAAATTCCTCCAGCATCAAGGATGCCTTGAGAGATTTCATCTAGTCCATGGTAAAAGATTTGGATGATGGTTCCTTTTGATAGTCCATGTCCATGACAACTACGAAGCAAATCTTTCATTCGAAGCCAAGCTTCGACAAGTGATTCGTTTGGGTTTTGGTTGAAAGCACGAATTTCTCCCATTAATCGATCAAACATGGCAGGTGGAAAGAATCGGCTTACAAAAGCTTGCCTCATCTCCTCCCAAGTATTGATGATTCCCGGGGTTAATTCATTGTACCATACTTTAGCATCTCCGGCGAGTGATGATGGGAAAAGTTTGAGTTTAATGGCATTGACATCGGTGTCGCCATAACGAAACATGCCGCAAGTTTCGATGAATTCGGCAATGTGCTTATGCGGATCGGCCCGCGCACGGCCATCGAATTGTCGGTCTTTGATCATAGAAAGGTGATGTCCCTTCACGGTGAAGTTGTCACCAAGGTTAATAGCAACAATAGCACTTTCGGGGGTTGGTGCTACGGTTCGGTTGGTTCCCCACATGGGTTGATCGTCCGCCATGGGAAAAGGTAAATTGGTGAAAGGGTTGTAAACAACTTTGGCTTCTATGAGGTTATCAAATGGTGGGTTTGCTACTCTTGGTACACGATTTTCCAATGGTATGAAACGTGTTCTCCTTCTTCTTCGAATCAATCGTTCGGGGTTGGTAAGAGGTGTAATTGGTTCTATTCCCGCTGCTCGAGTGTTCATACAATGTCCTAGAGAATCCAGGCAATATCTAAACACACGGACAAACAACGAAAATGGTTTCTATGGAACAGAGCAGGTAACCGGATCGGTTGCGGGATGCAACCGATCGGTTAGACCAGTTGAGTGAGGGTTAAAATTGTAACCGATTCGGTTCAGGGGCAACCGAATCCAGTTAAGGTTTCTGAGAATTTTTTTTTTCTTTTTTTTTTTTTTTTTTGGGTTGAATCGACTTTGGGAAATTCAAAAACTTGTTGAAACACAATCAAATCCCCAGCAGCGGCGCCAAAAACTTGATGTGCCCGGTTGGTGCAAGTTTTAAATTTATAAAAGGTGAATTACCAATATTACCAATAACACATACGAGCAAGTATACTCGTCCGTTATAGCAAGATTATGAAGGTAAGTCGGGATCGTTTGCAGGGATTTGAGTGAATCTAAACACAAGTTTGAATTAACGGAGTCTATCAAAAACATATAACAAAGCAAATAGGTATAATGAAATTCAGATGATTAAAAACTACACTTGCTTAAACTATTTTCATATCATAGATTAATGTGATTGTGTTAACTACTTAACATGTTGGTTGTGATAATTAGTTGAAAACTAATCTATTGTTCTTACAAGTTAAACCTTCGTCAAGATTTTAATTTATGAAAAAAAGCATTAAGTTTAACCAATCAATTCAAGATCAATTCAAGTTTCATAAGTTTACCTATATAAACTTAAACACAAAAACATCCACTTGTTCATCAAATTGCTTAAGAAATGGTCAATACAAAAGGTAACCAATCATAGACAAAAGGCTACAATTGATTCTCAACAACTAATCTTACGACCATTTAGATGTTTCCAACCAATCCAATTTGATAATCAAAAAGCGTTTCTATTACAACTACACCTTAGTTCCTTTGTATAATCAAGAATAATGGGTAAAAACAATCATCCATAGACAAAATGATTATGACTAGTTGAAGAACACGAAGTTCTTTCGACCCCAACGATTACTATCAATTAGCCAAACTTGATTAACAAATGTCACTATGAAACTTTAGCACAATTGGGTCTTAGAATTAACTTGAAATTGAATTAAAACATGTTAACACAATCACTAACTAATCATATGATAATCAATATCATTTAAGCAAGTGTATAAAGAAACTAGCCACTCATAGCAAACATGAACATAAACTCATAACTTTGATCATTAGAAAACATGATTAAAAGTCTTACAATGCTTGGAATAAGATTACAAATGATGAAGTAATGATTCCCAAAGGATCGTGGTAGACTTCTTGGTGTTTTGGCCTCCAAAGGTGGAACTTCTGGAACTCCAAACTTCTCTGGATTTCTAAGGAAGAATTTTAAGAGTTTAAGGCTTGGTTTGATGAGTAGAGAGATTTGTAATTGAGGTGTGTCTCATATGCTCACAATTAGCCTCTATTTATACTAATTCCAAGGCCTAGGGTGTTAAATGCTTAACTTGGCCTCCAAGGAGTAAGGAAGGGACTAGAATACACCAAGAGAAAGCCTAGAATCGTTTGGATGCAAAGGGGAAGCTTAGTGATGAAGATTTGACAACTGCAGCTTCTCCAACCGGATCGGTTATATGACCAACCGATCCGGCTGGTCTTCAATAATAACAAACCGACCGATCCGGTTGCGGGTTGCGACCGATCGGATGGCTATGGCAAAAACACTAATTCTGACCAAATTCCAACCGATTCGGTTGAGGGCGTAACCGGATCCGGTTGGATCTTCTGAGATACAAAACTTGATCTTTTCTCTTCACTATGTCTTGTAGAACTTGGTTCTTCAATCACTAAGGTCTTCAAAGGTCCTTGAGATTTAGACTTTACTGAAGCGGGAATCTTCGATTAGCTGCATATTTCCACATTTTCCTCCATTTCCCTGCACTTAGTTATAAACACTAGACAAACATCTCTAGATACGATTAAGTACTAAAATCACGCAAATATAACCAAATAACAGATATAAAAATACACATAACGCTACTAAAAACATGCACAATCTGAGCGTTATCACAACACAATTTAAAATATGACCGTTTGGTCTTAAACTAAAAAAAATAAAAAATTTCAAACCAAATTTACCACTCTATAAATACCAACTTCACCTCAAACACATTTCTTAACACACAATTTCAAACACAATTCAACCTCAAAATACTTCTTAACACAAGATTTAATATGGCTTGCCGTCTCCCCCATTCTGTTGAAGATATGCAAGTGTACGTTCAAAATCAATGTAATATCGACGATGAGGCTCGGAAACAAGCTATTATAAGCGTCATCGAATTGTTTGACCAGGCGAAAGCCGAGAAGGAACAAATGAGACAAAACTACCAGAGTTGCAACGACATTACTCCTGAAAGAAAAGCTGCGATCGAAAATTTTTTGAAAGATCAAGCCCGCAAAGATTGCGAGGTTGCTGACAAGTTGTGGAAAGCTGTTTCGATGATAACGAACAACATCAGCACCAAAATCAATTGGAGCTATCGGGAGAACAAAGACGATGGTGTAGACGAGGAAGATTTGGCTCGGTTCGAGGGATTTGCTCGTTCTCGTACTCCCTCGTATGACTCTGCATGCGGGGAGCATTCAGATTAGATTTATAATTATGTATTTCGTAGTGTAATGTTTTTTTTTTAAATTTCGTAATGTAATGTTTTTTTAATTTGAATGAAATTTAAATTTAATGTTTAAAAAAAAATAATAAAAAAAAAAAGAAAAAAAAAAATCTTGGGTCGCCGACTGGGCATCCGGGTTGTCTCAGGTCGCTGGAAAGAGAAAGCTGACGTGGCGCAGGTTGTCCCAGGTCGTCCCAGGTTGCGACTGGGACTAGCCTAATGCATGTTTTAGGTAGTTGGTGGCAACAGACAAATCAAATAAAAAGACTCGAGGATATGATGCACATATTGTTATGTGCTAAATGAAAATAATCATCCGTCAATTATATATTTTAACGTCACGCTTTTTCCATTCCTAGTGCAAGGCGTATAATGAGGGGTCAAGAAGATTTTTTTCTTTTTTAACAATAATGATGCTTATAACGTGGGAAGGGGGCAGAAACACAATTGGAAAATTATATTACGTGTAACTAGGAGGGTACCCGCGTGATATGGTGACGGGTATTCTGTGATTATATTTTCTGACAATGTAATGTTATGCGGTTATATTTTTATTAAACTATTAAATTACAAATAACAATAACTTTAGTTATGACCGTGGAAATAATTCGTCTCCTGTTAACCGAAGCTACTACAAACAAAATCTTGATTGTTTCCTTCAGCACAATCACCATTCGTCAATTTTGGAGTCGGCCGACCCAGTTCGACCCTCATGTTGCAATGGTGATGACTTGGTCGGCGCAGCGGCGATCGAACCAGTCGACCGACCACTACGAGCAGCCTAATGGTTTTAGCTCTCCTCTTTCTTATGAGAGAGATTCGCAATAGGGGGCATTTCTCTCGCACTCCTCCCATCCGCGAAGCTGAGGCGGGAGGAAAAGCAACATTTTGTTATGGGCTGGCTTGGCTGGACAACGATGGATTAAAGGTAAGATAGATTTGAGTTCAAGTTTTAAATGTTTGGCTTAGTAGTTTGATTAGATTGTACATTGTGGTTAAATGGTTGTATATTTTAGTGAAGGGGTAAATTAAATTGTGTATTAATTATATTTGTTGAATATGTTTTTTAGTTGTATTTGTCCTTCAAATAGTTTGTACATTGCGTTTTATAAATTATACTTTTTATCAAATGAATGTTTTAAATATGATATTAATTACAAATGTTGACCAGTCAATATGTGTAGATGTTTATGCATAAAGTAATTGTACATATAGCTTAAGTAGTTGTATTTGCTTAAAATCTATATATGGAAATCTTAAAAATTAGAAGAAAGAGGGTCATCCCTCCATTATAAGTAGTATAGATATAGATATAGATGTTTGATGAAATAGGCTAGAGCTGAAGTTGCAGCTACATCTTATATTATATGCTTGAAGTTGAAATTTATATTTTGTGAAATTGTTGGTTAATTATTTGAAGCTAAAATTTATTAATGTAAAATATCATAAAAATACATTAAATTTAATTCAGATATTTTTTAATTCAGATATTTAATTCAGATATTTTTTTTTTCAGTATAGATATAGATATAGATGTTTGATGAAATAGGCTAGAGCTGAAGTTGCAGCTACATCTTATATTATATGCTTGAAGTTGAAATTTATATTTTGTGAAATTGTTGGTTAATTATTTGAAGCTAAAATTTATTAATGTAAAATATCATAAAAATACATTAAATTTAATTCAGATATTTTTTTTTCAGAATTTGTGTGATAAACTTTGAAGGTTATTTAGGTAATTTGACTAACTATATGCTTTTATAAGCCCATTCAATTGGATTGAGCTTATAAAAGCTTATGACTTATAAAACCTTTTTTAATTTTGTGTGACAAACAAAGTTTATTTTATAAATTAACTTATTTTACAAGCTAGTTAATTTTAAAACTGAAGCCCATATAAGCCTCATGCCTAAGATAGCCAAAATGTCAAAAATCAATAAAAAAATAGGGGTGTTTATCGGTTCTGTTATCGGGTTATTCGGTTCGCTTAATTTTTTTCTGGGTCAAATCGAACCGAATGGAATTCAAATTTGATTCAACTGAATCGAAAACCGAACCAAATAATTGAAAACCGAACCCTTATAACCGAAAACCGAATCGAATAACCCTAATTACATAATTTTAATTATTTTTTTATTTAATTATATATATTGTTAGCACAATTTTTTTTTCAAGCTTAAATAATGTTATATTTATACTAAAAAAGACTTTTAGTGTTTTTTTTACATATAAATACATAGAAAAAATATATATTTATAAGAATTAGGTTTCGTTTTTCATGCGAAACCCATATCTAAACCGATAACCGAATATTTAGTTCGGTTCGGTTCGATTTTGACGAATTCGGTTCAATTTTTTCTGTTCAGTTAGGTTGCGGTTTTCGATTACTGCGAATATTACCCGGTCCGTAAACACCCCTAAATCAAACGCAACCTTATAAGGGTCAGTTTGGTTTGTAGTATTTGAAATCGGGAAATGGGAGTGAAACGGAGGCGGATTTGAGCCTGTGCAAAGTGAACAACTACATAGGCCCAAAACCTAATAGGGGCCTCATAATTGTGCAATACTACATAGTACATAGGCCCTATCGCAATCTAGTTCAATGCTAACTCATTTACCGGCCCGTTTGGTATACGGGTTTGAAGAGGTTAAGAGGTTTAGATTGATTCAGAGACAAAGTTAATTGTGTGGCATGATTTGTATTCACTGACACATAAGTTTTGTTTACAAATTTAAATCCCGGCTCACTCTATTAGTTTTGGTGGAATCAAGGCACTCAAGTATCATATTTTATTTTACTAATTTTGTCCACATTTTTTTTATCATTTTTTATTTTCTTTTTACTTTTTTACTTTTAAATAATATGTTTTTACTTATAAAATAATTGTATTTTCTAAATTGATAATTAATCTTATTTCTTTTCCATTTCTTTCAAACTAAACCCAAATCTAAATTATATTTCAACCCCACCTATTAAACCAAACGGATCTTAAATTTATGCATTCGACTTTGGAGTAGTAGTCATCTTCATTCATACCATTTCTTCTCAGAAACAAGTTGCTATTTTTATATTTTTATTTAGTCCCTTTTTTTATATATAAAAATTCACTTTCTTATTAGTAATATAGCTTTTGAACTATAAATTATTATTGTTGAGATTGGGAATTAGCCAAATTTTTGAATAATTCGCTTATGCTATCTGATCCTTTAGTACTATAATTAATGTTTGAATAATTCAATTATGCTATCTAATGCTTTAATAAAAGGATAATACTAATAAAAAGCATCATACTTGTCTAAAAATATTCTTCTAAGTAGTGAGCTAAAAAAAATATTCTTGTGGAATATTAGTTCGCTATTTAGAAATTTCTTTAATAGTTTTACCCTTTTAATAAAGGGAAAATTACATGTATATCCTTCTTAAAGTTCAATATTATGTAAATATCCTTCTCATTTACATAAATATCCTTCCCATTTACATAAATATCCTTCCCACTTTTATAATTACATCAATGTCCTTCTCAAACTGTGGAAAACTAGAAGGGGGGTTGAATAGTTTTACCGATTAAAACTTGGTTTTAAACTATTTAGATCGACTTATTACAATCTATTTGAACGTGTGTGTTGGATGTTGATAGACAAGCGTATAGATAAATAAAAACTAAGATAAAGAGTAAGAGGCACAAAACCACAACGCGAGTATTTATAGTGGTTCGGCTACAAGGACACCTTCCTTGCCCTACTTCACTCCCCGAGTCACCTACTCGAGAGTTCGTAATCACTAAACAACACAAACTCCTTGTGGCGGAGAAGCCTTCACAACGTCGCCTACTCTTTATCCAGTACAAGGCTAGACACCGGGTTCTTCCACAAGGTAGAACCAAACCTATCACAACGTCGCCTACACTTTATCCGGTACAAGGCTAGATACCGAGTTCCATTACAAAGGAAGAACTACTACCCAACACTACACAAATCTTATCCCAAAGGAGATCCACTCCTTATGACAACATCAATAAGGATATCAATATCCTTTGACCCAATACAAATATATCTTGTATATCGACACACCATATCGAATCTACATCTTAGGCACCCTTCACTAATGCCGTTGACTCGACTTCTAGGCACCCTTCACTAATGCCTTTTGACTTGACTTCTAGGCACCCTTCACTAATGCATTTGACACGGATCTTTGGCACCTTCCACTAATGCCTTCAATATGACTCTTCGACACTTTTTCACTAATGTCTTTGTTTTGACCCTTTAGACATCTTTCACCTATGTCTTCGACACTACACTTCTATTGAGAAAGAAAAGAACTATCAACAAGATACCATTAGTAGTCTTGATGATGACGAAGCTAGGCAACCCATGGACTTGAGCTTGCTCGACTTCAAAAGGTGGTGATCTCGCCTTTAAGAGGAACCTAGAGAATCACACAAACACAAAACTACATAGAGAGATCACTTGGATATGTGATTAGAGAGTTTACAACACAAAGAGAAAATATGTGTGAAAAGGGTGAGTTACAATGAAGAAATGACTCACTATTTATAGAAAAAATATTGCTACTGTTCCACGGATCCCTTACTTGAGGGATCCGTCCAGTGTAAAGGGGGAACCGTGGGACGCTCCTCTTTGCCCATGGTTTTTGGGTCATGGGTCATGGGTTATGGGTCATGGGTCCTAGACTTTCGACCATGGGTATCCAAGTAGATACAATGTATCTACTCCATGGGTTATGGGTTAGCTCCATGCGTCATGGATAATACCCATTATGACTTATGCATGATGTCATGCAATGGGTTATGGGTTATGCTCCATGGATATTGGTTATGGACATTGGGTTTTACCCAACTACATTCAATGTTTTTAGTCAATGGGTCAAATACTTAAACTTCTACCCATTATATTACCCATTATAATACATACTAAGTATGTATATATCTACCCAATATGTAGACACTAATTGTTGTACATATTACTAAATCATGAAAGCACTATTACTTGTTTAGTGTTTTATGTGAAAACGTAAGTGTGTTAGTAAACTATTGGCTCAAACCATTTACGTATTTTATTTGTTTTGTTAAAATGATTTTACGTTTGTTATCGACAAAATATTAGAAGATCGTAAAATATAAATAAACGTTTTTACGGATTATTTGTATTAACAATCTCCCCCTTTTTGTTGATGACAAAAGATAAGATTATTTTAAGGAAAAACTAAAATTCGTAAAAGTTTGAATTGGAGTTTTTACTCTCTTCTCCCCTTTTTTGTCGAAACAAAAAGAGCGTCAAAAAGAAACTAACATCTTGTTTTAAGAAAAACCATGTGAAAAAAATATGAAAAATAGAGAGTAAGTGAGGAGAAGTATTCTCGAATTAGCTCCCCCTTGACGAGTCCATCCCTTTGTGAGGGTGTCAAGTAAGAAGAAATACTAAACTAGTGCATTGCAACTATGTTTGCAAATGGTTTCGTCTTTGTGACGAATATGCTCCCCCTTGATGATTGCAACTTTGCAAGAAGTACGTCATGTAATGTAATCCTAATGTGAATTATATTACAAATGATTTTGCAATGTATCGATTTGACAAGAAACTCCCCCTAGCTAGGGGTGTCAAAGTCTTCATATGTATATTGAAAATCTACAAAACAAAGGTTAAAAAACAAGTATATAGAACATAATTTCCTGCAAATAAGACTTAAGTTAGTAGTAAACAAGTCTTCTGTTGCACGGATCCCACGGTAATTTCATTCAATAAACATATTCTCAAAACAATATGGTATATAACATGTAATTTCATTCAATAAAACATACGAGAAATGATCTACATATCTCTAAAACTAAGATAATGATTTAAACATGAAATATGATTCCTAAACAATCTAAGTTACGCTTAAGACTAGGACACCACTTGAATCCTTAATCTCAAGATTGTTTGGGTTTGTTGATCTCGTCGAAACGTTCGAGGAGGTGATAAAACATGAAACGTTGATCTTTGTAGGATAGTAATATTTATGTTGTTGATGATTCGGGTGGTCTTGGATGATGGAAATACATGTTTGCCATAGTTTAGAGAGAGAACGAATGAGAGGGTGTTCTACTTAGAGACTTGCTTTGTAAATTATCAAATGTTAGATTTAGAAGCACCACCCCTTCCATGGATGGAAGGGGTATTTATAGTTACAGACTACACGACCTCCTATCGGCCTGTGGATCAGGTATACAGTGGGTAAAGACCCGTCCTTCCTCCACGGTGTTACACTACGCTAAAATAAACTAATAACTAACTAATAAACTGATAAATAACGTAACTAACGATATGTCTACGAGCTAACTTATGCTAGATAATATTTGGGGTGACCGATACCTTACTTATGGAATTTCCAATTCCTAACAATCTCCCCCTAAGGGAGGTCACCCCATGTTTTACATTTCGGATCCTAGCATTCTATTCTTGACTTTGTTCTTGAGCTCGTAGACTTCAATTCTTCGATTCCGCAATCTTTGTGCTTTAGTAGAGATTCTTCAAAGTCCGCATAGTTTTGTACTTTCAGTGGAGGCCTTTAACTGATCCACATCTTTGATGATCTTCGAGCTTTCTTTGAGATCATCAGCCACAGCAAATCTCTCTGGATCATCCATAATTGTGTTTCCTTCATGTGATGTTGTGACTTTTGGACCGACATGCTCACACTTTTGAATCATGACATCTTTCCATCAGAGTAGCGGAAGCTTTACTGGTTCATGATATTTGCAGCAGCGTAGCAGAAGCATAGTATAAAAATATCAGAGCCAGGTTATGTAGATATGCACCAGTCATGATTTCTTCAATTAAGTGTGGATGTTGTGAGCATGCGGCTTTGGATTGACTCCTCAATTCTGATCAGCTGCAACCGTCTAAATGTACCTGCAAACAACAGTTAGCAATAAAACACACAAAAGTGTCTTTGATCACTTTCGTTGAATTGAGGTACACTGCCCACGGTTCCCCGTTGATCAGTACAAGTACTGCCTGTGATCAGGTAGAGTTCTGAAGAACCTCCTTGACAGGGTTTCGCAGCTGTTCTAGCTGTTCTCAAACCAGAACGTCTCAAAGAAGACAACACGGAGTGAGTGAACCAGCGAATTGAGATTCACTGATTGATGAAAAATGATTTGAAAAACAATTGCGTATTTCTTAGAAGAAAGAGTATTGCAATACGACGAAGGTTTTATGAGAAAGATCAATTTTCAATCAAAAATACTTTTTTTATTTGAAATAGAATACACATTCGATGTGCTAGAGAAAGAAGTTTGGACATCGAATGGTTTTTCCAAAAGTATTTTTTCAATCAGAGATACTTTTTGAGTTTGAAATATGAATACACATTCGATGTGCTAGAGAAAAGAAGATTTGCACATCGAACGGTTTTTCCAAAAGTATTCGTCAATTCCATTCCTGGACCAAGTTTGATTCAAGATTGAATCGCCCCATTGTTTTTATCCAGTTGTCACAAGCTTAATCTTTAGAAAAGATCTCACATGTCACCCACCAAGAGCTTGTTTGATGTTGGCTCTAGAAGGATTTCCATCTTCATCGTGAATATTTTCATATCACTAGGATGTTCTGGCAATTACCACAAGGATAATGAGTAGGACTCTCAATATATACTTACTTTCCACATTGTGTGAAATAGCAAGTCATCATTAATTTTGTGTCCTAACGAGATATTGTGGATGATCTCTTGGCTCTAGACTCAATTGTGCATATTTGGTTCCTATGCCGGAGACTAGGGAGAGAGTCTCCTTCTTCAATATCAACAATATCTAAGAGAAAGTCGATAGATTATGTCGGTTCCCCGTGAGAATGAAACAAGCCATTTTAAGAGGAACTTGAGTAGCTTGGGAAGTTTAATGCAGTGCGTCACTAGGTCCATGACGTCTTGTCTTCAATACCAGTGTTACCTTAGTAAACACCAGTAGCATATGTATTGAACCCGGTTACTGCCCTAAGGTTGAATTATTTGAGGGCTATTTCTTTTCACATTCAATTCTTTTTCATTCTTCAACCCCTTCAGTGCTTACCGAGACTTCATAACTAGAACATTGTTGGGTTTGTTCCAGTACTAGCTCTGTCTCAGTCGGCACTCTTCCCGTATTCTCATTTTTCTCCTTTTTTCAATATACCTAAGGACTCTACACTATCTAGTGGATTGTCCATGGGTAGATCCCTCCGGTTATGGCGGATCGTGGGAACAAATACCTAATCTAACCATCATTATATCTCCATGCATAAAGTAAAACGGTCGGTCTTTTGGTATAGTTCATTCTTTCTTGAAACCAATAGATAAATCATTGGAAAATCAATCAAGGTACTTTTGATACGAGATCAAAGCATTTTGTACCATAATAGTTTTGATCATTTAGAAAACCTCCCCCTCAACATGTGCATATGATTTAGAAATTGTTTAGCACATGGAGGCAAGAGGACTTTGAAATATTTGCGTAGGATATTTGAAATCATTTTATCACATAGAGGAAAGAGTTCATTTGAAGTACTTTTACGATCACACAAGCCATTAAAAAACCATTCGCTCCCCCTCAATATGTGCATCGATAAACGAAAGAGTTTAGCACATATTAGAGAGAACTAGCACTTTTGAATCAAATCGATCATCCATTTTCAAATTTCATTATTAAATCATAAATTCTCCCCCGATCAAAAATATCAAACCCTTTGAGATTTTGGATCCCAAGTGATTTAACAAGGTTTAGAAAACATGGGAGAAAATCGTTTGGCACATGGAGGCAGGAGTGCCTTTAAAGGACTAAAACCAATTCCATTAAAACAGACAAGAGATTTAAATCACGATCTCTCCCCCGATCAAAAATTTCAAACCAATTGAGATTTGTGATCCAGTTGATTTAAATTATTTAGAAAGTTTTAGGGAAAGACATGGCAAGATTTGATTTTGAAAAATGACAAATAAGGAACAGATTAAGACATTAAAGATTGTTAGTGTCAGGTATGATAGTTTTTAAGAGATCTTTAAGTAAAATAAAACAATTTCACAATCAAACAAGAACAGAAAAAATTTCATTTTGTAAGATCTTGATTCTAAAGAAAAAATCATACCATGACATAACATTAAATCTTTAGATCACCACTTATTTTGTACAAACCGGACTTTTTGATGAAATATCGTTTGAAAATATTTAATTTGAAATCACTTAAGATTTGACAAAATAAAGTCTGGTTGATTTCAAAACTTTGAATCCGATTTATTTTCAAAACAATATTTTTCCATTTTCAAAACAATATTATTTAAAAATTTGTTTCAAAAATGGTATCATCACTATTATCCCTGCACAAAGATACGTTAGGTGGTTGAGAAGCTTATGTTGTTGCTGTAGGGCTTGGAAGAAAAACCGTCTGCTGATGCAATGAGACTTCTTACGTTGCATTTTAATGCCAACTGAGGTCAAATTAAGCTCCGTTTGTTCATTTGCTGATGAAGAAAACCATCTGCTGATGCAGTGAGACTTCTTACGTTGCATTTTCCCATGCCAACTCTCCATAGAAGTCCAATTAAGCTCCGTTTCTTCATTTGTCAACCCAAGAAATAGTTACCCTTTCTTTTCGGCATCCAATCATCTTCAATTGTGGGATCCAGATCGGGAACATTCTTATATACCAATATACCTGCATACGTTAGTGAACACACATACAGATATATGGTGGTCGACATCACCCAAACAACAATCGACTAATAAAAGTCAATCCAACATATCAATCAGATCATGTAAAGCATGGGAATAATGTGTTTTCATCAAACTCTAATCATCTAGTCCTAACAATCATATCATGGGTACCTAGTCCTTCAACATAGGTTAACATCATTTTTAATTAAGCATATAGGATAATTAGAAAAGTTCGTTAGATGATATAAATTTGAAAACATTCTCCCCCTCAATCAATGACTTATTTTCTGAAAAGGTTAAAAGCGCTGAAGTCATTGATTGAGTTTTCAATTTTTACGAAAAACTTTGAATCTGATTGATTTTTCAAGCAACCCATTTTCCACCATTTTGTTAAAACAAATATTTTTCTGAAGAATTTTAGAAGGAAAAATATTTGAGTAGGAACAACAGTCCTTTGACATACTTTCCTCATTTAGTTTTTAGGATAAGTGCACGAAATATTTGAAAATTGGTTTAGCGCAGCACTTTCCTTTCTTGAAGAGAGGGTTGCTATCAGAAATAATAGCAAACCATGGTTTAAGCACGGGTTACAGTCTGAAGTAACTCCAAGCCATCATTTGATATGTGACATGTTTTGAAAATTAATATTTACACCTTCTGCTCGAACTTCATCTATGGTCCCGTGCCATTGTTGAATGACATTTCTAAGACTGCAGATGTTATCGATACCAGAAGACATGTCTTAGAAAACATATTTTCGAATCACTGAATATCTCTGCGGATGGCAATCTCTGCGGATGTCAACTCCGGTATAAGTGATTATATCTCTGAATCACTGATTAAGCCCTCAAGTAAAACAGCTGAGCATCCCCAATGTACACAATCTCTCTCCCCTGATGATTGTGATAACATCAAAATCATCACACACTTATGTACCTCTTTCATCTTCAGAAACTAACTCTTCCATCTCTTCCCCCACATAGTTGGAATAAGAACACTAAACGCCATGAGTCAAACCTTGAGTTTCTCTGCGGTACTGACAGTAGTCTTCCCGGGATATCTTCAGTCACTTAGAAGTATTAATTTCATCAAGTTTACTCGCATTTAGATGTGTGTCTCCTTCCCCCTTGCTGGTTTTGATACTTCAGAATAAGCAAAACATTATAAGCACATATACTTGAAATCTGTTGAGAAGATCGCTTGAAGTCATTGTGAGAATCAACTTGCTGAAGAATGTGAGCAAGTCTAATTGGGGATTAAATTTGGATTTTCACTATCACCCAATTAGTGCTCTCCCCTAAACCGACAATCTGTATGATAAGTGCCCAGATTAAGAAGAAGTCTTTAGATTGTTAAATGCAACACGTCTTTAGTCTTCTAACATGTAGCAGAAAATGTAGAACCGACTGTAGACTCGACCTTCTTCAAGATTTTCCAGTTGGGGAATAGATAGTTAACATCTTCAACTCACCAAATGCATTCCCGTTAACTTGTATATAGCAAATCCCCTTAACTCAAATCCCTCCCAATCAAACAAGAACAGAAAGACGTTCATCAAGGAAATCCACCTCGCAACTAGAAGCACTTTAATCAAAATCAGCCCGTGTGAAGATGTTAACCAACGGCTCTTTAGAAGAAAACTCCATGTGAAGATGACCCGATAAGAAGAAGCTCGGTTCTTACATGAGTTTGGAGCCGTTTGACCATTTATTCTCATATAATAATCATCATGCATTAGTTTCACACTTCTTCTCCCCCTCAAGAATTGCATACGTAGTTGCCATTCTTGATTAAGCAAGTGAATATCTTCAACAATGTAGTCTATTCACACTTCTCCCCCGTAAAATTAGCACAGGATGTCCCCATCGTCATTATAGTTGAGCAAGTGGAATAAGAAAACAATCAACAGTAGCCCGGTTCACTTGATAATTGAAAGCGCATGGAAAAAGCATGAAGCATGTTGATGAGAATTGTCATAATAAGAAGATTTCTCTTCTTCAGAAGATAAAGCGCACTGAAGCGTACAATTTTTTTATATGAGGAACGAGGCATGAACTGTTGTGTTCATACATCATAATCTCTCTCTTTTCAGCTCTCTTGTCAAAACATGTAATCAACCCATTATCATTCAGTAGGCTCTTTGTTGTGACAGCTGATGGATAAAACCCAATATGATGAATTTGACCATGAAGTAAACTAACCCGAACTCGTGACTTAAACTTGCACATATGTAACAAAGAGCGGTGCCGAGACTTCATCCTCCATTGAATCTCTAAGTACTCTATACTCTTCATCCAACCAACCATCAAGTATAAGACGTACATCACCTCTTGAAAATCCACAATTGAATTTGACACTGAGCACTACAACGTAACTCCTTAAAGTGATAGTTATTTTGAGGTGATAAGAGCCCAATTCCCCCAAGTGGTAAAAGAAAAGGTAAAAGACACCCAACAATAACTAGATTTCCAAGTCTTCGTTTTTGATAATAAGCTTGAACAAGGATCATGAAGAATCTTCATCCAACCATCCCCGATACCTTCAGATACTAAGTACACTCGCCCGTGATATTTCACTTCAACTTTAAATAGATAATACTGAATTAACCCCGTTGTCACATCTTCTGGTTAAAAGCTCAAATCTAGCCTCCTTTGACGTTTTAAGTGAACTATGATAATGGTTTTCATCCCGACCATGGTTAGAAGTACATAACCCCGTAAAGCCTTGTAATAACCAAATTGCTATGAAGAATATCCAAACACACATCCAATTCATGAAGTACACCCTTTACCCCTTCTTCGAAGTAGAAACCGTAGCACCAGCATCAAATAAGATCCCGAAATACACTTTCCTCTCTCCAGGATGGTTCCATCATCACAGGATTTTACAATTCTATGGTCTAAACCGAGAAATAGTTTCTTTCGCGGGATTTTACAAAACCAAGAATAAACCGTAAGATAGATCCGGAAATGCACTTTACAATTACCAGGATGTTTCCATTGTCCTGGGATTTTACAAGTCCATGGTTTAAACCGAGAAATAGATTCTTTCGCGGGATTTTACAAAATCAAGACAAAACCGTAAACAATGTCATCTTGAATGTGTTATGACAAATTTGGTTTCAGTGAATATCTGTTTTAGGGGACCATGCAGCGGTTCATCAACGGTTCATTCTACAACATCAACAATGTAATAAACACTTTGGTAAACACATCATTCACGCATTCTGTCGGCTAATGTTGTGACCACCCGGTGAAGTAAACCCGATATACCAAACTTGATCATGAAGTAGAATTCCCCAGATTTGTTACTTAAACTTGTACTAATCCTCGTGAACAAGAAACAGTGTACCCAATGTACAAAACCTCTTGACATTCTCAACTGAGTGAGACACCGAAGTGATAACTACGTTGTGGGTAAAGTGAGAAAGAATCACAAATGCAACTAAATAGCCAAGTCTTGATCACCCTCTATAAACGCCCAAACAAGTCATCTTCGCGGAAGGGTAGAAAGAAAGAAGACGAAATAAGTAAACGCGCCCGAAAAACCCTCACTTCAAATCCAAATAAGAAATACCGTATAAACAACCCCGTAGTCAACCTAGTTCAAATAAACAATTTCAAGCCGTGAGGAAATTTTATCCATGAAAATGTATATACCAAAGTATGACAACGAATCTCAACAAATCATCAACTCGCATCAAATCACATCACCAAATCTTTCCATCAAAACTCATGATCAAATCTCATAACCCGATAAATCTCATCATCAAAACTAATCAAGTCTCACAAAATCTCATATTATCAAATCTCAAATAAACAGTAGATTCACTTTGACCTTACAGATCTTCTCCTTAACACAAGGCCCAATCCAAATAAATTGGCATTCATGAGAGGCCCATTCGTGATCTACACATATCCATCATTCTGGTTTAACAATAGTAGAGATTCACATTAGAAAATTCTCAACATTTGTAACAAGTCATTATCACACTTGAGATACCACAATTGTAAGTATTCGTTGATAGGCTGGTCTCGGTATCACACATAAAATTCTTAATTTACATAAAAAATTCTAGTCATTCAATTACCGGTCCACCCACTGAAAACCAATACCAGGCCAACGAAATCAAATCAGCATCCATGTTAAAACCATATTCCGGTCGCAGCCCAAGAAGTTAATAACAAATGTACGTATCATGACATTTGATACCAAATACACGTTAATGATATATTTCAAAATTTTGATTCTTGAATGAGGCCCAATATAATCAAACGCCCAGGCCCATGATTAAATGATAAAAATTAATTCAGCCCAGTCACTCACATCCGATTCATGGTTTAACTTACCCAAATTCTTTGTGTATTTAACACACCCAACACACACATTACTTAACCCTAATAATCTCACATATGTGTGCAGTCAACAACTCCAAACCCTAAAACTTCTCACAAACAAAACGCCTCCATCAGTTATCTAAAAAGAATTTCGTACATCACAAATCCCATCTCATCTCACAATTAGTAAACACGACTTCACATCATTCAAATCATTGAATCTTGACCATGTTTCAAGTCTTTTATCCATTTTTGCCACAGAGATGGTAAAGGGACGAGGTATGACATAGCCACAGGGATGGCTCAGGTTATGAAACAGCCTTTGACATCACACAAAAGGTTCAAGGTAGGTTTAATCATGTTCCATCTTGTTTATGAGTCTTAGAGTATCTGAGATCTTCTTTGAATTCGGTCTGAAATTGATTTAGAATCATTTACTTTAATTAGAACGAACCAAGATGAAGTCATAACACACTTGTTATGGACTTTTTCTGTAGCTTCGGATATTATCACAAAGATTGATCAATGATGATATATTCTTTCTTGTGTGGAAGGACTCTCGAAGTCTGATTAATGTTTGAACCACAAAAAAAAAAGAATAAACTGAGATCGAGTACTTAGTATCTTTTGAGTTCGAGACATTGTTGTGAATAACTGTAGGAATAGATTTTGTTTGAAGTTGGATGGAATCGGAACTGTTTGATAGTCGATTATCTTTCGTTTGCTTTTCTTAAAAAAATTCGTGGGCCAATGATGTTTGATAACTGAGGTCTTGGTGTTTTGGTAATGATGGTGTTGGTCTTGTGGTCAAAAAAAAAAACTTCATCTTCATCTATTCTTTCTGTCCAAGGCAGGTCGCTACCGTATTTTTCAGAGCAAGTCGCTAATAATTTTTCAGAGCAAGTCGCTAACATTTATTCAGAGCAAGTCGCTAAAATTTAGAGTCAAGAGTCAAGTCGCTAGCACCAAGTCGCTACGACTTGTAAATACAAGTCGCTAGGCAGTTTTATTACTCAACTCGCTACACAGTTGTTTTGACAAGTCGCTACATATATTCATGGCATCTGGACAGTTTTGCGACAAGTTGCTAACTGGAAATATGACTTTTTCCGATGAGTTTTCTGACCATATTCATATTTACCCAGTTTACCCAGAAAAATGCATATGAAACTCTTCATCTTTGACCCAGTTTGACAAGGCAAATATGACCATTTGACCCATTTAGACCACGAGAATAGACCAGTTTTGACCTAAAAAAATCAGACCATTTGACCACTTTTAACCAATGTTGGACCACAAGTTGAGAACAAGACTGATATGAAAATAAATCATAGAATGATGATAACTTTTCTTTATGCATAAAAACATGTTCATTAAAAACTGATATTACAAAATATGGCGACAACAGAAAGTTATATAAATTTAGTTAAAACAAGAATCGAACCGCAATGAATCATCAAAACACAAAAACCTGGGACCTGTGTGTTATGGGCCCACTACGCTTCCGCTGCATCACTCTGATAGATTGTGTACATTGGGGATGCTCAGTTGTTTTACTTGAGGGCTTAATCAGTGATTCAGAGATATAATCACTTATACCGGAGTTGACATCTGCAGAGATATTCAGTGTTCGAAAATATGTTTTCTAAGACATGTCTTCTGCTATCGATAACATCTGCGGTCTTAGAAATGTCATCCAACAATGGCACGGGACCATAGATGAAGTTCGAGCAGAAGGTGTAAATATTAATTTTCAAAACATGTCACATATCAAATGATGGTTTATTGTCATTTCAGGCAGTAACCCATTTTTCAAAGAAAGAACAGAGCCATGCTTTATCCTAAATTTTCAAAACTCATACTCTGATTCTATAAACAATTACTTACTATCTAATGAAAACTAATTGCTTTAAAAAATAACTCGGTCTCTATTTTTGAAAATCATCTGGACTTAACGTTTGTCAAAAAATATCTCTCAATCAACAACTTATGTCATTGATTGAGGGGGAGAATGATTTCAATTAAATCAAAAGGTTATTTGTCATACAATTGTTTTCAAAAGATAATCATGCATGTTTAATCAATGGAGTTTAAAGTCTCATAATCCGATCATTATCAGTTAAAATGTTTTCATAATCAAGTCACAATTCTCCTCAAAAGCTTTCAAAATCAATTTAAATCTACAGAGATCACAAATCTCAAATGATTAGAAAATTGTGATCGGGGGAGAATTTGTGATTTAAATTGGATTTAAACTGATGATTCGATAAATGGTTTCACAAGTGTTTTGCAAGCTTTCTTCCCCACTTGTGCCAAACGATTTCAATTTTTCCATGCACATGTTGAGGGGGAGCACCCTTTTAAAACCACAAAGAATTGAAACGTGATTGATTTGTCTCTAAGTGCAGGTTCCTTCTAATATGTGCAAAACTCTTTGAAACCTAGAGGCACATATTAAGGGGCAGCAAACTTATGAAAACCTCATCCTTCCTCAATATGCATTATCTACTTGATTTGATCAGGGAAGTGATATTTATATCTTTTAGAAAATGGTAATCTAAGAAGTTAATTCTTCCTCTTGCCTCCGTGTGCTAAAACGATTTCTAATACATGATGCACATGTTGAGGGGGAGCTCTTTTTTCTAAAAATATCAAAAACAATTCAGGTACAAAATGCTTTGATAATATATCACAAGTATCTGGATTGATTTTCAAATGGTTTTCAATTGGTTCCAACGGCAGATGAACAATACCAAATTGACCGATCAAATTTACTTTATGTATGGTGATATAAAATTTACCAAGAAAATCTAATGGCTTTTTTTTTAGAGAAAGAAAAATCTTATTATGAGCTCCAACTCTCTACCTTGGGAGGTAGAGAGTATTTATAGTCTTACACAAATCGCCACCTACGGGCTGTGGATCAGGCATACAGTGGGTAAAGACCCGTCCGTCCTCCACGGTGTTACTTAACTAAATACTACTAAACATTAACTAATCTACGACTACGAGCTTTCTAACGATTACATATACTTGAGGTGACCGACTCTTTAATAACTGGATTTACTAAATCCTAACAATCTTCACGTACTTCATGTATCAAGCTTTCAACATGTTGACAATGATAACAATCTTTGCCATGGCTCGGAAATGATGGTGGTAGAAAGGAAATGACTTGAGATGGAAGGTTTGGTTGAGATTCCACAAAAGAAGGAGGAATATGTGGAGGTATATTTTGAGGTGATTCAACCAAAGGTGGTGGTGGTGGAATATGTGATGAGGATGGTGGTAGAGAGGTATCTACTTCCATGTGATCGGGTAGTTGACTTTGATGATTCCTCATAATCCAAAAGGGACTATTTGAGGGTGACATAGAAAAGGATGTCGGGGCTAGTGTTGATTCAACACCTTAATTTTGTTGTGCTATTCTTTCCATTGAGAATGTTGGCAATGGTGGAGGATGAGATGGCCTAGAAGGCAAGTCCTCTAGATTGTAAAGGTGTGGTGATGAGAGTGGAGTGGTGAATGATATGGCTCTAAGCACTAAGGGTGATGGTTTAGTGGAAATAGGAGTGTTTGGTTTAGGGGGTATAGTGGTGTTTTGGCATTGGTAGTTTTGTGGGAACAATCCTTTTGGGGATTGGTTTGATAGGTGGAGGGGAGATCCTAGCATTTGTGGATTTAACGGGAGATAATTCGGTTGAAGAAATTTCATGAACAAAATGAGCAAGTTTCTTGGGTGGTCCTTTGGTGGATGAGTTACCACTAGGAGTTTTCCTCATGATGAGATGATAAAAGAGAATTAGGGTTATAAAGGTTTCTAAATGCTGAGAATGAGGTTGTAGATGATGACTTTAGGAGTCTTAACAAGATGGTTTATAATGGGAAGGATTTGGCAAGTGCATTCAAGACTTAAGCCACTAAGATCCTTTGAAATGTGATGATTTGCATGCACAAGAGTCAACTTCAGAGTTGTACTGATCTAGGAGTTTAGTTAAAATGAGATTGAGTGTTCAAGTTAGCAAGGAGAGTTTGAAATGATTGTTTTAGCTAGAGAATGGCTGAATCTGTCACCCGGATCCCACGGTTCCCTCCAATGTGGGATCCATCTAGGCTAATCCTAGGGATCCAGCTCTCAGCAGCTAAGAAAGGAGAAAAATGATGTTTGTAAGGTCTAATACCTATACCTCTTGAGTGTTTCAGTTTTCCTAAGTGTCTTAAATGAAAGGGTACTTAAATGAACAAGGGCAATGAGTGATGGTAGCTAATGATTGCCTTTTATGGAAGAAAATGGAACTTTATTAGTACCAATGAATGACCAAAGATGACACTAGAAAATTTGAGAGTGTCAAGTGGAGCTAAATGATCCTAGAGACCAGATAGTAACTTAAGATAATTTTTGAAAATACCTTAAAAGTTATAAGAAATGAAAAACTAGTACTTGACCCATTTTGGGGTAAGGATGATTAATATCAATTTGCCAAAATTGATAGAATGATAAGACTATATGAGTTAACATGCGAGCAACGATGATGAGTATTGGAGCGGAAGGATGATGAGTTTTGGTGAAATGATAAATCAAGAAGTATCTTGAGTGTGATCCTAGATGAGCTATGAGTGAGTGTGAAACTAACTGAGCTTGAGAAAGGCTTAAGTGGTCCTAAGACATTATATTTAGCTAGTGTGAAGTAGTCTAAGGACATGGTTTGATATATAAAGTCTGAAACTGAATTTCTATTTGCCCGGATCCAACGGTTCCCTAAGTGGAGGGATCCGTCTAGTACAAAGTGAGGGATCCGTCTCTTGCTAAACAGTACCTTCACAAAAGGTATGCAAAAGTTGCACAAGGTATCGTATTTTAAAGCTAGTGTTTTCTAAGAAGTTTGAACAACTATATAACCGAGACATCAAACGTTAAATGTTTTATTTCATGAGAAAGATCACATTGCAATGATAAAAGATGAAATCTAAGGATGGAGCCTATTTGGAAAGGAGACTAAGTTTCTTGAGCGTTTTCGTTAGATGGATCGTCAAATGGATGATGAGTATTTGCCGATTCAGGGATGAAGAAAGACTTGATGTGAGATGTGTTTAGAGGTTTCATCATTTTATTCACGAGTACGTACAACGGACTTTGAAATTAAGGGTGGAAGTGCATGATATGATGATAAAGGCGTGTCAGGAACATTCCATAAGGGATTAGTTTGTTCTTGTTGCCTTGAAGGTTTACAATTTTCCTTGCGAAGAAATAGGCGAGATTGTATGGTTGTTGTGTTAGCAAACAATACATTATGTGAGCACAACAAGCGGGAAGGATTTCTTGATTTCCCCTAAGACTCCAAACATTTTCACGCAGGATGACTGCGAGAGGTTTAAAATCATCTCGGATATCACGTGTATAGATTATGTTTAAATCAGAGTAGTAGGGTCGAGGTTTGCATAACATGCGAGTCAAGTCTTGAGGGGAAGGTATGTGTGAACAATATGGGCTATTTTCTTCACGATGGTTGAAGAGAGAATCAAGAGACCAGTCTTCAGTGAAGGCACATTGTCCATGATTTGGAATTCGGAGAATGTGAGCAAATTGGCCAAAAGTTAAAACAAACTTTTGGTTTTTGATCCAAAACCAAAGAGATAGAGATCGATCCTCATTAAGAACGAGTTCAACTTGACGAAAGAATTCCAATACAAACCGTGGACAAATTTTCTCGTTAATTCCGAGAAGGCCTTCTAGTCCTATGGTTCGAAAAGAGGTATTGATACCTTCTTCGTATAGTAAGGGTGTGTCGACAATACGTCCTTCATGGAAGTGACGAGTTTCGAGATTATTAAACCCACGGATATGATTGCCAGGTGTGTTGGGCTCAAGAGAAATGTTAGGAATGTAGACACGAGTGAGTGAAAATTTGAATTCATACTCATGAGACATGACGAGACCTATGGAAGTGAAAAGTTAATATGATGAAACGCATTAAAGCAAAAAGATGATCACCTAACGATTTTACTAGAATTCTATTAACAATGACAATTAACTCACTTAGTACTTAACATTCTAGTGGGATTTTTCTTTTTAAGATGAAAACGGTTTTTATGTTGCATGAAAATCTGTTTCCCAGTTCCACGGTTCTCACGGTTCCCTTCCAAGAGGGATCCGGCTAGTTGAACTATAGGGATCCGTGGATCTGTTAGTGACAGAAAAAAGATTTTGACAAAAAATAGATTTTTGCATCTTATAGGTTTATAAAAAGAAATGTATTTTAGCCAATATTTACTTAGTTAAGCATGCATTGTAGTTTTCTAAGATATCTCAAGGCCAAATGTACGAAAGAAAAAAAGTAGAAGAAATGACAAACACATTATGAAAAATAAACTAGATAAACTAAAACATTAGTAATATTTCATTTCAATGCTAAGAACGATACAAAGGATTGGGTATATAACACCAATATAGATTAACAACACAAAGTACATGTCTCCATGAGAAAACTTGATCATGGGGTACACGAGAGTGATGAGTGTCAAGACGATGATCACGAAGGCGGTGTAAACCATGATGATGAAGTTCTTCCTTGGTTTTGATTTGAGATGAGATGAGATGAGAAGGAAGATGAAGTTTGAATGCGAGGTAATTTTTGAAAGTGGAAGATTTGAAAAATGAAGGTTGGTGGAGTTGACGAGCGGAGGAGGTATTTATGGGGAAGGAGGAATTTTTGAGATTTGTGTTTTGTTTTATTATTAGAAAGATATGATTTTTAGATTAAGTAAAATAAGACACATGTTTATAAACCTAGACTATATACGGAAGAGTAACGCGTATGCAAGAAAAGTTTCCTAACGAAGCTACGTGTAATATATGAGTATGTGAAAAACAAATCATATAAGTTCCTATGTAAGCATACTTATTCTTTAAGCTAATGTTATTTAGAGATAAGTAGGAAGTCATACCTCTAATTCAATTATGAGTGTCTTTCTTTTGACAAGAAAAATGTCAATAGACAACTCCGGTTCCTTCGTGATTAAGATACCTTCTTAGGGAAGGTAATCTTGTTACCAAGAAATTCCTATGGCTTGATAAACATGAGCTTTAACTAAGCAAAATGACAAGGAAGGTTAGCGTAATTTAGTAAGATAAAATAAGAAAAAAAAATATTGTTGTCATCTAATCAACATCCTACAAAAGTGTTTTTAAGACATGGTGTTTATTTTTGTAAAAGACCTTCTTTGCAGCTTTCAATTATACATGGATCGTATCAAGTTTTTAAAGTACAACATACTCTAAGAAACTTGGTAACGAAGCATTGATGCCAATTGTGGAAAACTAGAAGGGAGGGGTTGAATAGTTTTACCGATTAAAACTTGGTTTTAAACTATTTAGATCGACTTATGTCAATCTATTTGAACGTGTGTGTTGGATGTTGATAGACAAGCGTATAGATAAATAAAAACTAAGATAAAGAGTAAGAGGCACAAAACCACAACGCGAGTATTTATAGTGGTTCGGCTACAAGAACACCTTCCTTGCCCTACTCTACTCCCCGAGTCACCTACTCGAGAGTTCGTAATCACTACACAACACAAACTCCTTGTGGCGGAAAAGCCTTCACAACGTCACCTACTCTTTATCCGATACAAGGCTAGACACCGGGTTCTTCCACAAGGTAGGACCAAACCTATCACAACGTCGCCTACACTTTATCCGGTACAAGGCTAGATACCGAGTTCCATTACAAAGGAGGAACTACTACCCAACACTACACAAATCCTATCCCATAGGAGATCCACTCCTTATGACAACATCAACAAGGATATCAATATCCTTTGACCCAATACAAATCTATCTTGTTTATCGACACACCATATCGAATGTAAATCTTAGGCACCCTTCACTAATGCCGTTGACTCGACTTCTAGGCACCCTTCACTAATGCCTTTTGATTTGACTTCTAGGCACCCTTTACTAATGCCTTGAACATGGGCTCTCGGCACCCTTTACAATGCCTTTGACACGGATCTTTGGCACCTTTCACTAATGCTTTCAATATGACTCTTCGACACTTTTTAACTAATGTCTTCGTCTTGAACCTTTAGACATATTTCACCTATGTCTTCGACACTACACTTCTATTGAGAAAGAAAAGAACTATCAACAAGATACCATTAGTAGTCTTGTTGATGACGAAGCTAGGCAACCCATGGACTTGAGCTTGCTCAACTTCAAGAGGTGGTGATCTCGCCTTTAAGAGGAACCTAAAGAATCAAACAAACACAAAACTACATAGAGAGATCACTTGGATCTGTGGTTAGACAGTTTATAAAACAAAGAGAAAATATGTGTGAAAAGGGTGAGTTACAATGAAGAAATGACTCACTATTTATAGACAAAATATTGCTACTGTTCCACGGATCCCTTACTTGAGGGATCCGCCCAGTGTAAACTGGGGGAACCGTGGGACGCTCCTCTTTGCCCATGGGTTTTGGGTCATGGGTCATGGGTCATGGGTCATGGGTCCTAGACTTTCGACCATGGGTATCTAAGTAGATACAATGTATCTAGAAGATGTAATGCATCTAGTCCATGGATTATGGGTTAGCTCCATGGGTCATGGATAATACCCATTATGACTTATGGATGATGTCATGCAATGGGTTATGGGTTATGCTCCATGGGTATGGGTTATGGACACTGGGTTTTACTCAACTACATTCAATGTTTTTAGTTAATGGGTCAAATACTTAAACTTCTACCCATTATATTACCATTATAATACATACTAAGTATGTATATATCTACCAAATATGTAAACACTAGTTGTTGTACATATTACTAAATCATGAAAGCACTATTACTTGTTTAGTGTTTTATGTGAAAACGTAAGTGTGTTAGTAAACTATTAGCTCAAACCATTTACGTATTTTATTTGTTTCGTTAAAATGATTTTACGTTTGTTATCGACAAAACATTAGAAGATCGTAAAATATAACTAAACGTTTTTACGGCTTATTTGTATTAACACAAACTTTTGTAATTACATCAATATCTTTTTCGGACTTTAAATTCTCACATATATCCAGAAATCAACTAAATTATAATTATATTGATTTTCAATTTAAAAACTATTATTTATCTTTGCTATTCATCATAGAGTAGGGATCCGGTGAGAAGTAAATTAAAATAAGAAGTGGTGAGAAGTGACTAAAACAACGCATTTGAGATGCAACGAGTTGCATTACATGCATTTCTATTTATATAGATGCAACATCTTGAGTTTCGAAAGTTAATTTGATGTATAGATGGTGCAAATTGATTTTCATGATTTTGGCACGTGCAGAGAAACAAAAAACAAGAGAAATCATGAAATGCATCTAATATACGTATATGGATCTGATTAAAAGCTAGAAAACATAATATGGTGCGTTATAATGCATCTAAGATTATAGGGATGCATCTAATTTTGGTCGGTGCATCTCGGATTTGCGGTTATAGTTCTTCTTATTCCTTCTTATTTTAAGTAATCTTCTTATTTGATCCTAACTCATTCATCATAATTATAATGTTTATATATATATACTTTTTGGCCACGATTGATGAAAGAAAATGATGACGTAATTACAAAAGTTTGGATATATTTATATGAAAGAACTTATTGTTCGTATTTATTTATTTGTTTATATATACTATTTAGCCTCGAGTGATGAAAGAACATGTTAATTTTGGGATATATATGAGAATTTAAAAGTTTGAGAATGATATTGATGTAATTAAAAAAGTTTGAGAAGGATATTGTTGGGTCTATTATAGATTTGATAATACAAAACAAGAAGAATGAAACATCAAGGACTTAAAGTGACAAGAAGGGAAACTACAAAAAGATGGAGGATTTGGAAGATTCTAGAAGATATGCTTAAAAGAATATTTAGTTTCCTAATTGTATTGTTTCCTAATTCTATTATGATTCCTCTTGTAAACCCTAGATGTCTCTAGTATATAAAGAGACATAGGGAATTAGTTTTAGTACGTACGTACAAGATGTAGACGTCTAAAGGTGTGTGTGTGTGGGAACCTAGGCGTAGGGATTGGGAAAACGCCTAGGGTTTAGTGGTTTAGTTAGTTAGTGTTAAAGATCAAGTCTTTGATCTTTATTATTGTTTAGTTAGTTTATGATAATGAAAAACATTGTTCATTATAACGTTAATTCTTATTGAATATTCCGCTTTCGTTATTATGTGTTCCTAGATATAATATTAGACCTCGTCTAAGAGCTTTCAACGATCTTTACAAGTGGTATCAGAGCGTGGAGCTCTTGATATAGGGATTACAAGGTTTTATGTGTCGAAGAATGATGAAAAAGACGAAAAATTCGGATCTCAAAATTTTCGTATTTTTATACAGCACTGTTTTTAAACGGCGATAACTTTTTCGTTAACCGTTGGATCGGGACGAAATTTTGGGTGGATGTTCTTTATATACCAATCTAACTTTCCACCGAAGGGATTTTTGATCTGAACTTCCAGTAAAAAGATATAAGGTGTCGAACTTGGCTGCTGAAGGTGTTTTCAGAATCGAATTTTTCAGGTTTTTAATGTTTTCATTCGTTTGAGTATGCATTAAAAGGTACTATCAAACCCTAATTCAATGAGCTTTTAATGATCACTATTTTTTGGAGTATGATTTGCTTGTTTATTGGTGTCGAAACCCTAATTTACTCAAAGTACTGCTACCCGTCTTCAAAGTACTGGTCGATGTTTTAAAAGTACTGCTCGAGTTATTATCTGTTTGACAATTACCTGTTTGATAATGAAACATAAAGTGATCACATGATGGGACCTACGAAGTTCATGCACAAGGATATATCAAAGTACTGCTTCAATTTGAAGGTTTCACGTAAAGGTTTCATGCGAAGTTCATGCACAAGTTTTTAATTGGCTGCCAAAAAGTTCTTCATGCGAATACATGTAAAGGTTTCACGTGGGACATGCTATGATCATGTGGGCTTGAACATTAATTGATCAATCTAGCAATGGGACCTACGGAGTTTTTGTGTTCAAAGTTTGATGGGCTACTGTTCGAGAGATCCAAATCAAAGGGTCAGAATTTGCGCCGTTTATTTTTTGAAGATTGATCACGTGGCTATGGATCATGATATTAAATACTTGCTTTAAGAGATATTTGAGATGCAAGTGAATTTGTGAAGTACTGTTTGATTCAAAGTACTGCAATTTACGAATTCGAAAGTACTGCAAATTTTTCAAAGTGGCTGTTATTGAAAGTACTGCTCGTTGAAGCTGAAAGTACTGTTGGAATTTTCAAGGTACTGCATATTTAGTTCGAAAGTACTGCAGTTCATAAAAGTACTGTTATTGATGAAAGTACTGCTGATTGGATGAAAGTACTGCTCCTTCTCCAAAGTACTGCTCAAGGTACTGATTCTTTATTACAAGGTGATTTGAAATTAAGGGGAAGTCGAGCATGATATTTGGACGACACACACACAGGTTATTGTTCACACACACAAGGAGTTTGGTTATTTGTTCTTAAAAGGATTTAAAAATGCTCGTTTTGGAGATTTATTGAAGAATTGATTACGAAGAGGATTATTTATCACTTATTTGAAGGTGAAGTGGAATTGCTTGGTTTGTGTTCTTATCATCTAGCTTGTTGAATCTAGCAATGTGTGATTTTTCTTATGATGCTCTATGCACACATTGTCTATCACTTAAAGGAGTTACATTGTAGTGCTCAGTGTCTCATACTAGTTGAGGATTCTTTTCAAGGGATTGCGGTCTACTTATATTTGTTGGTTCGTATAAGTATGGAGTTCCGTGGATAGTACAGATTTAAGACACAAGTTTGGGAAATTCTACTTCTTCATCAAGTTCGTTATATTTGGTTTTCTTCACAAAATGATCATTACAAGGAGCCTACAGATTTTGAAGAATCATTGATGTACATGCATCACTCAAGGGGAAGTGTTTGATTTTTACTATTGTTGATCATTATTACTACTGCTAGTTGAAGTTTTCTACTGTTTTGGATCCATTTTTCTTATGATGCGTAATGGTGGGCGATTTGAAGCATTGGAAGTCTTTGATTGGAAGTATGATATTGATTTGTGGTGGTCAAGATCATTATTTGCATATGTTCTCTATTTGTTGATAACAAAAAGGGGAAGAGATGTTTGAGTGACATGTTTAAGTCAAGGGGAACATTGTTTCATTTATGGTGAGATTTAATTATCTCAACTTCTGGTACTTCGTCTAGGGAAGTTCGTACAAGAATCGTGGTTGTTTTGTTACCATCAAATGGGGGAAGATTGTTGGGTCTATTATAGATTTGATAATACAAAACAAGAAGAATGAAACATCAAGGACTTAAAGTGACAAGAAGGGAAACTACAAAAAGATGGAGGATTTGGAAGATTCTAGAAGATATGCTTAAAAGAATATTTAGTTTCCTAATTGTATTGTTTCCTAATTCTATTATGATTCCTCTTGTAAACCCTAGATGTCTTTAGTATATAAAGAGACATAGGGTCATTAGTTTTAGTACGTACGTACAAGATGTAGACGTCTAAAGGTGTGTGTGTGTGGGAACCTAGGCGTAGGGATTGGGAAAACGCCTAGGGTTTAGTGGTTTAGTTAGTTAGTGTTAAAGATCAAGTCTTTGATCTTTATTATTGTTTAGTTAGTTTATGATAATGAAAAACCTTGTTCATTATAACGTTAATTCTTATTGAATATTCCGCTTTCGTTATTATGTGTTCCTAGATATAATATTAGACCTCGTCTAAGAGCTTTCAACGATCTTCACAGATATTGACGTAATTACAAAAGTGAAAAGGATACTGATATAATTAAAAAAGTTTGAGAATGATATTGATGTAATTACAAAAGAAAGAAGGACATTAATATAATATTAAACTTTAGTAAGGATATAGAATTGCCCCAATAATAAACTACTACGAAGTAGGAGTATAATTTATTATTGTTTGCATAATTCTCTTACGCTATCTGATAGGATTTGAAACTTTATACAATATAAAATACTGTATAAGTGATTGTCATTGTAATAAACCTCATTTCAAAACATCAATTAGTAAGCAAGTAATTATATAGCCTGTGTCTAAGGGCCACTTTAGCAAAAATGGCACAACGCCCCTAAAATATGCAGAACGGTCCTGAATTATATATAAATATTTTGGTGGCTTAGCTACACATTAATGGTTTCACAGTTTTATAACTGATTTCATCATATAACCTCAATGGGTCATCCAACTCTTCCGTCTCTCTCACTCTTTTTTTCTATTAAAAAGCTAAGGGTAAATTACACCGCTAGTCCCTAAACTCTTCCCGGTTATTGTCCGAAATTCTCAAAAATCGATAGTCCCAATATTTTCTATAAATTGCGCGTCTAGTCCTTTTTTGCTAACGCTCGTTAGCATTTCTCGTTAGTCAACACACTTGACTTATGTATGATTGGTATTTTGGTAATTGCAAAGTTTGTATTTTTTTTTCTATATGCATTAATAACACCTCTGATCCTCAATCACATCATTTATCACTCCCGCCTACTTTTAGCACTATACTCCTAATTCTAGTCCTCTCATTTCTCTTTTCTCCATCAACATTGTTTCTGCATCTTTCTTGAACAAAACAACGGCTGTTTTATTATCTCACAATGGTCCAACCCCATGGAAAAAACGTGAAGATTTAGTACCACAATCAGAGGAAGTATGATCAACTTGAGTGGATCGATTGTAAGTTTTTTGAAAATGTTTATTTTACATAAATGTCGTCTGATTTAAACATTGCATGTTTTTGTTGTTTTTTAAGTAATTACTAAGAGTTCTTTGTTTGATGTTTTCAGCTTATTCACCAAACAATTTTTCCAACCATATTCACCATGGTGGAGCTTTACGAGGTTTTCAGGACGACAATATGTAGGAGGTAGATTTATTCGATATGGTGGCATGGATGTTTTTTCAGTGCATGAGCTAGATAAGATGGTCATACAGTTACGTTATACGTAGTTGTTTAGATGAGCCTATGAATTACCATTATATGAGACCTTTGGATTAGTTGGATGTTGGCTTGTTGGCTTTTGGTAATGATGAGGATGTACTTAGCCTATCTAGACTTATTATTAATTTTAAACTGATTGATGTCTATATCGAACATGGAATTACCAAGCTTAACTGTTACTATATGTCAAACTCCCAAATTAGAGCAATTATAAAGGAATACCAAGAGGACATGGGTATTGAAGTCTGTAGAAGTACACCTAAGCAAAAAGAAGATACAGTAATGCTTCAGTGGTATGATGATAGTCCACCAGCAAAGGCTAGTTCTAACAGTGGGTCTGTGACACCAAAGTCAATTCCTAAAGGGTTCTTTATCTACCCTTGTTATGAAACCATGGTCTTATACACTCAGCTAAGTGGTGTGGATTTAGGTAAAATACAGTCCAATGAACTACCTGTTATAGAGTCTCAATTTGGCAGTATAACAAACTTATTTTCTACTCAAGAAAAACTGTGAATGATGTAATTGGGGGTGTGATTACTGTCTTAAATTTGATGCTATGGAGATAGATGATCGCCTAGAGGTAGGTAATGTTAATGCTATGCATTTTGATGGTTCAGGTCAAGATGGGTTAAGCCATGATGAAACATTTGGAACTGATGATTTAGACTCACATATTGATCTTAATGTTCTAGCAAAGGTTAGAGAAGAAGGTGTTGTTAGTGGATGTTTAGATAATGAGCAGCAAGCAGTTCAAGATAGTGTGGATGCAAACTTAGATAGTGAGAAAGTAGAAGTTCAAGATAAGGTAGATGAACACGTTGATAATGAGCACGAAGATGTTCAAGATAAGTTAGATGAACATTTTAATACTAAGAAAAAGTTATTCGAAATAGGGTAGATGAACACTTAGATAATGATGATCCCTTAGATAATCATGTAGAGACTGACTATGATGGAGACTCTAGTGATAACAATGAGGTTGATGGAAATATCATGGTGGATGAAGAGAATGAGATAAATGAACCTGATGTGGAGGTCAATTTCTTTGGTCTTAATCATAATAATCAGGAGTTCACAAACATAAGGGTAACCAGTATGGTCCCTAAACATGTTCTTATGGGAGAGGATATGGATTGGTGGAACCTGATGAGTTTGAAAGTGATACAGGGTCTGAGAATGATGATGCTGCATGTCAAAGGAGGAGGGAACTTAAAATTTTTAGAAAGGTGATGTAATCATATTTGCAGTGTTTTTATACATCATCTATCCTATGTATATTGCTCATTTACTTATATAAGAATCGTTGCTTAATCGTTTATATTTCTTATTCCTAGTAATTTTGGAGCAATAACTGAAAAAACACTGACAATGGGGCTAAAACGAAGAAATTAAAGAATGACGTCGTTCAGATACTGAATACGGCGTATCCATGCCACTGAGGATACGCCGTATGCTTTACTTAGAAGATTTCAAGACCTGCTCGTATTCAGAAAGGTATGGCGTATCCAACTCATGGTAAACGGCAACGCCGTATATTACACTTAGCAGAAATAAATAATAATCGTATTTTGAAGGATCCGGCGTATTGTAGTTTATGAGATACGTCGTATAGAAGCCCTAGCCAGAAAATATCCAAGACGCGATTTAAAGACATACGGCGTATATACTTTTAGGGATACGCCATATACGTGCCTCAGATTAAAACCAAGTGAAGAAATGAAGCCAAATGAAGAAATCAAGTTTTCGTAATTACCTTAGAGGACGCTTCACTGTTTTAGTCATAACTCCTTTGTCCGGACTCCGATTTAGTTGATTCAAGAGGCCACGAAGGGAAAAAGGAGACCTACAACATGATAGTGAATACGGCGTATTGAGATTTGATGGAATATGCTATCTCGTGTGCCGAAGTCAGTAAGGTTATTTTCAGCATTTCTTGGAGCTCACTCTTAATCAAGCCTATAAAACCTAACCCTAAATGACCTAGGGCATCATCAATCAGTCCTTGGGACATCCCAAAGGTCCCCACGCGTTCCAAAAAGAGGAAGAAACACGTTGAAGCTCCATTTCATCCAAGAAAAACAACTCGATTCATTATAACATTGTCTATCATTCGGTTTGCATATCGATTCAACTATGAACTCTTTATGTGTATCTTTTGCTCATACTTTGTTTATTTTTAGTGAGATTATGGGCTAACACCCTTAGGTGTTAACCATGTTATGAATAATATGTTTATTTGATTCCGTTTATTTCGAGTGAGCTTCCTTTGGCATCTACAACTCAGCTAATCAGACTGTGAAAAACCATTAGACTTGACACACAAGTTGCCAAGACTTTTGCCGCTGAGACGCTCAATGAGATTGAAGGAAGACCTGACTTCAAGCAGGCTTATGAGATAGTTGAAAAGAACTTAGATGGGCTGAACTGATGTATTCAGAAATCGGGTGAAGTTTAAGGACCAGCGTTGTAATTTAACAAAAACTAACTTAGACTTAAATATGAAGGAATACAAAACCATATTTTCTATTCATCCATTTGTTAAAAAAAATAAATAGATAATCCATTAACCTTTCACTATCTTTCAAACCTTTCCAAACGTTTCCAATTTCGATTCCAAAGCTTTTTAGCGTGCGATTTGGTGAGAATGACTCGTCATAATCTTACCCCACCATTTTGTACTTTACTACCCTACCAAAAATCCATTACGAACCTTCATCGAAACTACACGGAAGAACAAGAAACCCAAACCATATTCACCTATAAAAACAAAACAAAACACCATCCTTAAAAAAGAAAAAAACACACACAAAAACAATGGAACCCAAAACACAGAAAGTTGTCGTGATGCGACATGGTGATCGGATCGACAACTTTGAACCATTATGGACAGAGAAGGCTGCTAGGCCATGGGACCCACCATTGGTTCATGATGGAAAAGTGAGAGCATTTTGTACGGGGAAGAAGTTTATTAATAATCTTGGGTTTCAGTTTGATCGGGTTTTTGTTTCTCCTTTTTTGAGGTGTCTTCAGACTGCTTCTGAAGTTGTTCATGCTGTTTGTGCTGTTGGTGATATTGATCATACTGTTCATATGAGTTCTGCTGATGGTGTTGTTATTGATCCCACCAAGATCAAGGTATTTTATTTATTTATTTATTTATTTTTAATATTATTTGAATGATTTTTTGGGTGAGAAGAAACCAGAATCGCGCATTTGAGATACACCTACAAACATAGATGCTATCGCCCCTTAATTTTCTCCGCCTCATTTGAAATGTGTGGCTGAAATTTCTTGTCATTATGCTCATTTCAAATTTTCTTCTCACTAGATCTCTTTCCTTTAGGCTAATGTATAAATCTATACAAATGATTGATGTATTGTGATGGTTCTGATCTTAAATATTTATTGTTGTTTGTTTGTAGAGAACATAATTTATTAGAAAAAAATTTAAGTTGAATTAGTCAGTTAGGCGACCTTAGTGGGAATACATCACGGAAAAAACTTTCCCGCGTAACTTGAACATGGATCCTTCTTCATTTCCCACCATTTTAGTGCGGCTGCTAGGTGAGCTTGATTTACCTCTTAGGTGGCCTGGGGTGGTGTTTTGTTTTGGGTTAGCGCGATTAAAAGTTAAAACCATTTTTACGGGAATATAGCGTACTATTGTTGATAATGGTTATGATGTGAATGGTTAAGGTGGATTTGTTATAAGTATATAGGTTTTAAAAAATATATTAAGCTTTATAAAGTAGAGAATCTTTTGGAGTTATTAGTATGAATTGACTAATGACAATGTTAGATATAGCTTTGTGGATGGAAGTTTAGCGTTTCGTAAAAGTGATTGTGCTGTTGACGAGAGTGGGGTTGTTGGTGGGCATACGAGTTCTGCTGTGTTGTTATTGATCTCTCTAAGATTAAGGCTGTTTATTGTTCCTTTATTATAATTGTTTTTTTTTAATGTTTAATTTGTTGATATTGATTGTTCGAGTGATCACAGTGCCAGTGTCTTGTGATGATGTTGATCTTAGATATTTAGGGTGCGTTTAGTTGGAGAAAAAATTCCCTTGTTTTCTATCTCTAGTTTTGTAAAAATTTGGATGGGAAATTTATCTTCACAAAACACTTGAAAATATAGAAAACACGTTTAGTTGATATTTGTATTTTCTATTTTGAAAAAGAGGAGGGAGGGTTGGGGGTTACAAAGGAAAACAATTAAAATTTGTTTTCTAATTTTCCTTGTTAGATTAGAAATAAAGGATTTTGTGTTTTGCAAAACATTTTGTTGGAAAATGATAATTTGAACGCGATCTCTATTTTCCTTGTTTTCCACAAAACATTTTGTGGAAAACAAGGGTGTTTTCCCCCAACTAAATGCACCCTTATTGTTGCTTGTTTTTAGAGGAACTAAATTAATAGAAAATATTTAAGATGAATCAACATCTTAGCGGGCCGCTAGGTGAGCTTGATTTACCTCTTAGGTAGCCTGGGTGGTGTGTCATGGCGGGTTTGGGTTTATAGTGTACTTTTGTTGATAATAATTATGATCCTGATAATCAAAGGGATTCGATGGATAGTATCTAGGTTTTGAAGGATGAGTTTGATAAAGTTGAAGAGTATTCATTTTGACTTTGACTAATGACAATATTAGATCATAGATGTAGCTTTGTGAATAAGTTTGGGTTTAGGCTACTAGTATTGAAGTTTACTTTTCAACACTAGTTCCGAGCATCTCCAATGGTAGGTAGAGTGGTAGACCAATGACTTTTTTGGTCAAATTATTCATTGAAAAACTATCTACCATTGGAGTAAAAACTTTTTTTTGCTCAATGACTTGAGGTTCAGTATTTGAGGAACGACTCGACCAAAAAATATATATGTTATATTATAAAATTACGCAAAGACTTTTAAAAACTTTTACACAGTGAATGTGATTATTTTGAATAACTTTCCCATAAAAAAATCTTTGAAAGACTAAACCCATTGGTGATGCTCATAACTTAGCAGTAATTACCGCAGTCTTTGTGTCTGGTTGGGCTTGTTCAAGTCACATAGACTACTTTATGATAATTAAGGGTGGAATATCAAGAGTGTGTTAATTGACATGTGGCATAACGAGTAAGTTGTTGTGATCATAGCCACGCATTGATATTCTTAGAAAAATATTTGTCCCTACTGGCCTACTTATCCCACCGTATGGTAAATCATAAAGGTATACCAGATATATCTAGTGGAGTTTAAAGTTCATAGGCCCTACCAGAATGCTTCGTGTTTGGAACCATTAGTTAGCTGTATGAGTCTCATCTCATCTATATAGTGCTTAAGAAAATGACTGAAAATGAGGGGCATGAGAAAGTTGAAGAGTCAGCTCATGAAAGTATTGTTTTGACCCCAAATTTAGTAAGCCAGACGACGTCTATGTGAGTCACATTTGGTGTCTAAAATGCTTTATGAAAGTTGAGTGGTCTGTTGATGTTCTAGTTCTTACCATCCCAAGTGGGAATTGGAAGGATATATATAAGCAGACACAAAATCTCTGGATTTAACTATTTCGCCTTTTATCGCTGTTAGATCATAATTATACCTGTAAAAGAGTTGACGCTCAATGGTTTTGTTTGAGTCACATTTCTTTATGTGACTGACTTCAATAGTCCATTGAAACAATTACTCAAAAAAGGATTGTAAATGTAACCTAGTAGAGAAAAACTGTTACCATACACAAGTTCTGTAAACTTGATTAAACCCTGATTTGAGATTTTGACATGTTTCAGGTGTCTGTTGAGTACGGACTATGCGAAATGCTGAACAAGCGAGCTATACGAGCCCAGAATGCCCCTAAAGATGGAGACTTCGCTTTTACAATTCCAAAATGTGAAGAAGTTTTGCCACAAGGGACAGTCGATTCAAGTGTAGAACGAGTTTATGAAGAGGTTATACGATTAGAAATATTTAGTACCTTTTAGATGTGGATTTTATAACTATACGGTTAACTAACACTGCTTAATTATTTAATGATAAATGTTATCAGATGCCAAAGTGGGAAGAGTCAATTGAAGATGCTAGAGATAGATACAAGAACATTATAAAGATCCTTGCTGATAAATACCCAACTGAAAACTTGTTGCTTGTTACTCATGGTAAGCGTTATTTTATCGGTTTCCTGAAATTTAATTTTCATACTATTATGTTATTTCTTTAAGGACACCTTAATGCTATGCTTATGTGTTCAGTAACATGTTAAAAAGGGTATTTTATTAGTAACTGTTAAAACGGGTCAGGTTGGGTTGACCACTTGACCCACGAACATTTTGTTATTACGGAACTAAGTATGATTACAGATGTATATATAATTACAATAATAACCGTATCGTTTCTTATCAAAACGATTTAGGATGTGTGCAATGGATATTAGACTTGTTCATTTCAACCCATTTGACCTTGTTTTCCTTTTAGCTATTTTTTAAAATTTACCCATGACCTGCTCGATATAAAACACGCCTAAACCGGCCAATCTGCAAGTAGGACTCTTTGCTTAGTTTATCAACAAAATAAATTTACATACTGTGTTACACTTTGGGGTCCACTAGAATTTTAACCTTTAAAAAAAAGGAAGAGTGTCTTAAAATGACCAATATTTATTATCATGTGATGCAGGTGAAGGCGTTGGGGTTTCAGTCACTGCATATACACCGGACCACTTGACAGTGATCGAGGTAAATTATTGTGCATACTCGACTCTACAAAGAACAGTCTCCAGTGAAGAAAATGGATCAATAACACACGGAGAATTTGAGTATTGTACAGATCAAGGGTATACTGGTATTCTCACTATGCCCAGTACAGATGCAGCTGATGAAATCATCAAGGAACCTGAACCCACAACACCGTAGTCATTTACCTTTTTGGTTCATATTCATCTTTAAAAATTTACTTGTTGGTTTAGTCGGTGTTCGGATTCTATAAGAATTTTGGTTATTAATGAAGCAATTCTTGTCTGCCATTTCGAATTAACATAATCCTATAAATCTATAACTTACAACTCACAAGATTCATTTTTTTAGAACTGTATGCAATTTTCCATGGTTGATTTTTGTTTTAGTTTTCATGTTGGTAATGCTTTATTCTAAAGGAGTTAAATAGGTGGAAATGGTTTTTAGTTAAGATGAAAATAAGTTTTAAACAACTTTGGTTAAAGTTTATTTACAAGGTAGGCAATCATCAAAACTGCATTGTCCATTGTCCCGAAAACATGCTTAAGTTGCATTGTATATCATGCATTAAAAACTAGTATTATGGGAAAATATGCAAATTTTTTAGTTTTAGTGACTATATATGCAATTCCCCTCCATGTAAAAGTTGAAGATTCAGTTAACACATTATATTGTTTGCCTTAAAATGGCTTTTATCTATTTACCCACAGTAAAGGCCAGAACACTCTGGGCTCACCATAACAATCAATGGTTGTCACAACAACAACGTAATCTTTTGGTGTACTATTTAGACATCTTAAAGTCAATTTTATGCACATGCTCATATGAGTTGTTGCTTCCCCATTCCCCAAGTATGTAATCTTGGTCTTTTGTCGAAGCATGATGGAAATATCTTCTTTTTGCCAGACATATATAGATAACACAACTTCAAATGCCATTTAACCAAGACTCAAGACAATACAGATAACATTTTTATTGTAATTTTATGTTTTCTATAAGAGCACTAGGTGCCATGACATACCAAAGTTACTCATTCGAGGCCTATGGGGTGCCACATCACTATAACAAACCTCCACAACTAACCCCCTCACTCACAACTAATCTCAACTTACTCATATGAGACCCACAACTAATAAAAACATTACATATTTACAAAATGGCAAGCTATAACAAGGGGGCGGTGTCATGAAGAGCTATGGCAAGGTTGACAGGCTATGGCGAAGGATGAAGAGATGGTACCGGGTGCTCTAACACATACCGGATTAAAAGTATACTGTAGATAATATCACAAATAACAGTCATATTAGTTGCCTACATAAGGTTCAGTGTTTTCTAAGAATTAGTTTTCAAACTTTGATGTCATTACTTTAGGATGCCTTTTAACGATATACGTATGTGTTCAGTAACATGTCCAAAGGTGATATTCATAGTACATGTTGAAATGGGTGTGTTTGGTCTGACCCCCCCATTTTTTTTTTTTAATAATGTGCTAAATATCATTATAAAATGTAAGTAACCACTATAATAATATTTTTTCTAATATAAAGACGAATTAGGATGTGTGCATTAAGGATACACTTCCTTACTTGCAACCCATTTGACCCGTTTTCTCTTTAGCTAATAATAATGTAACATATTTTACACATTTGACCCGCTAGATAAAACACAATCCATATCGACCAATCACAAGTAGGACTCTTTAGTATATCAAGCAAATAGGTATCAGATTGTGTTACATTTAAAGGTTTACAATTTTACATTTTTATATGATGGGTGTCTTATAATGATCCATGAAGGAGTTGAATTTCAGTTGCTGCATACACACTGGACCACTTCACAGTGGTTGAGGTAATCTTGTTGTGTTGAACGGCAGTGGTTGAGGTAAATTATTGTGCGTATTCAACACTACAAAGAACAACCTCCAGGAAACTAAAGGATCAATCACACACAGAGAATTTGAGTATTGTACAGATCAAGGGTATACTGGTATCATCACACTGATCAGTACAACAGTAGCTGATGAGATCATAAAAAAACCTGAACCGCCAAGATGAGTCATTTAGCCTTTCGGATCATATTTTTCCTTAAAAAATTACTTGTTAGTTTAGTTGACCTGATTTTAACAAAAATCACCCTTGATCTCCATCGAATTAAATTAGAATTTTTCTTGTCTACTATTTTTGAATTAATAGAATCGTATAAATCTATAGACGACAAATCTGAGGTTGCTTTTCTCCTTTTAAACTACCATTCAACAAAAATGAAGTACAGAGTATAATTTTACATTTTTACAGGTTATAAAGAAATATTTACAAAATATAAGATGAATTTATCAAGTTTTAAGGTCTTTAAAATCATTCACGGTAATAACAACGAAAATATGAATAGATTTGAAACAGCCAAAGATTCTATACTTGTAAGTTGTAACGACTAATCATCGACACTTCGGTATCAAAGAAAGTATGAACAAATATCACAAAAATTAAAACGTCTGTCAAGCCATAAGATCCCAGACTATGAAGACTTCTAAAATCAACCTCAGCCAAGTATAATGGTGAACCAGTCCGATGTGCCATCTTTATGTTCTTGATGTTTAACAATAATGGCTTCGGCTGGTAAAGTATGCCAATTGTAACCGGCCCTTTTTTTTTATCAATAGCATAAGATTTATCTAGAAACAAAAAAATTCGATGCTTCTCACGGAATCATGAGATTGAGAACAAAGAGGAACAGAAGAATCAGTGTTTCAAATCACCAATACACGAAAAAAAGGTTCAAGAATGGCTTCAGTATATGGTATTCAATAGGAAAACAAAGTCTTCAAATATAATTAAAGAAATTAGAATCGAGACATTAATTTCATTATATATGGAATTAACAGATGGATTAGTATGACTATAGATCCAGAACATCTAGTTATTATCTAGAGGGTTGAGCACAACACCGACAATTAGAACAGCTTGAGAAGAGTCTTCTCTTATCATGAACATGAACGGATGGTCAGCGACAAAACTTGGTCGTGGTGGAGGTTTATCCTTTCGTTTAGCGCAGCCAGGAGCTGCATGCATAGCACTACAAGCAGCGGCTTCTGTTCCTTTTTCATCAATTTCAACAAAAGATTTCTGAAGTATTTTCGACACATAAAGCATATTGTCAAAGCGACGTCTTGGCTCTACTATCCCGCTAAGTTCTTTATTTGTTTCTTCAAAAGGCAATGTCAATCCCGATTGTTTCATAACATCTATAGGTTCAAATTTACAAGATATCTTGAACTTGGGTATCCATAGCTCTTCAAATCTCTCCAGTTTAAGGTCAAATTCTCCATGAAATAAAGCATCATTAGAATGGAAAATTTGAAGCAGCTTCTTCAACCCAGCTTTCTCATGTGGGAGAAAGATATACATTGAAAACTTATTCGACTTGCCTTTATTACTTTCATATGGAAGTTTGATCATCTTGTAGCCCTTAAAAGAACCATAATCGAATCTTTTATAACTAGTCATGAAAGGGACTGAAACCTGCTCCCCGTTTATGAGATGGAACTTTTTCTCTATTGTCCCATCTGCATCAAATGGGTCAGACCATGTTCCTTTAAAATACAAGGCATTCGCAATGACCATTACACTATTTTCATCAAAGTCATCCCTTTCAACAATTGAGGGAATCAAACCTTTAGTTTTCTTGTGCACCCATGAATTTATTTCGTCAACTGCTTCATCACGCTTCACGCATAAACCAAATTTAATTGATACCACTAAATTTAAACTATATAAATTGAAAGAAAGAAAAGTTTAATAGCTATATACTGTATAAGTTTACCTTCTTTCCAAAGTCGACAGAACTGGCTTCTGTTTTGTAAACAGTTTTAAGAACCTTCTGGTATGATGATTGAACAGGTTCCACTTTTTTGTCTACCCAAACACCATTTGTTAAACTGCATTCAAGACCAGTTTTCGGGTTCGATAATTTCTTTTTAAAAAGATTGGAACTTGGCGACTTAGCCAGAAATTTGTCGATGGTTTCATGTCCAAGAAATTCCAAAAGCTGTTTCAAAGTTTGACCTTCAGCTCCGGCAGCCAGCATTCCCAATATGATATCAAGCGACAAAGGTGAACACACAAAATTTCCATTCTTGTAACCACTGTTTGCGTCATCTAGTAAAGTTTTGGTCACAACCTGTTTTTGAAATTCATGCATGATCATCATAAACCCTACTACATATATATATAAGTTACGTAATAGTTGAGAGTGAAATAGCTGCGTTTTTCTAACAACCATGTGTCACATTCATTGTGGACACTATTATGCGACGAAGAGTGAGTTAGAAGAACTTACACTTGTGGAGTTTGCTGATATTGTGGCTGTGGGACTTTGTCTTTTCTGCCTCTTCATTGGAAGAATGCTAAGCTCGTCGTCATCTGAGATCAGTTTTGATTTCTTACGGATACAGTGTTGTTGATCAGCCATTCGATAGATCGATCACACAGCAACTTAGGGTTTATGATCGATGATTATAATGACTAGGTTGTTTATGTTTAATTTGTATTTATAGTGGTTTGTAGGAGTACCGGGTGAGGTGGGAATGGGCCATGATCCACTCCAAAAGTTGAATTGGTTACTAGTGGCCCGATGTAACATTATTTGTTTTTGTCCATTCGAAACTAAAAAAATTGCCTATCCAAATTAACATCAAGTATTAAATATGTCGTCTATTAAAAATAACTCGATAGTTTGATAGGCGAGGAAATAAAAAATAGACTAAAATACACCGTTGGTCCCTAAACTTGGCACGGTGCATCGCGATGGGACGAAACTCGCCCTTTTCATCGTCGGGGGTCCCTATTTCAAGGTTTTCACTCGCTACAAGTCCTTTGACCAAGTCAACATCTGATTTTTGTTGTGTAGTCGAGGGTATTTTAGTCCATACACATTTATACTTTCATAACACATTTATATTTTACCCCTTCATCTTTCATCCTCTTCATCATCTACCCAACATCATCCTGGTCATCATCTCCCCAACATAATCATCATCTCCCCCCTGCTGGTTCATTGTTGCAATACTGTTCATCACAATGCTTCATTCCAGGTGAATGAAAAAAAAATAAAAAATTACTTGCCATGTCATTTAGATTTATGATCTGCTGGCCATAAAAGCTACAAATTGCTCCAAGGCTTGCACATGTCTACCACACCTGTTTGCTTTAATTATTTATGTGTTTATAATGCATTTACATATTATGCTTGCTTGTATGTGCAATCTGTCAGTATTTGACTATTACTAGCACGCATCGTTCCTTCGTAATTTAAAGCTATGTACTTGGCAAAAAAAGGTGCAGCCACGCAGTTTGACTACTTTAGTTTAACTGTGCAAAATTGACTTTGCAAATGTTTAGTGATCAGAACTGAAACACTATATCCCATTGAAAAGTTGACAATATCAATTATTTCAGATTGCTTCTTTAATTTTAGAAGTAGGTTGACCATAATTTAGAGGAAAACAGATCCTGCAAACTGCTTCTTCCACATCAATCTCTTCGTCATTTTCGACTTGAACATCACTCATTTGATCTTCACTGCTATCAACTTGATTATTATCCTTACGGATCGCAAATGATATTGATCGTACAATAACAATGTTTCGTCCAGGCACAGAAAGGGACCTTGAAACAGAAGGCTGACCTGCACCTATCTGCAAGAAAAACGATAACGTTAATATTGTCACAATATTTCTAAAGGAGTGTTTGGTTTATGTTTTGAAAATGATTTAACTCATTATTGTGTCTACAAGTAGCAAAAAATCAGTTACAAGTGTTTGGTTTTTGCACATTACAGAATCACTTATAACACTAAATGCCAAACACCCTAAGTATAAAACAATACTCATTTTCTAACAAATATTGATGTGTGTATTGAGTACAATAAGTCATAGATGTAATAAGATTGGCAAGAATATCCTACCTGTGATTTTTGCTGTTCACTGTATGTTCTAGCTGAAACAGGTGTAGTGACTGAAGGGGAAGGGAGTGACCCGTGTTTGACTGGAAGAGATGTACATCGTTTGCTATATATATTGGACTTGATGTTGGTCACAACAGGGCTCTCGGGTGGTGGTACAATTATATCAGGACGCAGAAGAGAGCTACTTTCACCATCAGGCGGGTCTTTCTTTTTAAAGCTTATGCCTCTAAACATGCTGCGTGATGACGAAGCACCATTGGATGAAATACCAGGAGACTGGAGTGAAGCCTTATTACTTCGACTACTGCCAAAATGTGCATGTCTCGAAGGTATATTAAGGGATAAATCTGAACGACGTATTCCTTTTTCAGAACTTTTAACTTCATTTGTGGATTCATTCATACTGGTATCAACCTGCAAGTATCCAACAATTACTGATTTCAATAAAAACCTGAATAAATTTAAAGTACAAGGGTTGCATATGTAAATAGTATCTAACCAATATTGGGAATGGAAGCCAATCCAGACTAGGCCATGTTACCAGCCACTTAGCAAATACAGCTCAGTTTAGTATCAAATTATTCTGAATTCTACATTTACTCTTAAGATGCTTTTATTTCGATTCTTATACATAATCTTTTCTTTCAAATAAAGTCGACGCTAGCAACATTTTGTACTGATTGCTAATGAGAGAAGATACACTCTTTTATTCAAACTTCGACAGAAACCGAAATGTTACCTTTTTTATCGATACACTCATATTGGATTTTGGACTAAAAATGGTCACAACAACATTACAACAACAAAAATTACACAAAAAATAAACATTTGACTTTTGATGGAACACCTAGGAGTCTCCACACCCGTATTATTACATTTGCAGCATTTAATCAAATACGGAGTATTATTCTACAGTTGGTCACTTTCTACAAACAAATTTTAACCTATATCAATTACAAAGATGACAAGTTATCACCCAATAAAATCAAATGTATCTTTTATTCCGGCCGATGCAACAACAGTAATCTGAAATAAGGACAAAACAATTTCGTACCACTGATTCAAATATAAATGATAAATCAACAAGCAACTATAAAAGTATTCTTTGAGATTCCACCATTTCAATGCATTGCTAAAACATATAAACCTTAGCAGATGACAGCTATCAAATTTCAACCAAGCATTGTTAAGGACATTCATCTTGTATGTTCTTTTGGATTTTTGTAGTTGCTATTTAAAGATAATATAGTAGTTGGTGTTAAGGAAGAGTATATGAAACACATTAATTGTTACCGGGGAGATGATGATTATGTTAGGGAGATGACCAGAATGATGTTGGGGAGATGATGATTTGGGGAGAAAAATGATTTGGGGAGATGATGAAGAGGATGAAAGATGAAGGGGTAAAATATAAATGTGTTATAAAAGTATAAATGTGTATGGACTAAAATACCTTCGACTACAAAACAAAAATCAGATGTTGACTTGGTCAAAGGACTTGTAGCGAGTGAAAACCTTGAAATAGGTACCCGACGATGAAAAGGGCGAGTTTCGTCCCATCGCGATGCACCGTGTCAAGTTTAGGAACCAACGGTGTATTTTAGTCTAAAAAATATTACCAAGCAATATAATTATATCATGCTAATATCATGCATCCTCCAGCTATTTAGTTGTTATTTCTTATTTGATTTCACGTATGTAAGATTGTTATTTTATTTTATTTTTTTTTTTTTTTTTATCGTTATTAGTTGTTTTAATGAGTATTATAATTTATGGTTAGTTACTAGTTAAGGTTTGGTAGTTTTTTGTATTTTTTGACGCATCCGATCGAAAAATCTTGGCTTCGTCACTTCTTTGTTCGAGCGTTTCAATCTCAATATCGACCAACTAGCATGTCACGGAAGGCTTTATTTTGTACGTTTATTTTGGAATATATTCTTATCTTACAATTGTGGATTATTGTTGTTGAGATCATTTAGAGCGCGTTTGGCGCCAAGCGGGTTGAAAGCTACCTGCCAAAGTCCTAAAGATAAGACTACTTTCTTCATAAGCCTTCCTAAACTTCGACATGCTGCAATAATAATTTACTGAGTTCATTAGGCTACTTGTACTGTGTTTCTAGATTAGAAAAGCTTCCAGGCAACGCATTATGTTAACATCAATCATTGACACACATGAGAGTTCACAGACATTCTAAAAGGCTAAAATTGTTGTAAAAGGATACCTATAATCAGAAATCGCAACTATGGTACAAAGCAACAACACCATAAATCTGTAAACGAAAGTATGAACATACACAAAATAAAATAATGAGACAGAAATTTAGATGAAACCGTATGCAATAACGTGATCGAGGCACGTGTTTAACACGCTTCCCTTAAAACAGATTCGCCGTCCATTAGGCGTCTATTTCCCAGGGTACAATGATCGGAAACAATATGTTGTACTGCCGGATATGACATCCATGCCTGAAATTTCCATCTGCATTTGTGTGTGATGTGCTTGAACAGGGAATCGAGACTATGTGCTATATCTCTCATCTTGAACATTAGAGAAGGTTACCATTTATATTGTATAATTTGTAACCGATGCAATGACCACCATTAAACTTATTAATTGTCATTAACATACTTATAAGAACCAAAAATATGTTACAACTAAAGATGTAACAGCATGCTTTTGTGTTTTTCCAATATGTTCCATTCAAGTCCCTGTATTTCGAGACTCGATATCTTATTCACAAGTTTTCCAACAATCCCCCACATGAATAAAGATCGACTCGAAAACACACAAATTTCCAATGAAATTCTCGACAGTTGAATCCTGCATAGGATAGGTAGGTGTAACCCTTTGAACCTTCCCTTATGAAATATACTTAGCCTACTAGCTGCCAGTAGAACGCGATGTCTTTGAACTGATCTGCTATTTATATAGACGACAATATAAGTTCACACATGACTCTTCCTGACATAGTCAAATCCTCATAGTTGTGTTCGTTATGGTCATGAACACTAGCCTGGTTCTGCGAAAGCTTTTAGGAATTGCGCCCCACACATTTCCTTTCGAAGCGACCCCACTTCTCTCTCACATAGGTGATTCCAATCGAATCATTAAAAGCAATAAGCTTATCCTCATATTGTCACTATTATAGAAATGGACTAGGAAGTTTACAAACTCCCTTATATGGATGGAGAATTGATTACTCTCCCACAGTGACCTCCCTTGGTTTATACAATTAGGTTGTCCTATTGAACCCAGATCTTGGGATCTCTAGTCAGCTGGGTTAGGTTTTCCTTCATATAAACTTTTCTGGGGCTTTAGTCCCATTCCTCCACACGACTTGGTAACACTCTCTAATTAAGCCTTTTATAAGCGGATCCGCATTGTTATCATTTGACTTCACATTGTCAAAAGTACTAACTCGTGATGAGAGTAGTTGTCGTATTGATATAATATGTCTTGACTCACCATTTTACATTGTGGTATAAACTCTGCCAATTCTTAATGGCTACCACATTGTATACAACTACCATTAGAGGAGCGTTGGTGTGTCATCTTCTATTGACCTTAGACATTTTGTCTCATCCAAATCTATCTATTGCGATGACCTATCTACATTTTATGTCTAGAAGACATCCAAAATATAGTGGTCATTTTAAGAGTGTATACATAGCCACTCAAGATTTGAAATCAAATGTTCAATAATGACATTGATTACCCATCAAATAGTTGTTATGTTTTGCTCTAAACAAAACCGAAACTGTGGTTCTCCCAACAATTCATGAGTATTTCAAGTGGGTAACACCACCATCTCTATTTTAAATAGATGTTGATTGGTGTCATTTGGACTCTAGCTGGGCCGGAATCCCTCACATTAAACCTATCTTAAGAATTTTTTAGAAAGGGTTCTTCCTTTCAACGTAAATATCATTTAAGAGATACTCTTTTGAGTATATGACATGAGTAATTATGAGTGTCTAAATACTCATCATTTTTGTACCATTTAAACTGCAAAAAACATCTGAAAACACTCAGAAATGCATCAAAATGATAAAAATATCACAAATAAGTGTTTTATGTGTTTTAAATGCAAAAATATCAAAATCTGGTGAAAAAAGTATCAAGTTTGCATAATTGGCAGTTTTAGTCCCTCAAGTTTCAAAAGTTGTCAAAAACAGTCCCTGGTAAAACAAAATAAAGAAAAATATCATTTCAAGTCCCTAGGGATTCATGAGTTGTCAAAATTGGTCCTTGAGATTTAAATTTGCAAAATTACAACTTAGGTCCCTAAACTTTGAAAATTGTCATAAATGGTCCTTAGAAGTTTGAAAATGTCAACAATGGTCCTTGTACTATTGAAACTTGGCAAAAGTGACCCTTGAAACAACTTTGAGAAAATGGCAGGTTTGGTCCCTCAATTTGGCAGAAATTACAAAATGGTCCTTGTATTACAAACCTTTGCACCTTTGAACCAAGCCATGACCCTTTGTATGCTTTTGACCCCTGCCAACCCATTGTGACCCCCCTGCCATATAAATCACTTGACCCCCTAGTCAAACCCCAGTCAAATACCCCACTCCCGCCACCTCCACCTTATCTCTTCTTCCTCCCAACTTGCCTGCAATCTCAGGCATCTCCCATCACCTCACCTTATCCCTCCCCCCTCATCATCATATCTACCAACCTAACACACCACAATTAATGCCACCCCCCCCCCCCAGTTGCAAATTCAGAAGCCCACAGTCAAAACAGCTTTTCCCGCCAAAACACTTGGACGCCTTAGATCACTCAAAACTCATCCAATGGCCAAGATTATTGATGGGATTTGATCAGAGGCATATGGGGAGTCTAAAAGTGCTATAAAAGAGAGAGGAGATGCAGAGGAGAAGTTTATCTAGTGTAATTTTATTTCATGTATGTCGTTTTTCATTTCATTGTCTTAATTAGCTCTCTCAATTGTAATCATAAGCTTTTCTGTACTAAACCAAAGTTATTAAGTTTATTGTAACCCATTTTCAGTGTTAATTCAAAGTTGATCCAAGTTTCATGATTTTAAGTTTCATGTCATAAAAGTCAGTTCACATGTTTTTGAATTTAAGCCTAAATTAGCTCATTTATAATTAAAATAAGCTTATCCAAGCTACTGATAGCTTTTGGTAAGCTTATTGGTCAAGTTCAAGCAAGTTTGATGTTTGGTCAACAAAAGTCAACTGTGAAGAAATTTTGATTAAGCAATGCTGGAAATGGATATTGGTTGATGCAGAGATGGATTTGGGTTGATTCAAAGTTATTTGGGTTGATATAATTAGGATAGTGGTCCTTTGTTTGATTGATCTCAAGCCATTGTGGCTAGGACCTCATGTGAGTATCATATCATTGGATCTGTTTGAATCCATGTTTTATTGTTAATGAGCTTTAATACTGTTAACATTAGTATAATTTGGCTTAATATAATTAGTATAATTGATGGTTTCATATCTGTACCCGTTTTAAGTTATTTTTGCATAACTGTCATAACAAGAGCAGTTGAGTTTTAGTGTTATGAGCAGTAGATTTCTTGCATCAATTAGTTGTTTTAGTGAGATTAGGATGTGATTTGGTGAAATCCAGTGGTTTAGCTGCAAGAAATCTAAGAGTAGATTGCATTTCAGTCACTTGAAGGTGTGTTTGGATCAATAGCTTGTTTAAATTTGAGCTGTGGCTTGTGTTTAACATCTGTCTGCTTAGTCTCAATTTGGTCCACTAGAATCATATCTGTCAAAACTTTGTCTCTGCATAAGCTTAAAGTCAAAATCTCCAAGAACCTGTTCTAGTTTCATGTCTGTTAGAATTTTGAAAAACCAAAAGCTTGTTTTGTGTTTAGAAATCAGTAGAGTAACTTAATTTAGCTTTACTTTAGCTTAAAACATCATATTCAGTTGGCAAATTAAGATCAAAGTTCAAATTAGTCAAAATCTCATAACTGTCAAAAAGTCAAAAAAAGTGAAAAACCAGTTTTGACCCAACCTTGGGTGATTTTTAATTGATTCATTCTTGGCTCAATTTAAGTGAAATTTTGGGTTTTATAACTTCAGTTGGTCTAGTTTCTTTATATAATTTTAGTTGAATTTTAGTAATTTTCTAAAAGCTCCAAATGAGCTTGTCAATTTGGTCAAATATGCCCTGTGACAGGGCATAGTCACAGTGCAGTTTTCATAAGTTCTTGCAGAGCTTGTCAAAAGCGCATAAGAGCTTGTCCAGGGCTCAACTTTGGTTTACAAGTAGCTAACCAGGTCTACTTTAGTCCCCAACATCTGGTTTTCAGTTTCATCTTATTGAGCAGCTTATTTTATAGCCACAAAGTAGCACCCCAAAATCTGTTTTGGCACTTAAGCTCAAATCATCAAAACTGAGTAGCTTGTAATTTAGAGATTTAGGATCGTTGTAATAAGTTGCTTTTGAGTACTTTTAACATATTATAGCTTCTGTGTTCAGTTGGTGCTCATTTGTAGCCATTTGCTTAATCCAAGTGCTTATTTATAAGCAGTTTGCACTGCAGTTCCATATTCTCACACTTAAGCTACTGTTTTTATATTTTTCATAGATTCAGAGTATTATTTTAGACTTTTCCTGAATTTTTCAGATTTTTCTAGTTCAGTTTGCTATTTTTCTTCATTAAAAACAGTTTTTAGGTAATTTTAATTAGCTTTTAATACAATTAATTCAGAAAAGTTTCAAAAAAATAAGTTTTCAATTTTCCTAGGTTAAGATAAATATAGAAAGTCAAAAAAATATTTTTCCAGATTTTTCATAGTTTAATTTGTAATTTTTAGTAATTTAATTAGTTTTAAATAGTTTTTAATTCATAGAAAATAGAAAAATAATCAGAAAAATATAAAATTAGTTTTGAAAATTCTCTTTAGTTATTTTAGATTTTTCTAAGTCATAATTTCATTTTTCTAGCTTTATTTCATATTTTCTTGTATTTTAGGGTATTATTAAATAGTTAAAAATAGTTTTTAATTAATAATAATTAGATAAATAGAAATAAAAATAATTTTCTTTTTCTAAAAATTTTCTCTTATCATTAGGTTTGTAAAAATGTCATTTTCACATTTTTAGGATTAATATTGTTTCAGTTTCATAATTTCTTTTGTACGTTACGTAGTTTTTAAGTTAAATTTGTAATAGAAAAATCAAAAACATCAGTTTAAAAATAGTGATAGCGTTTATTTAATATAATTTAGTTTTTAATTTTCTTTAATTTGCATTTAAGCCCCTGTAATTTATAAACTTTTTCTTTAGGTTTAATCAAACATATCTCTTTTCCGTTCAAATCCTCTTGATCACTATTCGTTTGATTATTCTCGCACAGCTCGTTGGGACTTAACGACCTGGGGAAACACTATACTCTCCTGGACTACATTGCATTGGTGTCTGAACTGTTTTAAGTTTCTTACGGTTAGCCATTCACAAGTGGCTAGCTTGTGTGAGATAACTTGACGGTTTAGCACGAATCAAATTTTGGCGCCGCTGCCGGGGAGCTGTGCTAATTATCTTACGCTTAGCAGATTAGTGATTTGAATATTCACTCCTTGTTCATACCATCTATCTATATCTATATATTTTCTTATAAAAAATCCAAAAACCCAAAAACATCCAAAAACGTATAAAACACAAAAATATTTTGCTTTTGTTTCTATATATATATATCAAAGATAAAAATACAAAAAGATTTGTCGTTTTCTTTGTTTAATAATAACAACATAAAAGATTACCACCGCAAACCAAGGCAGTGTACTACCTAACTGGGGGTACGACCATAATAAGTTCCCGAACCAAAGATTAAAACTTGCCTTTGTGTCCTTGTGAGTGGTGTACCTTTTTCAAAGAAGCCATTCATCTTGTGATTATTGGTTTAAGTTCACTGTTGTTTTGCCTCGATATTGTTTTAATTGGATTTGTTGTTATATTTACTTTTCAAAACCAGAAAACCCAAAAAGATTCTTCTTACCCCATTTTCACCATTTTCATAATTCCTTTCCTTAACTCTGAGATTTCTTAGAGTTAACTCTAGTGTATGCGCACTCGCTCTTCTAGATCTGTGAGCCCATTTCGTGAGCTTGTCAGGATTCCAAGAAGGCGTATCCGTAGACTTTCTGCCCCATCAGTCGGATCTGAGATCCGGACTGCTCACACTACTTCCGTTGTCATGGCGGAAGAACGTCCTATGTGTGAGCTTCTCCAGGCACCCATCGACGGGTATGGAGATGCTATTGTTATCCCAGCCATTGTGGCTGAAAATTTTGAACTCAAAACCGGGTTACTAAATCTTGTAACCTCAAGTCAATTCTATGGTTTTTAGCGGGATGATCCTCATGCTCATATTCGATGGTTTAACAAGATTGCATCTACCATCAAATACAAGAATGTCCCTACTGATGCTGTCAAGCTTCTTCTGTTCCCATTTTCCCTTGAGGGGCAAGCCCGGATTTGGCTTGAAAAACAACCCCCTAAATCAATCGAAACATGGGAAGACCTGGTGAAGAAATTTGTGAACGAGTTTTATCCACCTTCCAAAACCACGAATCTTAAAAATGAAATCATCAAGTTCACACAAAAGTTTGATGAACCCTTCAGTGAATCGTGGGATCGTTTTAAGGAATTGCTCCGCAAATGTCCTCACCACGGTTTCTCTGAGTTGATGCAACTCGACACTTTCTATAATGGAGTGAGTCAATCTGATCAAGATTCTCTCAATTCCTCCGCTGGAGGAAATTTCTTGAGCAAAACTGTAAAAGAAGCTTTAACGATAATTGAAAACAAGTCTAAAGTCCGCACTGCATGAAGCAAACCGGTTGTTTCCCAAGTCAGTGTTGGTCCTTCTTCTTCGTCACCCGTGAGTCAATCTAGCACCGATGCTAAGATTGACAAACTCACGGAAGCAATTCAAGCTTTGGTTCTCTCCAACCAAAAGAAAGTTTCTTTTCCACAAACTTCACCTCCTGCTGAAGTTAAGAAAGTGGAAGTCTGTGTTACTTGCGGTGGCCCCCATGCCTATTACGACTGTATGGCCACCGATGGTAACCCTTTTGAAGCAAACGTTGTGGGCGGGATTTCCAATTCAGGAGGCAACCAATATCGTGCTCCTATGGACCCGAACCACCGTCCTAACCACTACCCTGGACCACCCGGTTTCAACCAAAACCAAAACCGTAATCAAAATCAGAATAGACTAAACCAAGGTTTTCAAAACCAAGGTAATTTTAGTCAAAATAACGGTTTTCAAAATCAAAGTCAAAACTTCCAACACCAAGGAAATTTCAATGGAAACCAAGGTCAGGGAAATTTCAACCCTGGGTACTTTCATGGCAATAATCAAGGAAATTTTCAAAATCAAGGTCCTAATCCAAACAATAGAGGCCATAATTTTCCTGTGCAAAATCAAGCCATTGTTCCAACTGGACCATCATCTGATGAGTTGTTGAAACAATTCATGAAATCCCAATAGGAAATGAATATGTTGTTGGTTAGCCAGATTTCTGACATTAAGAAGTCTTTAAATGATCGACCCTCGGGCTCAGGTACTTTACCTAGCAACACGATCGCTAATCCGAGGGGCGATGCAAAGGCGATCACAACCAGAAGTGGTGCTTCGTGTGATGGACCCGCTATTCCTACTACCTCTTCTTCTTCTCTCCCGAAGGTAGTGGAAAGTGAACCTGAGGCGACAAAGGACAAGGAACTTCCTACTAATAACAGAGGTACCAGCAATCTCCATCCTCAAGTTGTCCCGAAACCCAAAACCAAACCTGGAGTTGTTTTTGAACCTCCAGTTGAAAACCCCAAATCCAAAACTTCTATTCCTTACCCCTCACGTTTAAATGAGCAAAAGCTCCGCGAAAAAGCCAGTCATCAAATGGAAAAAAAAATTCAAATTTTCCAAGAACTACATTTTGACATAAGCTTTGCGGATGCTATCATGCTGATGCCCAAGTTTGCATCAACTCTCAAACACATGTTAAGCAATAAGGAAAAACTGTTTGAAATGGCTAAAACTCCTTTGAACGAGAACTGCTCAGCAGTTTTGTTAAAGAAGCTTCCCGAGAAGCTTGGAGATCCTGGAAAATTTCTTCTTCCTTGTGTTTTTCCAGAAATGAGGGAATGCTTTGCCCTTGCCGATCTTGGTGCAAGAATCAATCTGATGCCTTATTCAGTATGGAAGAAACTTTCTCTTCCAGAACTTGTTCCTACCTGCATGACTCTCGAGCTTGCAGATCGTTCTATATCGCGTCCTCTTGGCATCGCCGAGGATGTATTTGTGAAAGTAGGAAAGTTCCATTTTCCAGCTGACTTTGTGGTTGTTGATTTCGATGCCGATCCTCGGGTTCCCCTCATTGTTGGACGAGGATTCCTGAGAACGGGCCGTGCTCTCATCGATGTATTTGAGCAAGAAATCACGTTACGTGTGGGTAATGAAGCTGTTACCTTTAACCTTGATCAAACTTCAAGGTACTCCTCAAATTATGATACTGAATCAATTAATCAAGTCGATTTAATTGATATTGCTTCAGAGGAGTACTCTCAAGAGTTTCTTGGTTATCTTCATAATTCTGTGAGTGGGGATTCCACCACATCTTCTCAACCAATCATTTCTGACTCTTCCCCCTCTCTCACTCCGTTTGAGGGAGGTGACTTCTTTCTGGAAGAGATCGATGAGTTTCTTGCTAGTGATGAATCAATTCCGCCTAGAATTGATGGTGTTTATGATTCGGAGGGGGATATCCTTTATCTTGAGCAATTGTTAAATGAAGACCCATTACCTTCACTCCCTCCGAAAGAGATCACAATTGAGGAAATCAAGTCAGTACAAACTTCTACTGAAGAATTTCCCGAGGTTGAACTTAAGGACCTACCTCCTCATCTCGAGTATGCATTCTTGGAGGGTGATGATAAATTACCCGTCATAATTGATAAAGACTTAACTGAGGAGGAAAAGACTGCTCTCATAAAGGTCTTGAAGTCACACAAGCAAGCAATTGCTTGGAAACTCTCCGACATTAAGGGTATCAACCCTGAGTTTTGTACTCACAAAATCTTAATGGAGGATGACTTCAAACCAGCAGTCCAACATCAGAGAAGGGTGAATCCTAAGATTCATGAGGTTATCAAACAAGAGGTTCTCAAACTTCTTGATGCCAGTTTAATTTACCCGATCTGATAGTCCTTGGGTTAGCCCAATTCACTGTGTTCCAAAAAAGGGTGGCATTACTGTTGTCACAAATGAAGAAAACGAGTTAATTCCAACTCGATTGGTTACGGGATGGCGTGTGTGCATTGACTATCGCAAGTTAAACGAAGCCACCCGTAAAGACCATTTTCCTCTACCCTTCATGGATCAGATGCTTGAGAGATTAGCAGGGAACGAATACTATTGTTTCCTTGATGGTTTCTCGGGATATTTTCAGATCCCCATTGATCCGCTGGATCAAGAAAAAACCACATTCACCTGCCCATACGGGACGTTTGCCTACAGACGTATGCCTTTTGGCCTATGTAATGCTCCTGGCACGTTCCAACGATGTATGATGGCAATTTTCCACGACATGATCGGGGAAACAATGGAGGTGTTTATGGATGACTTCTCGGTCATTGGGGACTCATTTCAGACATGTCTCTCCCATTTAGATAAAATGCTAAAACGGTGTGAAGACACCAATCTTTGTCTAAATTGGGAGAAGAGTCACTTTATGGTCAAAGAAGGCATAGTCCTTGGCCATAAGATTTCTAAAAACGGGATTGAGGTAGATAGAGAAAAAGTTGATGTTATTGCTAAATTGCCTCATCCTACTACCGTCAAAGGTATTAGGAGTTTTCTAGGTCATGCCGGGTTTTATCGCAGATTCATACAAGATTTTTCTAAAATCGCTCGGCCTATGACCCATATTCTTGAAAAAGATGCTCCTTTTATCTTCTCACCTGAGTGCATCGAAGCTTTTGAAACATTAAAGAAAAAGTTTACGGAAGCACCCATTCTAGTTGCCCCCGACTGGGATTTACCCTTTGAACTCATGTGCGATGCAAGTGATTTTGCTATCGGTGCAGTCCTGGGGCAACGTAAAACCAAGCATTTTCAGCCTATCCACTACGCGAGTAAGACTATGACTGAAGCTCAAACCCATTACACCACTACAGAAAAAGAATTATTAGTTGTGGTGTATGCGTTTGAGAAATTTCGGCCATACCTTATATTGACCAAATGCGTGGTGTATACGGATCACTCGGCTCTCAAATATCTCTTTGCAAAACAAGATGCAAAGCCGAGATTGCTCCGTTGGGTTCTCCTCCTACAAGAATTTGATATCATTATACGTGATAAAAAAGGAGCTGAGAACCTGGCCGCTGATCATCTATCCCGTCTAGAAAACCCTCACCAGGATGTGTTCGAGAAAAAGGAAATAAACGAAACATTTCCTCTCGAAACACTCAATGTGGTTTCTTTTCGTGGAGACTCTTCTACCCCATGGTTTGCTGACTTTGCAAATTACCATGCGGGTAACTTTGTGGTGAAAGGGATGTCGTCCCAACAGAAAAACAAATTCTTTAAAGATGTGAAACATTACTTCTGGGACGACCCCTACTTATTCAAAATTTTCGCGGATCAAGTCATCAGGCGATGTGTGTATGGTCAGGAAGCTATTGACATTCTCAAGGCTTGCCATTCTGGACCTACTGGGGGACATCATAGCCCCAATTACACCGCCAAGAAGGTGTTTGATTCCGGATTCTATTGGCCCACAATTTACAAGGATGCCCATGAATTTGTCAAAACCTGTGACGCTTGTCAACGTCACGAGAATATATCACAAAGAAATGAAATGCCGCAAAACGCCATTCAAGTGTGTGAGATTTTTGACATCTGGGGCATTGACTTTATGGGGCCATTTCCTTCGTCTCGCGGTAATAAATACATACTCGTGGCCGTTGACTATTTGTCAAAATGGGTTGAAGCTAAGGCTTTGCCTACCAACGATGCCCGAGTTGTTGTGAAATTCTTAAAATCTCTTTTTGCTAGGTTTGGAACTCCACGAGCTATAATCAGTGATCGTGGTACGCATTTCTGCAATGATCAGTTTGATAGAGTCATGCAAAAGTATGGTGTAACTCACCGTCTCTCTACTGCGTACCACCCCCAAACAAGTGGGCAAGTAGAAGTTTCCAACCGAGGGATTAAAAGAATTCTGGAGAGGACAGTAGGCGAAAACCGTGCCTCTTGGTCGGATAAGCTAGATGACGCACTCTGGGCCTTCCGTACAGCTTATAAAACACCCATCGGGTGTACTCCATACAAGCTTGTGTACGGAAAGGCATGTCATCTGCCGGTTGAGCTTGAGCACAAGGCATACTGGGCCTTGAAGCATGCCAACTTCGATATTCAGACAGCTGGTGATCACCGGAAAGTTCAAATGAATGAATTAAATGAACTCCGTGATCAAGCATACGAGAACTCTTTGATCTACAAAGAAAAGACAAAGAAGATTCATGACTCCAAAATCAAGAACCGCGTTTTCAACGTCGGTGATCGAGTCCTTCTTTTCAATTCAAGATTGAAGATTTTCTCGGGAAAACTAAAATCCCGCTGGTCTGGACCATTCACCATCACTAAAGTATTTCCTTATGAAACCATTGAGTTATCTCAACCCAATGGTCCAAACTTTAAAGTGAATGGTCATCGATTGAAGCATTATTTTGGAGAGGACATTCCTCCTGTGATTGTCCCGGATCTACAAACTTTCCCCATGAACCAATGAATGCGGGGATCGAGTCAAGCTAGCGACTCGGGAATCAAAAACAGTAGCATGCCATATGGGTTTTCACCCATATTTCTGACTTCTTTCTACTTTCTACCACCCTAGTGTGGGGGAATTGCCCCCCGCTATTGTATATAAAGTTTCATGAAAAAAAAAAAACATTCAAAATAATGGTCGTAGTATTTCCCTTTTACGTTCTATGTTTCGGCATAACCGTTGGTACTTTGAATATTGAGGGCAATATTCAATTCTAGTGTGGGGGGAATTCTCACGAATTTTATCATGTAATTATACCACCCTATTCCCCCATTTTTGGCCAAAAATTGTTTTTTTGGAGTAAGTGTCTTGCACTTACTCAACATACGGTTATCAGTCCGCCATGTCTAATAAACAAAAGGATTGACTAATCCAGGAGCAAACGGCTCTTGGTAAAGATGTCTCAAATCCGTTGACGGCTTGCAATTTGCCCAAAATTGTATGGTATTCAGCTCACCATATCCTTAAAAGTGAAGAGTTGGCTAGCCCGCAAGTTTATGGATTGTGGTAAAGGCAGTGGAAAAACCATAATTGGTAATCAGCTCACCAAAGATAATATTGATAATTTATCTAAGAGTTGGCTAGTCCAGAAGCAAACGGCTTCTGGTAAAGACAAATCAAATCCGTTGGAAGCTGGTGATTTGCTCAAAATCACATGGTTATCAGTGTACCAAGGTTCTTACTTGAATTGAAACATTTGGCTACTCCAGAAGTAATGGCTTTTGGTAAAGAGATGAAATCCATTAATTTTTCTCAAAACATTGCTAGGGACTAGCAATATCTTAGTGTGGGGGATTGATGAGTGTCTAAATACTCATCATTTTTGTACCATTTAAACTGCAAAAAACATCTGAAAACACTCAGAAATGCATCAAAATGATAAAAATATCACAAATAAGTGTTTTATGTGTTTTAAATGCAAAAATATCAAAATTTGGTGAAAAAAGTATCAAGTTTGCATAATTGGCAGTTTTAGTCCCTCAAGTTTCAAAAGTTGTCAAAAACAGTCCCTGGTAAAACAAAATAAAGAAAAATATCATTTCAAGTCCCTAGGGATTCATGAGTTGTCAAAATTGGTTCTTGAGATTTAAATTTGCAAAATTACAACTTAGGTCCCTAAACTTTGAAAATTATCATAAATGGTCCTTAGAAGTTTGAAAATGTCAACAATGGTCCTTGTACTATTGAAAATTGGCAAAAGTGACCCTTGAAACAACTTTGAGAAAATGGCAGGTTTGGTCCCTCAATTTGGCAGAAATTACAAAATGGTCCTTGTATTACAAACCTTTGCACCTTTGAACCAAGCCATGACCCTTTGTATGCTTTTGACCCCTGCCAACCCATTGTGACCCCCCTGCCATATAAACCACTTGACCCCCTAGTCAAACCCCAGTCAAATACCCCACTCCCGCCACCTCCACCTTATCTCTTCTTCCTCCCAACTTGCCTGCAATCTCAGGCATCTCCCATCACCTCACCTTATCCCTCCCCCTCATCATCATATCTACCAACCTAACACACCACAATTAATGCCACCCCCCAGTTGCAAATTCAGAAGCCCACAGTCAAAACAGCTTTTCCCGCCAAAACACTTGGACGCCTTAGATCACTCAAAACTCATCCAATGGCCAAGATTATTGATGGGATTTGATCAGAGGCATATGGGGAGTCTAAAAGTGCTATAAAAGAGAGAGGAGATGCAGAGGAGAAGTTTAACTAGTGTAATTTTATTTCATGTATGTCGTTTTTCATTTCATTGTCTTAATTAGCTCTCTCAATTGTAATCCTAAGCTTTTCTGTACTAAACCAAAGTTATTAAGTTTATTGTAACCCATTTTCAGTGTTAATTCAAAGTTGATCCAAGTTTCATGATTTTAAGTTTCATGTCATAAAAGTCAGTTCACATGTTTTTGAATTTAAGCCTAAATTAGCTCATTTATAATTAAAATAAGCTTATCCAAGCTACTGATAGCTTTTGGTAAGCTTATTGGTCAAGTTCAAGCAAGTTTGATGTTTGGTCAACAAAAGTCAACTGTGAAGAAATTTTGATTAAGCAATGCTGGAAATGGATATTGGTTGATGCAGAGATGGATTTGGGTTGATTCAAAGTTATTTGGGTTGATATAATTAGGATAGTGGTCCTTTGTTTGATTGATCTCAAGCCATTGTGGCTAGGACCTCATGTGAGTATCATATCATTGGATCAGTTTGAATCAATGTTTTATTGTTAATGAGCTTTAATACTGTTAACATTAGTATAATTTGGCTTAATATAATTAGTATAATTGATGGTTTCATTTCTGTACCTGTTTTAAGTTATTTTTGCATAACTGTCATAACAAGAGCAGTTGAGTTTTAGTGTTATGAGCAGTATATTTCTTGCATCAATTAGTTGTTTTAGTGAGATTAGGATGTGATTTGGTGAAATCCAGTGGTTTAGCTGCAAGAAATCTAAGAGTAGATTGCATTTCAGTCACTTGAAGGTGTGTTTGGATCAATAGCTTGTTTGAATTTGAGCTGTGGCTTGTGTTTAAAATATGTCTGCTTAGTCTCAATTTGGTCCACTAGAATCATATCTGTCAAAACTTTGTCTCTGCATAAGCTTAAAGTCAAAATCTCCAAGAACCTGTTCTAGTTTCATGTCTGTTAGAATTTTGTAAAACCAAAAGCTTGTTTTGTGTTTAGAAATCAGTAGAGTAACTTAATTTAGCTTTACTTTAGCTTAAAACATCATATTCAGTTGGCAAATTAAGATCAAAGTTCAAATTAGTCAAAATCTCATAACTGTCAAAAAGTCAAAAAAAGTGAAAAACCAGTTTTGACCCAACCTTGGGTGATTTTTAATTGATTCATTCTTGGCTCAATTTAAGTGAAATTTTGGGTTTTATAACTTCAGTTGGTCTAGTTTCTTTATATAATTTTAGTTGAATTTTAGTAATTTTCTAAAAGCTCCAAATGAGCTTGTCAATTTGGTCAAATATGCCCTGTGACAGGGCATAGTCACAGTGCAGTTTTCATAAGTTCTTGCAGAGCTTGTCAAAAGCTCATAAGAGCTTGTCCAGGGCTCAACTTTGGTTTACAAGTAGCTAACCAGGTCTACTTTAGTCCCCAACATCTGGTTTTCAGTTTCATCTTATTGAGCAGCTTATTTTATAGCCACAAAGTAGCACCCCAAAATCTGTTTTGGCACTTAAGCTCAAATCATCAAAACTGAGTAGCTTGTAATTTAGAGATTTAGGATCGTTGTAATAAGTTGCTTTTGAGTACTTTTAACATATTATAGCTTCTGTGTTCAGTTGGTGCTCATTTGTAGCCATTTGCTTAATCCAAGTGCTTATTTATAAGCAGTTTGCACTGCAGTTCCATATTCTCACACTTAAGCTACTGTTTTTATATTTTTCATAGATTCAGAGTATTATTTTAGACTTTTCCTGAATTTTTCAGATTTTTCTAGTTCAGTTTGCTATTTTTCTTCATTAAAAACAGTTTTTAGGTAATTTTAATTAGCTTTTAATACAATTAATTCAGAAAAGTTTCAAAAAAATAAGTTTTCAATTTTCCTAGGTTAAGATAAATATAGAAAGTTAAAAAAATATTTTTCCAGATTTTTCATAGTTTAATTTGTAATTTTTAGTAATTTAATTAGTTTTAAATAGTTTTTAATTCATAGAAAATAGAAAAATAATCAGAAAAATATAAAATTAGTTTTGAAAATTCTCTTTAGTTATTTTAGATTTTTCTAATTCATAATTTCATTTTTCTAGCTTTATTTCATATTTTCTTGTATTTTAGGGTATTATTAAATAGTTAAAAATAGTTTTTAATTAATAATAATTAGATAAATAGAAATAAAAATAATTTTATTTTTCTAAAAATTTTCTCTTATCATTAGGTTTGTAAAAATGTCATTTTCATATTTTTAGGATTAATATTGTTTCAGTTTCACAATTTCTTTTGTACGTTACGTAGTTTTTAAGTTAAATTTGTAATAGAAAAATCAAAAACATCAGTTTAAAAATAGTGATAGCGTTTATTTAATATAATTTAGTTTTTAATTTTCTTTAATTTGCATTTAAGCCCCTGTAATTTATAAACTTTTTCTTTAGGTTTAATCAAACATATCTCTTTTCCGTTCAAATCCTCTCGATCACTATTCGTTTGATTATTCTCGCACAGCTCGTTGGGACTTAACGACCTGGGGAAACACTATACTCTCCTGGACTTCATTGCATTGGTGTCTGAACTGTTTTAAGTTTCTTACGGTTAGCCATTCACAAGTGGCTAGCTTGTGTGAGATAACTTGACGGTTTAGCACGAATCAAGTAACCTTACTAATTTGTCACTACACAAGTTTCAGATTTGTGTATACACTCTTTGAATGTTTGACGTTAATTATTTTTCATGTCATAATTAACAAATTCAATGTCTAGCATGCTATAGACCAAGGAATTAAGCATATGAACACAAGATGCATCATTCTGATTATTCATTGCTTTAGCTACTAACATTCTTTCGTGAGACAAACTACTTATGAGATTCAATCACTATCTTACGCCACAAATGTTTTAGGTGGATCCCATACATCGGTACTTATGTACACATAAAACATGTCAACCAAATTCATTTGAGATCATATAATCATATGTAATCCCAATTTTATTATGTGACTATGATCACAAATATTAACATGTAACCATTCCACATGCTCAAAATATGTCCAATGCAAGAAATGGACAAAACCTCACTTTGGATGAGAATTAGACCATTCTAGTTAGTTACATAAACCAACATAGTTTGTTGTCATCTACATATGCGTTCAATTTAAACCGTCATATGTTACCTTCATATATGCATCAATGCATGAGGAAGTCAGTGGCGGTTAAATTACACACGAAGTGTTTTCGCGTTTGTTAGCCTCCTTAAAAGAACCAAAGAGACTCGTGTTCAAGCATACACGATTAGCACCCGTGTCGACCCACCTCCATTTTGCTTTTGAACGAACTAAGTTCATCTCATTTGATAAGATATCAGGAAACAAACTCCTTTAATAATCTTATTCATATAAATTTACCCCCAATCTTTTGAGCAACCAAACAACCATCTAAAGTTCACTTTAAAAAATAGTTAAGAAACCAAACAGCCCCTCAAATATCACTTTACTTCATAACAAATCAGCAAACAAACAACTCTTTAAAGTTATTTATTTATTTATTTTATGCACAAAATTTCAGCAACAAAACCACCCTTGAACGTCACTTTTCTGCACAGAAATTTCAGCAACCAAACAACCCTTTAAAGTTATTTTTTTTTTCTTTTCCTGCACAAAAAGTTTCAGCAACAAAACAACCCTTTAAAGTCACTTTTCAGCACATAAATTTCAGCAACTAAACAACCCTTTAAAGTTATTTATTTTTTCTTTTTTCAGCAGAAAAAATTTCAGCAACAAAATAACCCTTTAAAGTCACTTTTCTGCAAAGAAATTTCAGCAACAAAAAGGCTAACTTTCTGCATAAAAAATCAGCACCAAAAATCCGATTTTCTGTCTAAAATTTCAGCAACAAATAGGCTAATTTTCTGCATAAAAAATCAGCACCAAACGACCAATTTTCAGTCTAAAATTTCAGCAAACAAAATGCCAATTTTCTGCTTAAAAGTTTTAGTACCAAACAGCTTTTTAAAGGTACTTTTCTGCACAAAATTCAGCAACCAAACAACCAATTTTCTGCATAAAATTCGGTAACTAAAATGCCAATTTTCTGCATAAAAAATTATTGTACCAAACACCCCTTTGAAGATCAGTTAACTACATAAGAAAGGTAGCAGCCAAAAAACCCTTTTAAATCACTTTTCAGCATAAAATTTCTGCAAAGAAGGAATTCAAGAAAGCTGATCCAAATGGCCTAAAATTCTGCAAAAATTAGTCATATATTCTGCACAAAACAACTTAATATAGTTAATCCAAACAACCTATATGCTCTTCATAAATTAACCTCAATTTATCTTATACGAAACAACTTCAAAAATCCGTACCGAACAGTTTCTTAAGAAATCAACAAAGGTACTTATACGCACAATGTTTTCATCAAACAAACTACTTCTATAGAATGTCCACGGAAAATTTCCAACATAAATTTCACCAAACGTTCTCCTAAGAGTACTTCAGCGAATGAGTACCTTGTCAAAAAATTCAACACTAAAAGTTTCAGCCCATGTTAAAGATTAAGTAAAAAACTGACAATACTATACAAAAAAAAAAAAAAAAAAAAAAAAGGTACACATGTACATGCTTGACAGCTTATAAATAAGCAACAATTTCCAGCAAGGAATCTGCCCATAAACAAACTCTAGACATATAGAAAAAAATGGACAAGAATACGATTGACACAGAATCTGGGCGTAAACACATTTGTAATCTTTTCACACTGAATTAATTTTTTCAAAATTAAAGATACCAAATTGGCTTTGTGATAGGACTTTAAATCAAATAATTTTAAACCCAATTCTGGTATCATTCATTAAAAACCTTTATTAAGTATTGCATCATTCCTCTGATTAAACAATGACTCTAATCTGTTTTAAGATTGTTGTAAAAGGATACCTGTAATCAGAAATCGCAACTATGGTACAAAGCAACAACACCATAAATCTGTAAACGAAAGTATGAACATACACAAAATAAAATAATGAGACAGAAAATTAGATGAAACCGTATGCAATAATGTGATCGAGGCACGTGTTTAACACGCTTCCCTTAAAACAGATTCGCCGTCCATTAGGCGTCTATTTCCCAGGGTACAACGATCGGAAACAGTATGTTGTACTGCCGGATATGACATCCATGCCTGAAATTTCCATCTACATTTGTGTGTGATGTGTTTGAGCAGGGAATCGAGACTATGTGCTATATCTCTCATCTTGAACATTAGAGAAGGTTACCATTTATATTGTATAATTTGTAACCGATGCAATGACAACCATTAAACTTATTAATTGTCATTAACATACTTATAAGAACCAAAAATATGTTACAACTAAAGATGTAACAACATGCTTTTGTATTCTTCCAATATGTTCCATTCAAGTCCCTGTATTTCGAGACTCGATATCTTATTCACAAGTTTTCCAAAAAAAATTTGTGGTACTTTTGGATAAACTAAATTTATTTGCTTGTTCATGGTGTAGCAAGATTCAACTAAATGATTCTAAATGATACACTATTATCATGGTGTAGCAAGGTGAAATGGCACATCTTACTTCTTGTAGATTTGTGGTTTTTAGTATTAGAGTACTATCCGGAAGTTTTTATCTTTTTATGCGAATTTGGAGTAGATTTTTATGACCAAGAGTTCTTTAAGAGGCTTTGCGATTCTAATATGGTAATTGTTGCAATGAAGACTGTCATTTTGTTGTGCGATTCAGTTAGTTGTCTTGACTGTGATATTTAAGGATGTGTAATATTATACTTGTTTTGTGGGATACTTTGTTTGTTATGTTGTTTTGTGGGTTACTGAATTTTAAGTTGTCATGTGTTGTTTAGGAGCTTGTTGAAGACAATAGTTAGAAGAATGTTTTAATGGATTTTAGTCTGTTCTAACTGTTCAAGGATAGTGGAAGATTAACCGTGAAGAATGATATGATGTAAACATACTTAAAAGTCTTTTATATTAGTTTGTGAATGATTAGCTGCAGATTTGAGTAAATTTGTTAACAAATTAGTATAAGTTTGCAAGTTTGCCATTTTAAGTATGTTACCTTTTATATGGTAAAACTAGTATCAGTTTGCCAATTTGTGTATGCTAAGTTGCAGATTCAAAATCAGGGTGAAAATTGTACAATTATCAAATGAAGTAGGTTGACACATAAAAGCGTGTAAAAATTATATTATCAGTTTCCAATTTGTCATGTTTAGAAGCGTGGAGCTTAAATGCCTTTAAACGCCTATTGGTGTTGACATGTGCATTGTTTATTTACTCATAAAAGCGTGTACTTTTGGACCATCTCTCCACCTTTTTTGGTGTAGAGTGTTTGAATGTTTTTTTGACATTAGTAAGGGTGCAATTTTTTCTGACGCCTAGATACTTCCACGAAAAGGGGAGGCGTGGACTTTAAATTTGCACACACTTTTAATTGCAGGGATATAAAAATATAATTGTGTAAAATCAAATGCTTTGTTGTAGTGAATATAATGAGTTTGATAGTTTATGTGCACACGATCTACACTAGGTACGGCTATGCTCTACACCAGGTGCGGCCGTGCTGGTTTTGTTCAGATATAGTTTGCTTATTTGTTAAAAGTTTGGCTGAATTGTTTTTCAAGTAGAATAGCAAGACCGGTGAAATGGGCAGATCATATGAGTTGGGTTAGTGGGTACACTCAATCTTTGAAACATATGTTTCCTATGCACATAAAAAATGAGCTTGAGATGAACTCAAATTGAAAACGGAAGACCTAAAAAAAATTCAACATATGAAACATAATGCATCAACCAAACCGAGGTCAATAGAAGTAATGTCAAGTTGGAGGTAACAAGATGAATACACACAACTAGTTTTGTGAAAAGAATTAGTTGCAACATAACAGGGTAAAGTTAACCACATCAACCTCATGCAAACTTAAGCCAATTAACCAAACAACATTTCTGAATGTCTTTACCAAAGGTGAGCTGGCTCACAATTGTGAGGGGTTTGTTTTGTGTGTGAATTTAAGTGAGGCATAGGTATATGGTGAGTGGTGAGTGAGGGATACTGGGATTTTAGTGGCGAGTGAATCGGATGATGTGTTGTTGATGTGTTGTTGAGTGAGGTGGTAGACCGGGTGTAATTGTGACCAAATTCACCACCATCACCTCAGCTTCACATCCTTTATTCATTCTTTCATCAAACAGCCGTAGTGGTTGTTAATACAAATAAACCGTTAAAACGTTTATTCATATTTAGAGATCTTTTTGTGTTTTGTTGATAACAAATATAAAGTTATCATAAGTAAAATTATAAAAATACATGCTATTTTTGTAAAGTATATATATTTGGTCATTTACATAAAATGTTGTAACAATTCATTTGTTGTAATAGTTTAATAGGATGGATATTATCCAAAACCCATGACCCATGACCCTTAATGTTTTCTTTGCATGAGTAATGTGTGATTTGCACTCAATTGTTGTTGAATTGTTGGATATGTTGTAATATGTGAGAAAGCATATTTTTTAGGTTCTAACATTTTAATGTAAGAGCGTAGGCAAATGTGAAAGCACATATTTACGACCACCAACTGGATCATACAAAACCACAAAACATTTGTTTGTTATTACATGCTAGACCTCCATCATGGTGTCCAACCTGCCCTATTGGTATTAACTATGAAGAGATTCGGCATTGTCTCCCGTTCGAATTAAATATTTTTGATTATCAAGGGACCGAGTGCTAAACTGTTTTTGAGTTGCATAATATTATTTTACATGTTTTAAAACCTTTAAAAAAATTAACCATGAAAATTAAACAAAGAAAACATGAACCAATTTAAAGCCGCAAGAGTCTATGCTTCATTGCTTACTAGCAGGGTAGCCGCGCGTTGCAACGGCGGGTACCCTGAAATAAAAAATTTCGATGAATAATGTATTTTAGTATATTATGTTCTTTTTAACAATAAATTTAAGGATATCAAGAATTTCGTATTCTCGTGCCCGTTCGGGCTCGAACCCGTTGGGCCATGTCTGCTCGGGCTAGCGCCCGTTCGGGCTCAAGCTCATTTGGCCCGTTGCCCGTTCGGGCTTGAATATTTGTATAATGTGATTTATTATTTGGAGTAGTGAAATTTAATGCAGGAATTGTGTTTAATTTGGTTGTACAATATGCTTGATAATTTGTATTTCTTATGTAAGAGGTGTTTTAATAACTGTATCAATTGTATTTATTGACCAGTTAAATAATTGATTACATTAAATAGAATTAATGTGGTGTTTTGTTGTATACTATGCTTCTTGTCTTGTACGTTTGAAAATTATGTGTATTAAAGTGTTGTACACTATGTTTCTTTTCTTGTAAGTAGTAGTCATTATAGTCATTAATAACATTGACCACTTTAATAGCATTAATGTTGTAAGTCTGAAAATTACATCATGCTTATTTTGTTGTACACTATGCTTATTTTGTTGTAAATCTCAAAATTGCTTGCAGCTATTGTACATTGTGCTTAAATTATTGTAATTTTTGGTGAATGGATGTTTTTAATAGCATTAAGACTGAATTACATAAATCGTCCTTGTGGTTTGGTCAAAATAACGGATTTTGTCCCTATACTTTTTTTTCAGTGCGTTTCGTCCCTGTGGTTTACAAATCTTACGGATTTTGTCCCTATACTTTTTTTTCGTTAGTGCAGTCCGTTAAGTGTTTTGCGCAGTTAGTCCTTCGTTAATAAATTTTGCACCGTTAGTCCTTATTTTTTAAAATATAGTTTTCCCCAATTAGTCCCTCCGTTAATAATAGTTTTCACCCGTTTTTGTCCGTTTTTATCCGTTTTCGTTAGTTTTTTTATCCGTTTCCCCCCGTTTTTTTTCGTTTTTCGTCCATTTTTTACGTTTTTATCCCTTTTCGTCTGTTTTTATATGCTTTCGTCTGTTTTTTACGCTTTTGTCCGGTTTTATCCGTTTTTGTCTGTTTTTTATCCGTTTTAGACCGTTTTTTTACATTTTTATTCGTTTTCACCAGTTTTTTTTTTTACGTTTTTGTCCCATTTTTTTTCCGTTTTCGCCCGTTGTTTTACGTTTTTGTCTGTTTTTCTTACATTTTGTCCATTTTGTCCGTTTTTCTTACATTTTGTCCGTTTTTCTTTCGTTTTTGTACTATTTCAACATATTGAAAATTTTTTCCAAAAAAAAAATTGAAAAAAATATTTCCGAAAAAAAAATTGAAAAAAAAAATTTGAATAAAAAATTTCAAAAAAAAATTTGAACAAAAATATTTTTTTTCAAATATTTTTAAAAACAAAAAACGGACATATTGAAAAAAAATTTCCAAAATTTTTTTTTCGAATATTTTTTTTTATAAATCTTAAAAGATTTACGAAAAATATTGAAAAAAAACGGACATATTTAAAAAAAAAATATTTGAAAAATTTCTTTGAAAAAAAACGGACAAAATGAAAGAAAACAGACAAAACATAAGAAAAACGGACAAAAATATAAGAAAAACGGACAAAAACGAATGAAAACCGATAAAAACGTAAGAAAAACAGACAAAACGTAAGAAAAATGGACAAAAACTTTAAAAAATGAAAGAAAACGGACGAAAAACGAAAAAAAAGGGGGGGGGGAACGGACAAAATGTAAGAAAAATAGACAAAACGTAAAACAACGGGCGAAAACGGAAAAAAAGGAACAAAAACGTAAAAAAAAACTGGCGAAAACGAATAAAAATGTAAAAAAACGGTCGAAAACGGATAAAAAACAGACAAAAACGGATAAAACCGGACAAAAGCGTAAAAAACAGACGAAAGCATATCAAAACAGACGAAAAGGGATAAAAACGTAAAAAATGGACGAAAAACGAAAAAAAACGGGGGGAAACGGATAAAAAAACGAACGAAAACGGATAAAAACGGACAAAAACGGGTGAAAACTATTATTAACGGAGGGACTAATTGGGAAAACTATATTTTAAAAAATAAGGACTAACGGTGCAAAATTTATTAACGAAGGACTAACTGCGCAAAACAGTTAACGGACTGTACTAACGAAAAAAAAGTATAGGGACAAAATCCGTAAGATTTGTAAACCACAGGGACGAAACGCACTGAAAAAAAAGTATAGGGACAAAATCCGTTATTTTGACCAAACCACAAGGACGATTTATGTAATTCACTCTAGCATTAATGTTGTTTGATAGAATTTTGGTCTTAAAATGACATTGTGGAAAACTAGAAGGGGGGTTGAATAGTTTACCAATTAAAAACTTTGTTTTGAAACTTATTGAAAGATCAATTGATATTGATCTTGGATATGTTGATGAAATATGCAAGCAATATGTAAAGAGTAAATAAGGAAAGAAATGATCAAACCACAACTAGTTGTTTATAGTGGTTCGGTCTACAAGGACTCTTTTTCCTTGCCCTACTCCACTCCCCGAGTCTCACACTCGAGAGTTTAACTTCACTAGTCAACAAGCTCCTTTCACCGGCGGAGAAAACCTTTACACTTCACTTACACTATTTCCGACACTAAGCTAGATGTCGAGTTCTTTCCAAGGGTACAACTACTCCCACACACAATGTATTTTGAGGACTAAAATACTAACCACTCACACTCACAAGATTATGATGGTTTAATACAACAATGAAGTATGAATCAACACTAGATCATACAACACTAAACAAACAAGACTTCCAACTTCTCGTTTGAAGCTTGAATGTGACTTGATCTTCTTTGCTACAAAAGAGATCACTAATATGATATGAAACTGAGTTAGAAAGGTTAGAGAGAAGATATGTATGAGAGTATGATAGAAAGGGATGAAAAACTACTTGGTTTGGCTTTGCTATTTATAGCCAAAACCATCAGCAGCATCCACGGACCGCGGACCCCTTAAAAGGGTTCCGCCCGTTGTGGATTTTGGTGCCGCCGGGTCTGACAGCCAAGATATCAAGATCTTGCCAAAGTCAACCATATCTATGTAAGATTGTGTAAGATATGAAGAGTACAAATCCACACAAAATATCTAATGAAATCTTTCAATGATTTCCATGATGCATTACATGATGTCATGTGATGTCTTTCTATTTTTAGAAATATGCAAATGCATAAGTAATGTTTAGTTTTTAAGAAACTAAAATATTCTAAAAACTACTATCATATATTATGCTTAGACTCATATTGAGATATGATTAATCACAATGTAAATGCTTAAATGATGAAGATATTGTTTGAAAAAACTTGTTTTAATATCTATTAAACTTGACAAACTTTAAGCTTTTATACAAATTAAATTTACTTTTGTCGTTAACAAAACTTAGGTAAAGATCAAAAATATAAATAACGTTTAATGACGATATTTGTATTAACAATCTCCCCCTTTTTGTTGAGGACAAAATATAATTTTTATTTTTATAAAAGATACAAAGTTTGTGCAAGAGTTATAAAAATATTAGTTTTAGAACTTGAAAAGGAAATGATAATGCAAGTGTATGATGTTTGACTTTTTCAGAAAGTCAAAGTATTCACTAGTTGATGCATGATGTTGACTTTTTCAGAAAGTCAAAGTATGCAGTTGACTTTTTAAGAAAAGTCAAGTATTACCAATGAAGTATCCTGTTTGACTTTTTCAGAAAGTCAATGTATGTTGTTTGACTTTTTCAGAAAAGTCAAATATAAACAAGTTCAAGTTCTATATTTTCTCCCCCTTTTTGTCTCAACAAAAAGAAGAGGCGATGCGGAATGTAATGAGCCCGAGCCATTATCTCCCCCTTGATCAAATCTCCCCCTAAATTGGGTGCTTAATGGGAAGATACATGGATTGTGAAAATAAAGCTACAAAAAAAGATGTTAGTAATAATGATCATTCACAAGCATTTCCAAACACTATGTAATGGCACCAACAATATAATCAACATCATTCATTAGTTAAAATTTTTCATGAATAAAGATCATGAAAAGAGAACACAATGATGTGTTTTTAGTACAAGAAAATAAATATTCCTAAGAAAAGAGAAACTTAGAAATCCTAATCTATGATCATCCTAATGAGATGGAGGATGAGAAAGAGCGTTGAGGCGCTCAAGGATGTGATTGAGGATGAACCTCATTTCCTCTTGGAAGTCATGGACCATAACCCGGGTCCTTTCAACGGTTTGGGCCGTTTGCTCACAAGTTGAGCAACCATGCCTAGGGGGTAGTATGTTTGGGAAGGTTGTGGTGGTGGTATGGTAGATGTGTTGGTGGTGTTGGGGATGTTTGGGGTGGTCATGATGGAGGCTAGCAAAGCATTTTGCATTTGCATAGTCTCACTAAGGTGAGAATCCACCATGCCTTTGAATTGGTGGAGGTTGTGAAGTTCCGCTTGAATCTCCTCTCTAGTGGGATTGGCATCCCACATGCACTCCTCAATGTCCTCAAGATGAGGGGACATTGATGTGGGGAGCGGATGGTCCCCATACAAAGGACCATGAATGTCTTTGTGAATGGGGTGGAAGAGAAGAGGCTTAGGCCCTAATGGGGCGTTTGGGTCAAAAGATGACCGAGGTGACTCATGAGCGATCCGCTCAATTGTGCCAAAGGATGGCAATGGTGGTAGATGATTTGGCCTAGGAGGCAAGTCATCCAAGTCCTCCAAGAAAGGATTTGGTGAAGTTGGTGGAGTGGAAAATAACTCCATAGGAATAAGATTTGGAGACCTTGTTGGTGAAGGTGGTGAGGGTGTTTTGGATGTTTGGATGGGTGCCGGTGGAGGTGAAGTTGGTGTTTTTGTAGGTGGTGGAGTGGTGATCACAATGTGTGATTGAGTAGGTGTAGCCAAGGTAAGGCTTGTATCATCTCGGATGGGAGATGAGATTGTGAGTGGAGAAGACTCGGATGAGGAGCTAAGGTTAACGAAGCAACAAGGCCTCACACTAATTCTAGCGGTTTTCTTGCAAGGTTTAGGAGAGGATTTTGTCATTTTTGACTTGGGTTTTTCTTTGCTAGATAATGATAAGAATGAAGAAGGTGTGAGGATGGTCATGGTAAAACCTCTCAATTTATAGAAGTGAAAAATTATGGAGAAATGTGTTTGATTTGATGTTAAACCATTGAAGAGATGAGGTTCCTAATGATTTGGAAGTGGGTTAAATGCTAGTCATATCACCCAAGTCAATCCATACAAGAGAGATGGAGTGAAGAAGAAAAGATTTGCAATAAATGTGTGCTAATGAGTGGAATTTCCTAACAATCAGATTACCCACGGATTTGAAGGTACCAAAAATTCGGTTCCTTCCTTTATGCCAAAGGGCTCCCTGGGTGGATTTTTCAAATTTTTGAATTTTGGTGGGAAATGGATTTCTTATATACCTAAATGAATTATACTAGTTCTAATAAGAGTATAAACTAGTTAAGATTGACTTATAAGTAATGGATGGTAATTTGGAATCATGAAAGAGTCGAAATTCAGAAAGTTACCTGGAGGATCCAGGGCACCAAAAAATTACACGGCCGGAACCCTAAAAAGGGTGCCGTCTGGTCCGCCTGTACAGGTACGGCGGTACCATTTTACATAACGGACGGTACCAAATCGTTGGTGCCGTCTGGTCCGTGCAGTGCAGAAAACTAGACATAGTAAGTTTTTAGGTGTCGGGGACTTTTCCGAAACCTGAAATTTTTCTCAAAACATGTGACACTAAACATTTCAAGATAGGAAAAGTAAATAATACATGTATAAACATAGTGGAGCATATATTTTGAGCAAGGCCTAGTGATTTCCACATTATAGTGAAAATGGGTAAAATTTGATAGCATACTTGTGCTATCCCCCTGCATGAGATTGTTAGCATACAACAAGTTATATTATCATCCTACATAATAAAAACAACTAAATAGTATTAAACTTTCAAACACTCCTTAAAGTACCCTCATTTGTCCAACTTCTTGTAAATCTTGTTCATCATCCTACCAAGGCACTTGAACATTCCCTTAGTTTGCTTGAATTCCGCTGATTCATTCTCGATCTCGGGAAGAGACGCATAATACTCATGAGGTGGAAGATGAGAGCTTGGAAGACCATCCTCGGAGCTGTTTGATGATGATGATGATGGAGTTGGAGGTTTTGCTCTCTTGCCTTTTGTCTTAGCAACTCGTTCATCACTCAAAGGTACAAAGATGTGAGGGATGAGTTCATAGTAAAGGTGCATCCCTTTTGGGGTTGGTGGAATTTGTGCAAAGTTTCTATAGAGACGGGTGAGAAGCATCCCGTATGGAAGAGCAACCGATCCTTGAGTTGGAATATTAATCATTCTCCTAGCGATGTAGTAGGCTAAATTGAATGGTTGTCGGGTGGACAAGTTGTAGAGCATGTGACAAAGGCAAGCGTTTATGTGATCCCTATTTCCTATGGTGCTAATGACGTTGGCTCTAAGTAGCTCCTCCCATTTCTTAAATTCGGGCTTAAGTTCATTTAGCTCCATTCCATATGGATCTCGGTTTACCTCTTTTCCCTTTCGGGTAACTCGGGTTGTATCACCCTTTGGGTTAAAAAGGTGTTCGCGGATGGCATCCTTATCGGCCAAACGGGTTTGGTAGGGAGGAGTGCGGTCATTGATTGCATCAAGAACGGTGAGTGACCACTTATCCGAGTAGACACAAGTCCCTCAGTTGGGAATTCCTAGCACTTGAGCAAAGTTGGCTAAGGTGATGGTGTAGTCGTTTTGATTGATTTTAAACCTAAGACAAAATTCATCATCGTCTTCATCACTAAAGCCGGTCACACTAGCATAGAATTCTAACACAAACCTAGGACAAATTGGTTCATCGATGTCAAGAAGACAATCGAATTGAATGGCGGCTAGTTCTTCACTGAGATTGGTATTTTCAAGGAAGGATGAGTGAATGGTTCTACCCTCATGGAAATACCTTGATTCTAGACCTCTAAATATTTCTACTTGTTCCTTGGAAAGTCCTTTGGTTTTGTGGTGTTTGGGAATATAGCCAAGGGTGTCTTTGTGATAATCGAATCTTGCGGCTACCATGGTTATTCCTAAGGACAAGAATTAATATGTTAAAAATGAGAATAAATTTTAACGTTTTTGGTTCTAGTGTGTGCCTATATGAAAACGATTTGGAGTTGTGGTTATCTCGACTCATTTTATGCACAAAAATGGTTTTAGTGGGGTGTTTTGCAAATACCATGAGATAACCCAAATGCTCCTAATTCAATGTGGCTTCATTTGAATATACCCGAGAATGCATATTAGTTATGCAATACCTTTAGTATTCAAGAGCATGCAAGTGATGAAAATCTAACGTTTCTATTTGTATTAACAATGAAAAAATTGTTTTCCTACAAGTGAGAAGCTTTTCAAATTTTTTGACATGGGGTGTTTGGTTATTTGAATAAGGCCTTATATTCATTATCTATTAATTAGTGGGAAGCATGATTTGTTTATGCAATATGATAATGTAGTACCTAATTTCAATGACTAGTTATGCATTTTGCCAATTGAATTCATATTTGGTATAAAAGCATATATAAAACCCCATGTAATGATTTGTGAAAGTTTTGTGCATAAATAAGAATCCTAGACTCAGAATTAAGAGATAAAATGTAGTTAGGATACTTACAATGATGTTATCTTCAGTGATTAGTGAGTGGGAAGGTATCAATAATGAGCTTGGTTTAATGTTTACACGTTTTGGTAAAGTGAGTTTTGAGGAAGAGGATGTTTTGTATATAGCAGTTTTGCTTCTGTAGACACCACGGACCAGAAGGTACCAAAATTTTGGTTCCGTCTGTGTTGTCGTTTGGTGTCGTGGCTACAGTAGCAGGTACAAGACAAAATTGTTTTGTTTTGACTATTCTAATGTTTTGAGCTATGTTTATCCTACGTGTTTGGTTCCATTAACCCTAAACCAAGTCTAAGAAGATTAAAAGGTTTTCGTTTAAGAGGCTTAGTTAAGATGTCGGCAATGTTGTCTTCAGAGGATACTTTCTCGATTGAGATGTTTCCTTTTTGAACAATGTCGCGAAGAAAGTGATGACGGATTTCAATATGCTTTGTACGAGCATGTTGAACGGGATTCTTGCTGAGATCGATGGCTCCTTTGTTGTCGCAAAGTATCACAATATCGTTGAGATGAATTCCGTAATCTACGAGAGCTTGCTTCATCCAAAGAGCTTGTTGACATGCTTTTCTGGCTGAGACGTACTCGGCTTCAGTAGTTGAGATGGCTAAGGCCGTTTGCTTCTTTGCAAACCATGAGGTGAGACAATGTCCAACAAAAGTGCAAATACCACTTGTACTTTTTCTATCGACATAATCACCGGCATGATCCGAGTCGGCATACACTATGGTTTCTACACCCGTTCCTTTGGGATACCACAATCCTAAACACGTTGTTCCCTTAATGTATCTAAAAATCCTTTTTACGGCTTCTAAGTGTGATGCCTTTGGGTTTTCTTGAAAGCGAGCACATAGAAAAACACTAAACATGATGTCGGGTCTACTAGCCGTAAGATAGAGTAGGCTACCAATCATTCCTCTATATTTAGTGTTATCTACAGATTCACCTTCTTCGTCCTTGGTAAGTTTAGTGTCCGAGGACATGTGTGTTTTAGTTGGTTTGGAATCTTCAAGACCAAATTTCTTAAGCATGTCTTTTATATATTTAGATTGGTTAAAAAATATGCCATCTTCTAGTTGTTTAATTTGAAGTCCTAGAAAGAAATTTAACTCACCCATCATACTCATTTCAAACTCGTCGTGCATGATTTTAGAGAAATCATCACATAGCTCTTGACAAGTTGATCCGAATATAATGTCATCAACGTACATTTGAACAATGATAATATGCGATTCCTTTTTCTTGGTAAAAAGAGTATTATCTACTAATCCCATAGTGTATTTATTATCAATAAGAAAAGTCTTAAGTCGGTCGTACCAAGCTTTTGGTGCTTGCTTAAGACCACACAATGCTTTCTTGAGTTTAAAGACATGATGTGGTTTCTCAAAGTCGGTGAAACCAGGAGGTTGAGCAACATACACTTCTTCGTTAATAAACCCATTAAGAAAAGCACTTTTAACATCCATTTGAAATAATTTAAAGTCATAAGCACATGCATAAGCAAGTAATATTCTAATAGATTCGAGTCTAGCTACCGGAGCATAAGTTTCATCATAATCAATACCTTCTTGTTGATTATAACCTTGTGCAACAAGCCTAGCTTTGTTTCTAGATATTATACCATTTTCATCCATTTTATTTCGAAAAACCCATTTCGTTCCAATTATGGTTTGATCTTTAGGTTTTGGAACTAATTTCCAAACATCATTTCTAACGAATTGGTTTAATTCTTCTTGCATGGCAATTACCCATGATTCATCTTTTATTGCTTCATTTATGTTTTTCGGTTCTATGGTGGATACAAAACAAAAATAATTACTTTGATTTTGGGCTTGTGACCTTAAGGTTCTTTGATTAAGTTGTCCTATGACCTTTTCTAAATGATGACTTTTAGATTCTTTGATGTTGACAATCTCCTTATTTAATGGTTCATCTTCCTTGTTATTATTAATTATTTCTTGACTTTCTATCATTTGACTTTCAACTAAGTCATCATCTACCAAAGGTGATGTCTTAGAGGGAGGTGGACTTTCGTCGAATGTTATGTTCAACGATTCCTCGACTATCATTGTTTCTTTGTTTAGGACAATATAAGCTTTACTAGTTTGAGAATAACCAAGAAATACACCTTCATAAGACTTTGGGTCAAACTTGGTGAGATAATCCTTAGTATTAAGAATAAAGCATTTACAACCAAAGACTCTAAAATATCCTAACGTTGGCTTTTTACCTTTATAAAGCTCATATGGTGTTTTGTTTAAGAAAGGACGTATTAAGACTATATTCAAAATATATGTAGAAGTGTCAACGGCGTTACACCAAAACTTTTGAGGAATGTTTTGTTCATTAAGCATTGTTCTACTCATTTATTGAATTGTTCTATTTTTACGTTCTACTACTCCATTTGATTGAGGTGTTCGTGGAGCGGAAAAGTTATGTGTTATACCATTTGTATCACAAAAGTTTCCAAATTGAGTTTCGTTGTCAAATTCGCGACCATGATCCGTTCGGATCGACACAATTTTAACACCTAGTTGGTTTTGAATTTTCTTGCTAAGAATTTCAAATTTATCAAAAGCTTCATTTTTGGTTTTCAAAAACAACGTCCAAGTAAACCTTGAGTAATCATCTACTATGACCAAAGTGTATAAGTTGCCTCCGTAGCTTCTTATAGCGGATGGTCCAAACAAGTCCATATGTAATAACTCTAGACACTTAGATGTGGACACCATATTTTTAGATTTGTGACTACTATGGGTTTGTTTACCAATTTTGCAAGCGTCGCAAAAGTGTTGGTCATATTTTAGTTTTGGTAAATTCCTAACTAGCTCTTTTGAAGATAGGTTTTGTATAAGTCTCGTATTAGCGTGACCTAAGCGTCTATGCCAAAGAGATGAGCTATCGTCTAACGTTGTTAGGAAAAGTTTGTCATTAGATGTTTTATCTATTTTCATGACGTATATGTTATTTTTCCTAACTCCTTTAGCTATGGTGATACCATCTTTTAGTATTTTACTACCATTTTCATCAAATATTACTTTATACTTTTTATCACATAATTGGCTAATACTAAGTAGATTAAATCCTAACCTATCCACATGAGCAACATTTTCAATAGTTAGGGAGTTATGAGCAATCGTACCTTTGCCAATAATTTTGCTTTTGAGATTGCTACCAAAAGTGACATTACCTCCGTCATACTCTTGGTATGATGAGAAGAGACTTTTGTTGCCCGTCATGTGTCGTGAGCATCCACTATCTTTTATCCATTCATCAGGTTCCAATCCAACTTTCAAGCATACCTAAGAAGTAAATAACTCAAGCATTTGGTCCCCAATATCTCATGGGTCCGTTTGGGTTCAACATACCATTTATTATATGGGAAAATGACAAAAAAATGCATCGAACTTGACAGTTTATGTGATTGTGTGTAGCCAACTATTTTTTTTCTTATTGTATGTACTGAACTTTCAAATTTTGATCATTATGTGTATTTTGTTACTATTCTGCCATGTAAAATGACCATTTTACCCTTCGAAATTTGAAAAATTGAAGGGTAAAATGGTCACAAAATACACACAATAATCGAATTTTGAAAGTTCAGTACACACAATAAGAAAAAAAATAGTTGGCTACACACAATAATAAAAAGTGTCAAGTTCGATGCATTTTTTTGTCATTTGCCCTTTATTTGATTCATGTATGGAAATGATGGGTAAGAGTTCCATGACATGTAATCTGGAGTTTGATATGTTCTAGGAAAGTTTTGATTCCAACCGTTGTGTTGGTAGTTGGGTTGTATGTTGTGGTTGCTCTTAGGAAAGGGGCGTTTGGCAAAGGGTGTTTTATATCGTTGTTGAGTAGTTTTTGATCTAAATTCATTTTTGGCAAGTCCTACTCCTGATGTAACAGCTGGTTTTAGTTTAATACTATCATTGGTTTTCTTTGTTACTTTGACAAATTCAGTACGGTCCGTATTGCGAACATTCTGTCCTGCTGAAGTACCCACGACACCATTTTGTTCAACGGACGGAACCCTTATTTTGGTTCCGTCTGGTCCGTGCTGTACTGCAGCAGTTTTGACAGAATGTTCGTCCTTTTCGGCCGTTTTGTTTTGACTCTTTGGAATTAATACTTCATTAAATCCTAGCCCATTCATATCTCCTGGTGTTTTATGTATTTTAACTATTTCATCGGCAAGTGCGATGTTTTTGTTAAACCTTTTAAATTTAGAATTTTGTTCGATTAGAATATCTTGTGTGAGCTTTAGTTTTTCTATTTCAAGATTAAGCTCTTGACATGATTTACAATCATCGTCATTTGCTTTTCCTTTTTCAAGTCGTTTTGCTTTTTCTTTCAACTCATAAACTTCATTTTCCAAAAATTCCTTTTTGGTTTTTAAAAATTTATTTTTAGTTATGATTTTTAGACTTAGCTCACACAATTGATTATATTGTTTTTGCAAAGTGTCATCATCAATAGAAGAATAAGAAGAGTCGGAAAGTACCTCGTTTGACTCATGTGCCATTAGAGCGATCTCTTCCTTGCTTGATTCTTCATCGTCTTCACTATCACTCCAAGCACCACTTACAAAAGCTCGTTGAGTTTTGCTTTTAGGTGGCTTGGGACATTCTCCTATGAGATGACTTGCATCACCACATCTAAAACACTTTCTTTCACCTTTACCCTTTTTATCATCCTGATCTTTTCGGAATGGTTTCTTTTCTTCTCGAGGTTGTCTTACAAACTTTCCTCTTCTTCTAAAGAACTTCTTAAAATCTCTAACGGCCATGGCATACTCCTCATCTTCACTACCGGAGCAAGATTCGTCGTCATCGCTTGATTCCGTCTTTGCTTTTAGAGCAACGGATTTGATCTTCTCCTTTCTTCCTTTGATGATCTCCATTACCATTTCGTGAACTTTGAGGTTGCCAATTAGCTCGTCTAGTGACATTTTTCAGAGATCTTTTGATTCTTCAATATCAGTCACTTTAGCTCTCCATTTGGGATGAAGTGCTCTAAGAAATTTCCTGACAAAGTTCTTACTACGAAAAGATTCATCAAGTGCTTTAAGTGATGTAATAATAGTATTAAAGCGAGCAAAGCCACAATCAATGGTTTCATCTTCAGGGATAACAAATTGTTCATATTGTTGAACAAGAAGATCAATTTTGTTATCCTTAAATTGTGAATTACCTTGATGTGTAACAATTAAAAATTCCCAAATATCTTTGACGGTTTCACACATAAAAATTCTTTCATATTCTTTTCTAGGTAAAGCATTATAAAGCATCATTTTAGCTTCATTATTTTTAGCAACTAATTTCTTTTGTTCATCAAAAGAAATATCCTTTGTTTTAGAACTAAAATCCCCTTTAACAATAATAAACCAAAGATCTATATCTTTTGATTTTACATATGTTTCAAAACGGTTTTTCCAATAGATAAATCCATTGGTTTTAAAGAGTGGTGGTCATTGCATAGATTGCCCTTCTTTGCATTCTTGAGCAACGAGGCTCTGGTACCAATTGTAGAAAACTAGAAGGGGGGTTGAATAGTTTACCAATTAAGAACTTTGTTTTGAAACTTATTGAAAGATCAATTGATATTGATCTTGGATATGTTGATGAAATATGCAAGCAATATGAAAAGAGTAAATAAGGAAAGAAATGATCAAACCACAACAAGTTGTTTATAGTGGTTCGGTCTACAAGGACTCTTTTTCCTTGCCCTACTCCACTCCCCGAGTCTCACACTCGAGAGTTTAACTTCACTAGTCAACAAGCTCCTTTCACCGGCGGAGAAAACCTTTACACTTCGCTTACACTATTTCTGACACTAAGCTAGATGTCGAGTTCTTTCCAAGGGTACAACTACTCCCACACACAATGTATTTTGAGGACTAAAATACTAACCACTCACACTTACAATATTATGATGGTTTAATACAACAATGAAGTATGAATCAACACTAGATCATACAACACTAAACAAACAAGACTTCCAACTTCTCGTTTGAAGCTTGAATGTAACTTGATCTTCTTTGCTACAAAAGAGATCACTAATATGATATGAAACTGAGTTAGAAAGGTTAGAGAGAAGATATGTATGAGAGTATGATAGAAAGGGATGAAAAACTACTTGGTTTGGCTTTGCTATTTATAGCCAAAACCATCAGCAACATCCACGGACCGCGGACCCCTTAAAAGGGTTCCGCCCGTTGTGGATTTTGGTGCCGCCGGGTCTGACAGCCAAGATATCAAGATCTTGCCAAAGTCAACCATATCTATGTAAGATTGTGTAAGATATGAAGAGTACAAATCCACACAAAATATCTAATGAAATCTTTCAATGATTTCCATGATGCATTACATGATGTCATGTGATGTCTTTCTATTTTTAGAAATATGCAAATGCATAAGTAATGTTTAGTTTTTAAGAAAATAAAATATTCTAAAAACTACTATCATATATTATGCTTAGACTCATATTAAGATATGATTAGTCACAATGTAAATGCTTAAATGATGAAGATATTGTTTGAAAAAGCTTGTTTTAATATCTTTTAAACTTGACAAGCTTTAAGCTTTTATACAAATTAAATTTACTTTTGTCGTTAACAAAACTTAGGTAAAGATCAAAAATATAAATAACGTTTAATGACGATATTTGTATTAACAGACACCACGCTTTATTTTGTTGTACAATATGCTTACTTTGTTGTAATTCTGAAAATTGGGTGCATTAAAGTGTTGTAAACCATGCTTAATTTCTTGTACGTCTTAAAATTAAGAGTGTGATGCCTTCGTGCATTATATGTAATATAGATATTATAACAATTTGTCATGAACATGTATCAAATGGGAAGTATGAATAAGTATTGCAAAAATTAAGTCGAGCCATAATAAGATCTCCCCAACTACGAGGCTTTCAAAATTTATCTAAGCCATCTATAACTAGTACAATACTCGTGCGTTACTCAGGTATAACGATTCAATAATTTACAAAAAAATATTTAAAAGTTGTGAGTATATTTTATTAAACAAAAAACTTAAAAATAGACACATTAAGACAAGTGGAAACAAAATATCTTAAAGTGCAGTACCCGTGCGTACATACTCGTGAGTTGCTCGAATATAACAATTTAATAATTTAAAAAACTAATAAAATAAATAATGTTTTGAACGTATTTTATAAAATACATACTTTACAAGCAATTAAATAATTTACTGACAATATTGTCCGGTAATAAAACCCCGCCCACCTCCATTGCTTACATATAGATAAAAAAATATAAAATTCCACATCAAGTTATATTCGGTTAATACATTATTTGGACAACTAATAATACGATTACTTTTGTGCCTAAATTGATGTGCTGATAGTTTATTAGTTTGTTAAAAATGACTTTTCTCGTGTCATCAATAATATGATGTTATATAGATTAGACATACTATTAAATATAACAATTAGAACTACTACAAAAACAGCTAGTTAGATCGGTTAGAAAGCCTCATATAGATCGGTAACTAACCACTCTATCTAAGGGTGATCTTTATGAGCAGGTACATATATAGATCGGTTCTGAACCGATCTTTTTAATATTTCATAAAGATCGGTTAATAACGAATAACTGATTTATTTAATGTTGGTTTTTGTGTTTTGCTCAGGTGTCGTTAGATCGGTTTATAGCTGTAATTTAAAAAAAAAATAATACATAAAAATTGATTTTCCCAGAATTTAATCATATACAAAATTGCAGGTTTTTTCCAGAATTGCAATTCATTACCATACACAATAATATTCTAGTACAAATAACTTAAATAAAGATAGCAGTTAAGTTACAAAACAACTAATTCACTGAAAAACGACAATTGCAACGTAATACAACACCCTCAAAATAAGAGTTCACATGTCCTACTAACTACTATCCAAAAGTCCAAGCTCCCCCGTTGCAAATATACAGGTAGAATATTTATTGTGACTAAAGTGTTCATTCCTACCTCAAAATAAGATGCATGAATGATATGATAACATATGAAAATAGTTGCAAACCATCAATCCTAACCCACTTTTTGAATATTTACTGATGTAGTACTAAAACAAGATAACACAAATTGATCCTGTTGATTCACACGAATGCCAGGAACAACTCTGCCAATAATCGTTGATTCACTGAATACCGATTACTAGGATAATTCTTAGCAAAAAGCTGCCAAAAATAGACTTTTCATATTTCTTGGAACTGATTATCCCACATTACAAAGGAACTATTAAATAGGACTACAAAACAGAAACGGGCCTTAAAAGACAAACGGGCCGAAAGTTATTACAAAAACAAAGTCCAAAAAAGACCCGAAAAAACACTAAAATGCAAATAACTCATAAAATAGAGTGTTTCGGGGCTCGGAAGTTCTGGAAACCGACGAAGTCTGTTTCCCATCATGAGCTCCTCGTTCCAAGCTTCGATTTGACTGGTAATTCGCCTAAAACGGAGCCCCGTAGCCCAAGTTATGCCCATTTTAGTGAGGCCCCTTTTGTCACACGATCTTGGGCCTCCAGAAATATCATAGCCTGCTCATCAACACTTGGGCCCACATCATTCCCCCCTGGGTAGACAAAATTCGTCCTCGAATTCACAGCAAGATCATCATCAGAAGAATCACCATAGTAAGGCAACAAGTGTTTCACATTAAACACATCTGAACATCGTATATGGCTCGGTAATTTCAAACGGTAAGCATTGGAGTTAATTTTGTCAACAATTTCCAATGGGCCAATTTTCTTAGCGGACAATTTATTATACTCACCAACCGAGAAACGATCCTTAGTTAAAACAGCCCATACAAAGTCACCTACTTCAAAATCCACATGCCTCCTCTTTTGATCAGCATCTTGCTTGTACCTTGAGTTAGCTCGAACCAAGTTGTCATGAACAGCTTTATGAACTTCATGTAACCCTTCAACAAAATCCTGCACTTTTTTTGGAATAGAACCAGAAATAGGAAGAGACATTAAATCAAGAGGACCACGTGGTTGAGCAGAATAAACCACCTGGAACGGACTAAACCCAGTGCTCCGATTAACAGCATGATTATGAGCAAACTCAGCTTGACATAACTTCTGATCCCAGGACTTCACATGATCACCTACTAAGCACCTCAACAGATTTCCAAGAGACCGGTTAAACAACTTCAGTCTGCCCATCAGTTTGGGGATGATAAGCACTACTAAAATTGAGTTGAGTATTCACCATCTTCCACAAACTACGCTAAAAATGACTTAGAAACCGAGTGTCACGATCAGAAACAATAGATGAAGGCAAACCATGTAGTAAGGAAAAATGATGTCGATTTTCTCAAATAATACTCGATCTCATAATATGTAATCACATCCTAAATGAGATAAAATATTCAAAAAGCAGTCCCAAATGGGGACAATCCGAAACTAACCTCTATTAGGTTAATTTCGAACGAGTATTTAACTAAAGGGTTATGATTTTAACTAAGTTTATACTAAATGCTTGAATGTTACCATCAAAATATGCTATTAATTCGCGGTTAGCTTAAAAGTATAGTTAAGTAACTTACATCAACGGGTCAATAGTAGCTAGGTATCAATGGGACACATAGAAAATTCTTCAAACGAGCCTACATATGAACACACCATCAAAATCAACAAACAAAGCTTCAAATAAACACAAATTTACTCATAGATGAATTTCGTCTTATGAAATCAAATGGATAAATAGTAAGCATAGTTAAAACATTATATACCTTTTCAATTGAGACAATATAGATACTTGAATTTGAGATTGTTTTAAAACACTTATTGTGATTATTTGGAGCATTTATTGTGTTTTTTGTTAATATAGTGAGAAAAAACTGCATATAATGTCAATATATGTCTACTGTTGGTAGGTAGAAGGAGGAGAATAGATCGGTTGCTTATGAAAAAACCGATCTATGTAACACGAAACGTGTTTCCATCTAGATCATGTCAGGGGGTGTCCTAAAAATGTGAGCAATAAATAGATCGGTTAATAATTAAGAACCGATCTAACTAGTTTCAAAATTTAATAGACCTGTTATTAACCAAACAACCGATCTATGTATTACATTCCCCCCTTTTTTTTTTCTTTTTTTTTTTTTTTTTTTTTTCCTTTGTGAGATCGTTTTTTAACATAACCGCTCTATGTGAAGTGATCTATCTAACCTTTTGTGTAGTAGTCATGTCAATCAATACTTTTAAAGTATTATTAAGTGTTCACATCGTAGAATTTCCATGTTACAAAGTTTTGTTCCCTTTTCCTTTTCTTACATGTGTGATTCACCTCATCAAGCAACGAAAAAATGAGTATCCAAATTCGTGCTAATGTCATGTTAGTGTTAAAGGAATGAAAGATAAAATTTACGAATATATGATTTTTCATCGAAAAACGAACCTGAAACACAAATATAATTCAATGTTAGCTTATGAAACAACCCATAAATACCTAGTTCGACATTCTAAATTGTTAATATGAATAATTAATGAATTATGATGACCATGATTGAAAGTAGTTTTAATACCAATTTTATATTTTAGTTTGTTAATATGGATACTTAATGAATTATGACCATGATTGAAAGTAGTTTTAATCCAACGGATGTGAGAAAGATCCGCATGAGTGCAACGGCAACAATAGAATAGTAATAGTAATACTGAACCGGGCAAATGTGCCACTTTATGTTCTTGACGTCTTATAACAACACACACGTCAATGGTAATATTGCCAGGTTATATACACAAATTTAAATCCTTCTTATAAATTTCGGTTTCTTTTCATGGAATCATTAGACTGGGAACAAACAATATTATTAGAATAAGCATTTAAATCACGAATCCAGGATATAATATGGTTCAAGAATTGCTTCAATGGTATTCAATAGGAAAAAAGATTATTCAAATATAACTAAAGTAGTACAATCCAGATATTAAATTCATTGAGCACGGAATTAAAGGATAGATCAGTACGGTTAAGGAGTAAGTTAAGGAAAACATCTAGTTATTAACTAGAGGCCGGGTTGAGAACAACTCCGACAAATAGAACAGCTTGGGAAGAGTCTTCTCTTATCATGAACATGAATGGATGGTCAGCCACAAAACTTGGTCGAGGTGTATTGTTCTTTCTAGCACAAGCCGTCGTCCTTCCAAATAGTACACTACAAGCAGCGGCTTTAGTTCCTTTTTCATCAACTTCAATAAAAGATTTCTGACGTATTTTCGACACATAAAGCGTATTTTCAAAGAGACTTCTTAGCTCTACTATTCCGCTAAGCTCTTTGTTCGTTTCTTCAAATGGCAATGTCAATCCTATTTGTTTCATAATATCTATAGGTTCAAATTTACAAGATATCTTGAACTTGGGTATCCATAGCTCATCAAAACTCTGCCGTTTAAGGTCAAATTTTCCATGAAATAAAGCATCATTAGAATAGAAAATTTGAAGCAGCTTCTTCAACCCAGCTTTCTCATGTGGGAGAAAGATATACATTGAGAACGTATTTGATTTGCCTTTATCACTTTTATATGGAAGTTTGATCATCTTGTAGCCCTCAAATGAAGCATAGTAGAATATTTTATCACTAGTTATGAAAGGGACTAAAACCTGCTCCCCGTTTATGAGACTGAAGTGCTTATCTTTTGTCTTATTTAAATAAAATGGGTTGGACCATTTTCCTTTAAAATACAAGGCATTCACAATGACCAGTACACTATTTTCATCAAAGTCATCCCTTTCAACAATTGAGGGGATCAAACCATTAGTTTCCTTGTGCACCCATGAATTGATTTCGTCAACTGCTTCATCATTCTTCACGCATAAACCAAATTTCATTGATACCACTAAACTTAAACTATATAGATTTAAAGGGAAAAAAAACTAATAGTTATATAATGTATAAATTTACCTTGTTTTCAAAGTCGACAGAACCGGCTTCTGTTTTGTAAATAGTTTTAAGAACCTTCTGGTATGATGATTGAACTGGTTCCACTTTTTTGTCTACCCAAACAGCATTTGTTAAACTGCATTCAAGACCAGTTTTCGGATTCGATAATTTCTTTTTAAAAAGTTTGGAACTTGGCGACTTAGCAAGAAATTTGTCGATGGTTTCATGTCCAAGAAATTCCAAAAGCTGTTTCAAAGTTTGACCTTCAGCTCCGGCAGCCAGCATTCCCAATATGATATCAAGCGACAACGGTGAACACACAAAATTTCCATTCTTGTAACCACTGTTTGCGTCATCTAGTAAAGTTTTGGTCACAACCTGTTTTTGAAATTCATGCATGATCATCATAAACCCTACTACATATATATATAAGTTACGTAATAGTTGAGAGTGAAATAGCTGCGTTTTTCTAACAACCATGTGTCACATTCATTGTGGACACTATTATGCGACGAAGAGTGAGTTAGAAGAACTTACACTTGTGGAGTTTGCTGATATTGTGGCTGTGGGACTTTGTCTTTTCTGCCTCTTCATTGGAAGAATGCTAAGCTCGTCGTCATCTGAGATCAGTTTTGATTTCTTACGGATACAGTGTTGTTGATCAGCCATTTGATAGATCGATCACACAGCAACTTAGGGTTTATGATCGATGATTATAATGACTAGGTTGTTTATGTTTAATTTGTATTTATAGTGGTTTGTAGGAGTACCGGGTGAGGTGGGAATGGGCCATGATCCACCCCAAAAGTTGAATTGGTTACTAGTGGCCCGATGTAACATTATTTGTTTTTGTCCATTCGAAACTAAAAAAATTGCCTATCCAAACATCAAGTATTAAATATGTCGTCTATTAAAAATAACTCGATAGTTTGATAGGCGAGGGAATAAACAATATTAACAGGCAACATAATTATATCATGCTAATATACATGCATCCTCCAGTTATTTAGTTGTTATTTCTTACTATTTGATTTCACGTATGTAGGATTTTTTTATTTTTTATTTATTTATTTTTTTTAATGAGTATTATAATTTATGGTTAGTTACAAGTTAAGATTTAGTACTTTTTCGTTTTTTTCCCACCCGATCAAAAAATCCTGGCTCCATCATTGGTTTGTCCGGGCGTTTTTATCCCAATATCGACCAACTAGCATGTGACGGAAGGCTTTATCTTGTACTTTTATTTTGGAATGTATTATTGTCTTACAATAGTGGATTTTGGTTGTTGAGATCATTTAGAGTGCGTTTGGCACAAGGCTCTCAAGATAGAGATCTTACCCAAGATCATTTTTGTATTTGTAAGATCGAGATCATAAGATTGGATCAAGATCGTAAGATCCCACCAAAGTGTCTTTTCTTGCTAATAGGTGTTGATGGGTCCTAACTTTATACACTTATACATATTTCGAATAAGAATTTAAACGAATGCTTTATTGTGTTAGTTTGTTTAAACTGTTTGTGTATACTTGTTATTAATCTACTGAAACTAAATGGTTTATTTAAAAAATTTATACAGGTACCTACATAATCAAACAAATTTTAAAAGTTGTGATTGAATGATTCTCAAAAATACAAGAATAAGAATAATGATCATGGTGTTGATGGTATATTTATTTTTTATTCTTCTTTCTTTTCAATATGTTATGTTTGTTATTTGGCAGTTGATGATTACCTAACACGCATCTTTATCATCTCAACAATTATCTGATACTATGATGCATGAACCTTATGATTATGTTTGGATTCTTAATTTCTATTCTTGATGTGATTTTAGTTGAGGATGTCTCTATTTTAAGAATAGCAGAGGGCAGAAGGGGATGAATTAAACCAAAGAGTTTCTTAACACTTGCCGATCAATTAGGAAAATGGAGTATTAGAAAATTGTTGCTTTAAGTGTGGCATTGTTCCGATCCTTGATAATTTCAATCAGTTCTAACAAATGGGTAGAGATTGAAACTTAGCTTGGGCTTATCAAGCATTCTAAAAGTATTCGGTTCAACAACATACACAATCATTCACATATTCGTACTACTGAAATTTATCGAGCATCAAGTCCATCTTCGGCTAATGTAAAGCTTTTCATAACCTCCAACTTTAAATACCAGTAAAATACTCTCCACCTAGCATCCAGTGAAACAAATTATATGAGCTCTTTTTATTCCGCATGGAATGACAATTTCATTTGGATTTGTAGAATTAGTAATTTCAACCCATTTATATGAAAGCATGCCTATTGCAAGTTAGATTTATTGCAAATGGGTCAAGATAAAGTACTCGTGAGGAAACTGCTTAACTCAGTCCCAAAGAAGTTTTTACCAATCGTGGCGTCTATCGAACAATATCAAGAGACTGATACAATGCAATTTGAAGAAGCCATAGGAAGAATAACAACTTTTGAAGAACGACTTAAAAGCCACGACAAACCAGAAGACAATTATCAAAACAAACTTCTATTTGCAAGTTCAAATAATCAAGGAGTTAGGGGACATGGAAGAAAATTTACCAAAAACAAAGATAGTTATGGAGAAGGTACTAGTCGTGGAAGCATAGACAAAAGTAAGCTCAGGTGTTATGAATGTGGTGAGCATGGACATTTTGCAAAGGAATGCACAAAATGGAAAGACAAGAAGAAAGACAAGAAGGATCAAGCACATCTCATTTATGAAACTGACGATGAACCAACATTGCTGTAAAGGCAAGTAAAGAAGACTCGATTGCCGTCTATAACATTAGGTGATGAATGTTGGACTTTAATGTTATAGAAGAAAAGATTAGGGTAGTTTAGTGTAATTTTATGTTATGTATTCCGTAAGTTTCAATATAAACAGACCCATTGTATTGGGCTGGGTTTATTAGAAACGATATAAACCGTTAGAAGATAGGTATAACGTTTAGAAATAGATATGTCGATTACTTTAATTGAACTGGTATGCCTCATGTTCTTGGCACCGATTCATTAGGTATATATAGGTTAGATTTCTGTAAACAAATTCATTCCAATATATATATGAATACAATTTAATACAATTCAATACAATACATATTAATTAGTATTAGTCTGTGTTTCATATTTAGTCTCTATTATCATTCTTGTGTATTTTTCTGTTACAAGTTTGTGTCCCAAACCCTAGTGTTCCATCCATACCGAATTCAAGAAGAATAACAATATGAGAAACAACCTTGTTCGAAGGCCACAACAACAATCGAGGCCCGTTATTACAACCGATTTTACCAAACTTCTAACCACTTTTGTCATGTTAATTTCTTATTAATTTATGTTACTATTTCAAATATATGCAATACCGTATAATTTATCTAAGTTAACACTAAGATATATAGATCAAGGTTTTCTGCAATTTTTTAAATAATTGAAAATTATAATAGTAACGTTATCATATTTTGTGAAGATTTCAATAATATTTGTTACATCGCTGATATAAGTATGGTATATGTATACTATATGTTATGAGAGCGGTATCTCCTTAAACTGTATATATGGTTTATTGCTTGGATATTGGACTAGGTTTTAACTGATGTGGTGGTCATTTAGGTGGTGTTTGAATTAATTAGCTTATTGCAAACAACTTCCTTCAAGGAGCTTTTGCTAAAATTCATTATTTTAAGCTGCTAAACATGTTAACAAGTTATTGTGACCTTTGGGTAAAGCATATAATAGCTTGGTATAAGCTATATACACATCAAAATAAATTTAGCCAAACACCCCTTAGTGAGTTTGTTACTACTATGTACTTTAGGCATTTTTCGTCAATGTGCTCATTCACGATACTATAGTTTTTTGAATGTTATTGGAGTATTGGACTATATAGTTAGGTAGAGCAACTGAGCAAGTAGCCAACCATGAGCATGTAAAAATTTATGCATAATACCAATATAAAAAATATAGGGATAATTGCCTATAAATGTATCTTCCTTGTCACCCTATCCTTATATATGTTTTGAATTATTATTTTTGTTATTGTACGTACTAAACTTGCATTTTGCGTCACTTGTTTGTATTTTATGACTTTTTTGTCCCTCAATTTATTAACACTCCTGTTACCCATAAGGGGCAAAAAATAGATAAAATAGTAAAATACAAGTTTAGTACATACAATAGCAAAAAATAAATAGTAAAATAAATAATAAATAAATAAATAGATAAAATAAATAAATAGATAAAATAAAAAACTGATACATATAAAATGATATGATGACAAATAAAATATATTTATAAGCCATTACCTCTAAAATATAAAACTAATGGCTAGTAATTGCTACCTCAACTTGCTATATTTATAGTTTCATGCCATGTTTATAAGAATAATGGTTATTAAAGAATATCTCAAATGTATAAATCTATAGACGACAGCTCCTGAGGTTGTTGTTCTCCTTTTAAACTGCCGTTCAGCGAACGATCAAGTAGAGAGTATATATAATTGGGTTAATAACCTAATAAAGCATCATACTTGTCTCAAAAATCAGTTCGACGTATCAAACAAAAAAAATACCTCTTTGGGCTATTTGACCCGACTATTTTGTCCTATATAGGCATTAATTACCTTTGTTTACCCGTTTCTGCCACATCACCGGTTTATTTGCCACAACTGGTTTCCACATCATTTTTTTTTTCTCTTTCCACGTAATACATAAACACCCCATATGTATTTCTTCCCCAAACCGAAAAGTTCTTCCCAAACCCAAATCTTCTTCCCCAAAGCAAAACCTTAAGAACCCTAAAAATGGCGCACGACAATTGAGCTTAAATTAGATACTCATACTTGTAATCCCTTTTATTTTACGTAAATGGCGGCCTCGTCCTCGTCCTCCCGTTATAATCGAAGGAGATATTCCAAGGATGAAATTGGTCGTATGACGCATTGTATTTGTAAGTTCCCAATCTATGAGCAGGTTTCATGGACTCCTGAGAATCCCGGAAGAAGATTCAAAGCTTGTCCCACCCGTGTAAGTTGTAATACACAAATCCATTTTGTTTTGATGAGTATTGTATATTGACTGTATATTTACAAGTGTTTATGTTTTTCTAAAGAATAAAGACAAGAAATGTGAGGTATATGGATTCCTTGATGATGAGTTGCCATCGGAGTACTACAAAGACCTCATGTTCAATCTTCATATGGACAACAAGAAGCTTCGGTCCAACATTGACGCTTTAACACCGCAAGATGATTCCGAAAAGGTGGTTTCAAACGACCGTCAACATGACTTTCCAATGGAAGCTATTTACCAAGAATTGAAGGAACTCAAGTTGAAGGCCAAAGTTTACGACATGTATTTGGTTGGATGTGTTTGTTTCATGGTTCTTCTTTTCATCTTCGTTGTTGTTATTGTTCTTGGGTCCGTTAGGAATTAGCTTCCAGGTTGTGTTGTTGCACGTTCTTGACAAATATCGCCTTATTGTAATATTGTCATGGTCATGGTGAACAAACGTTAAGTGGTTTTGTATGACTGACATTCGCCATATGCTATTAGTTATTGTCTGTTCAATGTTAAATGTATTTTGACTTGATGGTTGCTTCTTTGATAATTACAAACTTTCGGCATATGCTATTACTTATCTGTTTGTGGGCATCATGCTTGTATCTTTGTCACTGATATGTCGTTGGTGTCCACTTACTGCACCAAATGGTTTATTTACAACATTTACAAACCGAATGGCCTTTTTCATGTGAACAAACAAGGATGTGCATAAATGGTGTTCTTTCATAACATAAGATAATGTATCTGCAACAGCAGCATACATTGTTACAACCAGAACACTTGCATGCAAAGTTCTTTACAATGCCCTTCAAGACACAAAATAGGGCTATGTAGTGGCATCAACAGCAGCACTACATGAACTATCTTACACAAGTTTATAGTGGCAATAAGTGCAGCACTATATAAGTTTCAGTTGCTAATAAAAGTAGGCCCTTCAGTGAACAAAATAGGGCTAGCTAATTATACATACACATTGATTGTTTGTAGCAGTTTGAAGCTTCTACTCTAGGACAATTTCATTGTCCACACTTGAACCTGGTCCTGTAGCTGGTGTAGCTAGTTTTTTACCCAAGATTCTTTGACTTGGCAACCTTGGTGGTAGCATTGCAGCTTTGCCTTTTTTTGGTGGTTGTTCCATTTGGTTTGCGTCAGCAGATCTTGTTTGTCTTTCAACAACCTTAGTCGTTCGTCCACCCTCCGAGCAAGCACCTTTAGCAATCGTTGATCCTCTTCGACCCCTACATCCTCCTGTCATTCTTCTTGTTTCCACAATCTCTGATTGAGCTAATCTCCTAGCTCTTGTCAAAACAGGTCTTGGAATTATAGTAGCTCCTCCAACTTGCGATTCTTGTGTACCTATGAACATATACAGATTAACTGTACTTCAGTCACGCAGAAGCAAATTACTATAAAAAATGTAAAATGTTTGTCAATTACATCAAATGTACCTGGTATGGTAGCTTGATTACTAGCTGCTTCAGTTCTGCCAGGCATACCCGAGTTCATATTTTGTTCTTCCTCAATCGTATCAGAACTTGCAGGATCGACAGCCAACCAGGTTCCCATTCTTGCAACTCTCTGTGCTGGAATAAATCTTCCACTCCGGGTTTTCCCTCCTCTCATCTTCAAGTGACCCCTATTTGAACTTCCTCCTCTTTTCTTTGTTTGTTTTCCTAAATAAAAATGTCGACCATCTCCTAACACCCCTCTAATGTTTGAACCTCCCATTTCATACTCATTCAAGTCATTGTTAACAAACCTTGGAATGTCATGGTCATCTACTAACTCTGGTTCAACATTTTTTTCCTTAAATGGCCTACCAGGCTTTCCTTTTTCCTTACTAACAGGTGGTTTTGGTGGATTTGAGCATCCCTTTCTATTATGCCCTATTTCACCACAGTTCTGACAGGTCATAACGATTCCTGCTCGCGTAATCTTAGTTGTTGATTTTTTTTTTCATGTGAAGCCCTAACCCTCTTTCTCTTAGGCCTACCAGGCATTGTCTTAGGAATGGGGCCTAAAATCCTTGAAAGATTACTAACATAGGGCCAAAAGTCTATCCCACCAACTGGTTTCATATACTGACTATAGGTACATATGTATTTTTCCTTCCTAAAACAATCAGGTACATACTCCTCTACCATCCTACGGAGTTTAAATATACATGCTATAGCGTGGCAGCAGGGCAAACCTGATAGCTGCCACATTCTGCAAGAGCAAGTTCGTTTTGGCTCATCAACCTTGAATGCTTCATACCCTTTCCTCACTTCAAAGATGTTACCCCCACAAGAGACTACATGCCAGAACCTGTGAACATTACGACAATTACAAAATGTCATTGACGGCAACTATAGTCTCAATTTCTTGCCAAATTTAAGCATTTGTTTATAGGTATTATTAAACAATTTATTTACCTTTGTTGATCTTTTGAGTGTTCAAGTATACTCTGAATGTTGGGGCAAATATCACCATTCCATTTATCCATTAGCAGCCGCATGGTATGCATCCTCTCCATAACAATTACTCTCATGGACTCCAACATAGTTATAATCGGTTTGTGTCTTATGCTTACCAAAACAGCATTGAAGCACTCGCTAAACCCATTCTCGACAGCCTCACAGCATACACCTTCTTTGAAAAAAGCCCTTGACCATGTCTTCGGCTCTTTTTTCATCAAGTAATCATGGGCTCTTGGATTAGCTCTTTTTATCTTATCCATTACCTTGTTGTGTAAAGCTGGGTACGATGCTTTTGAGGCTTCCCAAAATAGTTGTCGATACTCAACACCAGGAAACTTTTTCCGGAACCCTTCATAAATATGACGGGCACATTGTCTATGCTCTACAAGTGGCATGACCTCCTTCACTGCTTCAATTAGCCCCTGCTCCAATTATTATTAAACATTCATAAGTATGCAAGGCAGCAAATAACAAAAGATGAAACTGGATGAGTAAAACTAACACGCACCTTATGTTGGTCCGACATCAGTGTTAACCCTTGACCAAGTTGAATGTCCAAGTCGTCACCCAACAGTTGTAAAAACCAGCTCCAGTTGTCTTTATTTTCTACTGTTACGACAGCCCAAGCAACGGGGAATATGTGGTTATTACCGTCCCTACCCACCGCAGTTAGAATCTCCCCTATGTTTGGTTTCTTTAAAAAACAACCATCTAACGCCAAAATCCTTCTACATCCTATTTTCCACCCTTCTTTCAACCCACTAAAACACACATAAAACCGGTCAAAGTATGTCTTTTCATCTGGATTTACTGTGACTCCTACCTTAACCGTACTACCTACATTTGAGTCCACCAAAGCCTTAGCATATGATCTTAGTAAACCATAATGGTCCTGGATAGTTGCGTCCCTCTCATTAAGAGCATATGTCCTAGCATTACGACATTGGGTACGGCTAACGTGGCACTTATATTTTCTTAAGAGCAGTTCTTGTAAGTTAGTGATTGTAATATTAGGATTCATCCTAATCTTATCTCCAAACTGCCTACCTATCCACTTAAAGTTAACCAACCTACCGTAATGGAAGCTACGAACACAAGTGTGATTATCTACCAAAGATATCACCTGAAAAGTCTTCTCTGTTTTGAGCATCTTGCCGTAACACCTCCACGGGCAGTCACAATTCCCAGCCTTCTCAGAAGGGTACTTGTTGTACGAAGTCTGTTTTCCTACCGACGGATCCCTTAGAGTCTCCTTTCGTTGTCCACATTTTGCTATAACCTTTGTCTTCGTGCTCCTCTCGAACCAAAGTGAGAAACCATTAGCAACTGCGTAGTATGTTAGGCAGTCCTTGAAACTATCAGCATCCGGAAATTGTTGCCCAAGCTGCAAACGTAAATTATAATTACTTATAAGCAACATAAACATACTGAACTGGTAATCTTTGATAAACGTAAAAGTGAAAAGGTATATTCAAATGGATTACAGTTGGTTTTTTCAATCTCCAGTGTGTCTCGGAATCGTAAATTGGGTACTTGTCATCCTTGTTAGGCTTCTGTAGAGCTGCAAAGGGGTCGGTTATTCCAGCACCTTTGCCTTTAATGTCCTTCAACAAGTGTGCCATATACTTTTCATGTTCACGAACCAACGGTCCTAAACCAGTTGGGCCATCTCCAAGCACATGATCTTGTTCTGTTTGATCGACATCATCCTCGTTTTCTTCGTCCACATCATGGTCGTTCTGCTCATCAGATGAAAGATTATTGCAATTTTGTCGCATCTTTCTTAGGTTAATAACCTCGTCCTCTCCATTGCTCAAGTAATCGTACGACTTATCAGATTCCACCTCAGACTCGTAAGACTCATACGCAGAAGAATAAGGTGCAGAGTTACCCTTGTTATTAGCAGTTTCACCTTCTGAGTTAGTATCATAGTATTCATCAACGTCGGTGTCACCTTCAGAATCTGATGAAGCAGACGGATTCATGTTCTCTGTAATGACAATACCCTTGGTTGCACGTATACTGGCACGGGTATAGGCAGTCTTCTTTGCAATTCTTTTTTGGCGTGTCATGACAGACTTACCCTTATTAAGTTTCTTCTGCCTTGCAAGCACAGCATCTGATAAGTCACCATCTGACGCACCATCCATTTGCAACACATTTGTATCATTACCCGCGGCTGTATCAGTCTCCGGAAGTATTTCTTCGTCCACATTGATGTCAGTGTCGCCAACCATTTGATTATCGTCAGGCCTTACAAAAGTGTAACAACATAAATCATTAGTAGGAATACAGTATATAATAGAAACAAAACAATATTATAACAACGTGTATTCACCGATACCTATTAGTGTCCAAATCCATATCATTCTCCTCAACACTGACAGGTATAGTAGTTTCCATATGCTTATGACAACCCTCATTCTCCAACGACATACCTGTTTCAACACCAACGTTTTCGACTACATTATCAACTACAACGTTGTACTCCCTATAGACCTCTTCTTCAGTTAGCATAGGATAATCATACGTAAAGTCATCGTCCGCATTATAAACTCTAGTGAAGGTAACCTTACTGTGAAGATCCTTTCTAAGTGGTCTGTCTTTTACCGGAGGAGACCTTAAATAAGGTGACTGTGCTTCTTCCTCAGCCCACGCAACCAACTCCTCACAAGACATACTCCCAGCATCTTTTTTCATCTTATTATGTTTCTTTCTTTTTGACGTAACTTCTGAGTCTGAACTATCTAGTCTTAGGTTTCCGTGGTAGTATGGTGCTAAGTTTTGTGGGGAATGAGCGACAAACAACTCGACTGTCTGAAATTGTTTAGCTTGCTCATATAAATACGCAACATCTGCATCCCTTTCAATTATCTTTAAACCACCAGTGTCTATGTCTAATGTAGGAATGCACATGTATAGAGCCCATATGTTATTCTTAATCTTTGCAACTAAGATATCTAACAGAGGGCTACACTTAATCCTATCTTTTGATGAGGCCTCCATTATAATCTCCCTACCATAATCGTACCTTAAAGGGTCAAACATAAATACACCATTATAGTGTATTTTGAAGACCACATCTTGTGGTACTTCCATGAAACCAGTATAACTTGAAAAAAATTTAATAAACCCTAATTCGAATAAGCCCTAAATATGAAATACTTATTTATTACAACCTAGCACAAATCGGGTAATAAAACATTAAATATGAACAGCGAATATACCTTTTGTCTACCCAATTTGGGGAAAGAGACAACCAATTGATAAATGTGTGTGGATTAGGGTTTAAAAAGTGTGTTTGGGGATCTTGGAAAAACTGTAACTTTGAATCCTTTTAATGGATAAGGAAATCCACTAAAGTTGTACTTGTACTCTTGAAATCGTCCTTGTTTAATGTATACCTCGTACCTCGTCGTACGGCAACTTCCACGTGCGCAGGAACAAGGGGAACGTGTGTTCATATGCTGTCTATGTACGAGGATTCCAGCGTGGAAGATGATGTGGTAACAGCGAGGATAAACATAACCGGGTACCGGTTATGTTTGTGGTATAATGCGTATAAAAGACAAAATTATCGGGTCAAATAGCCCAAAGAGGTATTTTTTTTGTTTGATACGTTAAACTGATTTTTGAGACAAGTATGATGCTTTATTACGTTATTAACCCGATTAAATATGGCGTCTAATTAAAAATACTCACGAGAGTTTGATTGGCGATGGAAATAAACAATATTACCTGGCAACATAATTATATCATGCTAATATACATGCATCTTCCAGTTATTTAGTTGTTATTTCTTATTTGATTTCACGTATATATGTAGGATTGTTTTTTTTTTTATCGTTATTAGTTTAGTTTTAATGAGTATTATATAATTTATGGTTAGTTACTATAGTTAAGGTTTAGTACTTTTTTGTATTTTTTGGCCTATCCGGTCGAAAAATCTTGGCTTCGTCACTTGTTTGTACGAGCGTTTCAATCTCAATATCGACTAACTAGCATGTCACGGAAGGCTTTATTTTGTACGTTTATTTTGGAATATATTCTTATCTTACAATTGTGGATTATTGTTGTTGAGATCATTTAGAGTGCGTTTGGCGCCAAGCGGGTTGAAAGCTACCTGCCAAAGTCCTAAAGATAAAACTACTTTCTTCATAAGCCTTCCTAAACTTCGACATGCTGCAATAATAATTTACTGAGTTCATTAGGCTACTTGTGTTTCTAGATTAGAAAAGCTTCCAGGCAACGCATTATGTTAACATCAATCATTGACACACATGAGAGTTCACAGACATTCTAAAAGGTTAAAATTTGTGGTACTTTTAGATAAACTAAATTTATTTGCTTGTTCATGGTGCAGCAAGATTCAACTAAATGATTCTAAATGATACACTATTATCATGGTGTAGCAAGGTGAAATGACACATCTTGCTTGTTGTAGATTTGTGGTTTTTAGTACTAGAGTACTATCTGGAAGTTTTTTTCTTTTTATGCGACTTTGGAGTAGATTTTTATGACCAAGAGTTCTTTAAGAGGCTTTGCGATTCTAATATGGTAATTGTTGCAATGAAGACTGTCATTTTATTATGTGATTTAGTTAGTTGTCTTGACTGTGATATTTAAGGATGTGTAATATTATACGGGTTTTGTGGGATACTTTGTTTGTTATGTTGTTTTGTGGGTTACTGAGTTTTAAGTTGCATGTGTTGTTTAGGAGCTTGTTGAAGACAATAGTTAGAAGAATGTTTTAATGGATTTTAGTCTGGTCTAACTAGGGGTGTTATTCGGGTTGACCCGGTCGGGTTCGGGTCAACTTTGGGTCGGGTCAAATCGGGTCAAGGCTTAATAAAACATACCCGAACCCGACTTTGTTTAGAACTCGGGTCAACTCGTGTCGGGTCAATTCGGGTTCGGGTCAATCGGATCGGGTCAATTCGGGTTCGGGGTCAACCCGAGTATTTTACATTTTAAAAGTGTTGTTGAGCCGGGTTAGTCGGGTTCGGGTCGGGTCAAGGCTAAAAAAACATACCCGAACCCGACCTTGTTTAGAACTCGGGTCAACCCGACCCGAATTGACTCGGTTCGGGTTCGGGTCGGGTCGGGTTCGAGTCGGGTCAGCCCGAATGACACCCCTAGTTCTAACTATTCAAGGATAGTGGAAGATTAAACGTGAAGAATGATATGTTGTAAACATACTTAAAAGTCTTTTATATTAGTTTGTGAATGTTGAACTGCAGATTTGAGTAAATTTTTTAACAAATTAGTATAAGTTTGCAAGTTTGCCATTTAAAGTATGTTACCTTTTATATGGTAAAACTGGTATCAGTTTGTCAATTTGTGTATGCTAAGTTGCAGATTCAAAATTAGGGTGAAAATTGTACAATTATCAAATGAAATAGGTTGACACATAAAAGCGTGTAAAAATTATGTTATCAGTTGCCAATTTGTCATGTTTTAGAAGCGTGGAATTTAAATGCCTTTAAACGCCAATTGGTATTGATATGTGCATTGTTTATTCACTCATAAAAGCGTGTCTTTTGGACCATTTCTCCACCTTTTTTAGTGTAGAGTGTTTGAATGTTTGTTGACATTAGTTAGGGTGCAATTTTTTCTGACGCCTAGATACTTCCACGAAAAGGGGAGGCCTGGACTTTAAATCTGCTCACACTTTTAATTGCAGGGATATAAAAATATAACTGTGTAAAATCAAATGCTTTGTTGTAGTGAATATAGTGAGTTTGACCGTTTATGTGCACATGATCTACACTAGGTGCGGCCGTGCTGGTTTCGTTCAGATATAGTTTGCTTATTTGTTAAAAGTTTGGCTGAATTGTTTTTCAAGTAGAATAGCAAGAGCTGGTGAAATGGGCAGATCATATGAGTTGGGTTAGTGGGTACACTCTCAATCTTTGAAACATATGCAGCTTATGCACATAATAAATGAGTTTGAGATGAACTCAAATTGAAAACGGAAGACCTAAAAAAATTCAACATATGCAACATAATGCATCAACCAAACCGAGGTCAATAGAAGTAGCGTCAAGTTGGAGGTAACAAGACCAATACACACATCTAGTTTTGTGAGAAAAAAAAATTAGTTGCAACATAACAGGGTAAAGTTAACCACATCAACCTCATGCAAACTTAAGCCAATTAATCAAACAACGTTTCTGAATGTCTCTACCAAAGGTGAGCCGGCTCACAGTTGTGAGGGGTTTGTTTTGTGTGTGAATTTAAGTTAGGCGTAGGTAAATGGTGAGTGGTGAGTGAGGGATACTGGGATTTTAGTGGCGAGTGAATCCGATGATGTGGTGCTGATGTGTAGTTGAGTGAGGTGTTAGACCGGGTGTAATTGTGAACAAATTCACCACCACCACCTCAGCTTCACATCATTTATTCATTCTTTCATTAAAGAGCCATAGTGGTGATAGCCAAACCAAACCATACGTGAAAAAAAAAAAAAAAAAAAAAAAAAAAAAAAAAAAAAAAAAAAAAACTCCTTCCCTCTTTTCCTTCTCTTTTCGTTTAGTCGTCAGCTAGAACAAACCATACGAAAAAACACCACCACCACTTATTTAGTTAGGATCGGTTTAGAGAGATTTTTTTTAGGGATTTGGCTTTGATAATTGGAGTGAATAATTGTATTAAATTACTCGAATGATTTGAATACGACGGATAACAACAGAATGGGTTAAGCCTCCCAATACCAATACAATCGGGCCTAGATAAATAATAGTACTACTTGGTTGTGGGTATTGAGTGGTAAGTAATAGCAAAGATAATGATTAATGATGTTTGGTTGGCTCTAATGCAATGACCTATTACCCAATAGTGGGTAATGGCCCATTACTCAATAAATTGAGGGGAATGGTTTCCCTTTCTATTACCTTTCTAAAATCGGCATCATATTGAATAAAAACAAAGAAAATATAAACACATATCGCCAAAAAAAAACATATATATGTCGAGCCCTAAGATCCCAAAAGTATGAGCCTTCTAAAATCAATCACGACCATCTATAATGGCGAACAAGTCAAATACGCCATCTTTATGTTCTTGAGGCTAACGTAAAATAAACACATAAATGGCTTTGCTGGTGAGGTATATTGTAAATGATTTTGTAAACAAAAAAGAATAGGAGAACCAAAATTTACTTTGAATTGAGGACGAAATATGGTTCAAGAATTTCTTCAAAGGCATTCAATAGGAAAAGTATTCAAATATAACTGTAGATATTGAAATTTAGACATTCAATTCATTATGCAGATGGAAACAAAAGAATGGATCAGTACGGCCAAAAAGAACATCTAGTTATTATCTAGAGGGTTGAGCACAACTCCGACAAATAGAACAGCTTGAGAAGAGTCTTCTCTTATCATGAACATAAATGGATGGTCGGCCACGAAACTTGGTGGTGGTGGAGATTCAAAATCTGAATCTGACATACCAGCTCCCAGAGCCAAATACATAGCACTAACAGCAGCGGCTTTAGTTCCTTTTTCGTCAACTTCAATAAAAGATTTCTGAAGTACCTTCGACACATAAAGCGTATTTTCAAACTCTACTATTCTGCTAAGCTCTTTATTAGTATTTTCAAATGGCAATGTCAATCCCATTTGTTTCATAACATCTTCAGCTTCAAAAGTACAGGATATCTTAAACTTGGGTATCCACAGCTTATCAAACCACACTCGTGCAAGGTCAAATTTTCCATGAAATAAAGCATCATTAGAATGGAACATTTGAAGTAGCTTCTTCAATCCAGCTTTTTTATGTGGGAGAAATATATACATTGAGAACTTATTCGACTTGCCTTTAGTACTTTCATATGAAATTTTGATCATCTTATAGCCCTTAAAAGAACCATAGTCGAATTGTTTATTACTTGTCATGAAGGGGACTGAAACCTTCCCCCCATTGATGAGACTGAAGTGTTTATCTTTTGTCTTATCTGCATAAAATGGGTTGGACCATTTTCCTCTAAAATACAAGGCATTCGCAATGACCATTACACATATTGAACTTAAGTCATTCCTTTCAAGAATTGAGGGGATCAAACCATTAGTTTCCTTGTGCGCCCATGAATTAATTTCATCGACTGCTTCATCACGTTTCACCTATGCATAAACAAATTTGGTTGATAAGACTATATTTAAACTATATAATTCAAAGAAAGAAAACTTAATACTCATTTACGAGTATTGATTTACCTTGTTTCCAAAGTCGACAGATCTGGCTTCTGTTCTGTAAACAGTTTCAAGAACCTTTTGGTAACTAGCTTGAACAGGTTCCACACTTTTATCTATCCAAACACCATTTGCTAAACTACAGTCAAGACCTTTACTCGGGTTCGATAAAATCTGATTAAAAAGTATGGAACTTGGCGACTGAGCAAGAAATTTATCGATGCTTTCATGTCCAAGAAACTCCAATAATTGTTTCAAAGTTTCGCCTTCGGCTCCAGCAGCCAGCATTCCCAATATGATATCAAGTGACAACGGTGAACATGCAAAATTTCCCTTCTCGTAGCCCTCCTCAGCGTCATCTAGTAAAATTTTGGTCACGACCTGTTTATATAATTCATGAATGATCGTCAAAAACCCTACTGCGATTGTGCTTTTCTTAAAACTGTGTGTCATATTCGTAATGAGACACTTATTATGCGACCAAGGTTGAATTAAAAGAACTTACAGTGGTTGAGTTGGCTGATATTGTGACTGTGGGAGTTTGTTTTTTCTGCTTCTTCACTGGAAGAATGCCGGGCTCGTCGTCAGATGAGTAGACGATCTGTTTTGATTTCTTATGGATACGGCGTTCTTCAGCCATTGGATAGATCGAACTGCAACTTAGGGTTTATGATGGATGATTAAGAATGGTTAAGCATGTTTTGTGTATTTATATAGTGGTTTGTGCGTTTTTATCTCAACATTTGACCAACCGACTGTCTCGTAAGCTTTATTGTTTCCATCAAACGTTCAGAGTAAATTGCAAAAATCGTCCTTGTGGTTTGGTCAAATTGTATGTTTCGTTCGCGTAGTTCTGAAAGTGCAAAAACCGTCCTTATTTTGCATTGTTACGTCCGTCTTAGTCCTCTGGCATTGCACGTTTCGTCCATGGTTCCGAAAGTGCCAAACCACAAGGTTTGCAATGCCGGATGACTAAAACGAACGTAACGGTGCAAAAAACGAATGATTTTTGCACTTAATGAGCCACAAAAACGAAACGTACAATTTGACTAAACCATAAAGACGATTTTTGCAATTTACTCAAAAGTTTATTATGGAATGAATGTAAAATATAGTTGCCCAAAAAATGCATTATCTTTTTAAAGGGATTTCATAGGTGTAAATATTCTCGTACTTACAAAACAAATTTTGAATTTCTTTTCTTTTTCTTTTCTAACAAAATGTTTGCTTCCATGAAAAACTACCAGGACATTTTGGATTTCACCATAGCCATTAATGGTTGATTTTATACACATGCTCATAGCTGGTCAATTATGTAATCTCACCACTGTCCTTCAATCCTTTGTCCTTCATGTAGTGTTTCGGTGGAATCTGCTTATTTTTTCTTTTCGTGCTCATTGGGGTGTCAAGTAAGGAGCAAGGTCTTATGTTGGCAGGAGCTTGACGACTCTGATATTATTTCGTATGGCTCTCTTGGCTCAAAAGCATTCAGATGTCTAAAGGCATGAAAGAAATTTTTGAAGGTGTTTGTTATGTGATGTGGTGGATTTTATGGCGTTTCATAATCCAAAGATTCATCGGCCTAGGCGGGATCTCATTTTCGAAGACATTGTCTAGTTGTCTTATACGTGGTGTTCTAGTTGTTGTAAGTCTAATTTCAATTGGGTTATTTGGATAAAAAAAACTATGCTTACATTAGTCTGTAATTTCTTATTTCTTTTCTCTTGAGCTTGTATGGGTCTGCATAAAAAACACTCTGGTGTGAAAACCGGTGGCTTGGCCTCCGTGGGTGAGGATTTTTCTCTTGTCACGCTTCTCTATAATTAGCAAGAGTTTTTTCATTCTTTTTCCGGTCCTCGTAGCTAAAGCCTTGAAAAGAATCTAGATGTGTAGCTTTGTTTAATTCTAGATTTATTTTTGTACTCTTCAGTTTATAGTGCCTTGCTAGTAACTTTTTTATTAATATAATTCTAACGTTCAGAAAAAATTATGTAATCTCACCATTTTGTCGAAGCATGGATTAAATGGAAACATCTTTTTACCAAATTTTTATTTGTTAAATCACTACGTATACCATTGAACAAAGACAAAATAAGACAATATCGATAACAGTATTATTTACTCGCGTGTTGCGGCGACGAACATTCTGTTTTCAAATTTTTGACGAAAAATTTTCTCGATTGTAATTTTTTATGAAAATAGCTTTATGGATGACGATAATTTTATGTTATAATAAATGTAAGTGATAAAAAAACTATTTATTAGAATTAGTAAGATACTCGAATGATCAGAACTGAACCATTATAAAAGCGGTAGTTACTACAACCTCCGTCCAAAAATAATTGTCATTTTTTGACTTTTTGAAGTCTCTTTTTTTCAACTTTGATCTTAAATATTTTTGTTTGTGTTATATAATAATTGATGCAAAATATATGAATGAATTGGTTTTTAAATGTTTTTTTTTCATTGATATAATTTTCATCAAGTATTATATAACACATACAAAAATATTAAAGATCAAAGTTGAGAAATTAAGACTTTAAAAAGTCAAATGAAGATAATTATTTTAGGACGGAGGGAGTAATATAATGTTAAGCATGGCTCGAATTGCGTGTAAAGGTAATTAGTAATTCGTAATTAAAATTTTAATCAAGAGAGCACACGGGCTTCAAGGACATACACAATATGGTTAGGACATCCTTTTTAACGTATGTAGGCGTGCCGGGATCTCTGCCAAGAAAGAAGCGCTTGTGAACTTTTTGACTAACCTGTTGGATGGAAGATCCACATTCAGACCCGCAGACGTTTTGGTTTTTGGATGAGTTAGAGGGAAACATGCGTGTGTGGATCTAACCGGTGTTTCTCCTCTCGTGAGTTTGAGTAGTCGGGGTTTTACAGTAAGACATATTGCTTTGAAAGTCGCCTCATACAAAGTGGCAAAAGACGAGAAAGCGTGCAATTGAAAATCAACATGTTTTTATTCCTTTCGCGTTTTATACTTTTAGTTTTCTTGCACCTGAGGCGGTGGAGCTTATTAACAGAGTTTAACGTGTTATGCATAGTAATGTTATGACACTTAGATCCACAATGTTCTTTTAAGAGAATTAGTTTTGCAATCAAAAAAAGCTAATAGCGCAACTTATTGCTAATTTACTTTCCAACTCTTTGTAAATTCAATTTTTTTTTTTTTTTTTTTTTTTTTTTTTGAAAGGCTGAAATTTATTAAGAACCGGCTCCAAGAAGGAGGCCGAAAGCAGAATACAACAAAGAGAGGAAACAAAACGAGAAGCAACAAAACAACCCCACCGAGGGCAAACCAAGCTATACAATGTGAACCCCTCTACATACTAGACAATAAAGATCTTGGATTCGAAATCCAGCAACTCCAATTAAAAGTCGCCATCTTGCAGCGGGCTGAAATCCAATTCTTTGACAACCGTTGAATGGATGGAAATATATCTTCCTCTAGGACTTTAGATCGATCATCCAAAGTGGCATGAACCAATTTATTCCTCCATCTCCAAATGGCCCAAATACCACACTGAAACACTCCATGAATGACTTTGTTGAGGCGAGAGCAACCAAGATCAACAACCTTATTCATACTAATGCCTAGAATATCGAAAGAGGGAAAGGAGACAGGAGTGACAAGGTTCCACCAACTCCATATCTTTCTCCATATGGTCTTCGCACGCGGGCAAACGACAAGGCAATGGTTAGCAGATTCACTGTTAGCTTCGCAAAATGGGCATAAGTCAGTGTTGATATTAACCCCTCTGGCTGATAAATTAGGCCTAGTAGCCAGCCTATCAATAGATGCTCTCCAAACACAGATGTTGACTTTACGAGGGATCCATGAATTCCACACATGATGCAAACCAAGGCTGTCACCAGAGAACAACCTGTCATGTAAAGACGACGATAAAGACTTCACTTTGAAGGTACCCGAAACATCTTTAGACCAAGACCATTTGTCCACTCCATCCTCAACAAGAACGGTATTACCAATATGAGATATAAGAGAGGATAACTCGTCTAGAGCTCTGCCGCGAGGAGGATATCGCCAGTCCCACATCCCACTCCATGAACCATTAACTAGACCCCATCTATCTTTGATAGAGCACCCACTACACGAATCAAGAGCAAACAACCGCGGAAAACGGTCCATGAGACGAGACCCATCACAACTCCAGGGGTCTTTCCAAAACGAGGTACTTGAACCATCAGATACCTTTAAGCGAAAAGACTCGCTAAAAGACGGGTCAATCTCGTTAATTTTAGAAGTGGCTTTAAGAATATCACACCAAGTACCATGGCAGCCTCGGGCCTGTGGAGAAGACCCGAAACCACCATTCTCTCCATAGAACTCTTTGATGACTTTCCTCCACAACGCCTCTTTTTCAGTCAAAAACCTCCACTTCCATTTGCCAAGAAGCCCGAGATTTTTTGCAAGAAGACTACCTACACCAAGACCACCCATTTTATGGTTGAGAAGAATGCTATTCCACTTGACCCAGCTAATACCACGAGCGCCATCTTTGAACCCCCAAAAGAAACGTGCTCGAATCGATTCAAGGAGGTTGATGACTTTAAGCGGAGCTTTGAAAAGAGAGAGATAGTAAACAGGAATACTACCGAGGACAGACTTAATGAGCGTAAGCCTCCCGCCGACGGAAAGGGATTTAGCTTTCCAAGCGGAAAGCCTATTTCTAAGACGATTAACTACATCACCCCAACCTTCACAGAAATGCATCTTTTTCCCCACGGGAAGCCCGAGATACATGAATGGAAGAGTGCCATAAGAGCAACCAAGAGATAAGGCAACTGATTCAACTTCTTCAATATCTACACCAACCCCGAAGATCCTACTTTTAGAAAGATTCACTTTTAACCCGGAAGCTTCTTCAAAACACTTGAGAATGAGAATCAAATTATCCGCATTTGATCGAGACCATTTGCCAAAAAATAAGGCGTCATCCGCATATTGCAATAAAGATAAGTTGTCACCCCCGTCTGAAAGAAAAACCCCATTGAAAAAGCCTTTTTTGCACGCCTCTAAAATAGCGACTTGAAGAGCCTCAACTACTAAGAGAAAAAGGAAGGGCGACAAGGGATCACCTTGTCTAAGTCCCCTCTCCATTTTGAACTCTTTGGAAGGAGCGCCATTTATGAGGACCGAAATAGAAGACGATGAAAGACACGCTCCAATCCACTTCCTCCATTTCAACCCAAAACCCATTTGAGACATTATATCAATAAGAAAACCCCAACAGACGCTATCAAACGCCTTCTCAAAATCAACCTTGAAAAGAAGAAGCTTAAGATCTTCAAGGTTAGCCATACGAATAATTTCATTAGCGATTAGGCAACCATCTAAGATTTGTCTCCCGGCTAGAAAAGCAGATTGGTTTGGGCCGATAATAGAGGGGATAACTTTAGCCAACCTCGTAGCTAAAATCTTGGATATAACTTTATAGACGCAACCAATAAGGCTAATTGGCCTATAATCCGTAAACCCAAGCGGATCACAAATTTTCGGGATCAACACAATGAACGATGGATTACACCCGTTTGCTATTTTACCAGAGGCTTCAAAATATTTGATGCAGTCAAAGAACTCATCTTTAATGATGTTCCAGTAGGTCTTAATAAAGTTAAAATTCAACCCATCCGGCCCCGGGGATTTAGAACTGCAACAATTCCAAACAGCAACCTTAACTTCCTCCATAGAAATAATTGATTCCAAATATAAAGCATCCTCCTCAGATAGTTTCCTAAAAGACGAGGAGATAAATTTCGGTCTGACTTGAGCACGCTCTTTAAATCTGGAGGCAAAATGATCTACGGCAGCCATCTTAATTAAATCAGGGGAGACACACCAGGAGCCATTAATTTGAATCCCTTTGATGGAATTAGCTGCAGATTTATGTTTGAGAATTGAATGAAAAAATCTTGAGTTTTCATCCCCCTCGATAGCCCATTTTACGCGACTTTTTTGCTTAAGGTCCTCTTTTTCCAATTGCTCTAAAGCTTGTAGGTCCATAAGCCATTCTTCACGCTTATCAATATCGGAGGTAGTAAGGAGGCCACACTCCGCTTTGTTATCCCAGTCTGCAAGAGAATGAAGGAGCTCTTTTTTTGAATTATTTTGGGCTGCAAGTTGATTAGAGGTCCATGTTCTGATATCGTATCTAAGCTTCTTGATTTTGTTTTTCAGCCTCAAATCAGATGAGAGTGATACCGAACCCACAGGACAACTAGACCAAGATTTAGAAATTACATCTAGCATCTCCACATTTCCAATCCATTTATCAAATATTTTGAAAGGCTTAGGCCCAAAATCCGGGAGGCCACTACTAATAAGGATTGGGCAGTGATCCGAGAAAGTTCGACAAAGAACAGTCACAGAAGCATCATTCCAAGTACTAAAAAAATTATGAGAAACGAGGAATCTATCGAGCTTACTTAATTTAGAGCCACCTTTGTCGAATCTAGTGAACTTTCTAGCACCAAGGGGAAAGTCAAACAAACCCGCTCTAGCAATGAAGTCGTTGAAAACGCTAGCCTCTCTTTGATCAAAATTCGACCCTGCTCTTTCTTCTCTACTTCGAACAACATTAAAATCACCGAAAATAATCCATATCGCCTTAATGGAATTAATAAGCCGCTCTATAGACAACCACAATGCCTCCTTACTGGAACTAGCTTGAGGCCCATATATATTAAGCAAACCCACCTTTCCGGACACCCCAGACCAAGATCCAACAATACCGAGAAAGTTAGGATCCGAAAATTGTTGCTCTTTAACAAAATAACAAGAATCCCACATAGTAAGAATTCCCCCTGAGGCCCCAGTAGATTTACAAAACGCAAAGTCCACATTCGAGTTCGGCCATATGGAGCGAATTAAAAAAGAATCGATACTTTCAAGCTTAGTTTCCTGAATCCCAAAAAAGACAGGGAGCTCAGCCTTAATAAAACCATTAACCCAATTCATTTTATGAGAAGAACCAAGACCATTACAATTTAGCGAAATGCCTCTCATTAGGAAACAAATAAACGCCAAAAATAACCAATAGAAAACATCAGGACGAACCTGTGCTCCTGCCATTATCACCATGTTCAAACACAAAACCTATCTGCTCACCAATTCTCTTTATAGCTTGGCACTCGTCCAACATCTCATTGTTCTTACTTCGCGAAATTATGGAAGGCGCACTAATGCTAGATCCAGTTGCAAGCTTTTTCTTCCTCGATCTGTTCCTTTTTTTTGTGTTACCTGAGCGTTGAATATTGCTTGAGGAGTCAACCATACGCTGGAAGCTTGATAAAAGATCATCCATTTCTTTATCCTCAATATTATTATCAAGTTTTTGACTAGCTTGGAAGTTAAGATCTGGTTTAAAGCCCAAGTGATCTTTTCCTAAGTAATTAGGCCCAACACTAGGCCCAACAACTTCATGGGCTTGATCCGTAGGTAGAGTGTCTTGTATAACAGTATTCATGCTGACCCTAGGGTCCACATGTTCCAATGAATCACCAGAGTCACAAGGCATAACGTTATTATTTTTCTTGTTATTAGAACAATCAGCCTCGAGACTAGCATCTTCCCTACACCTAGACGCCACCCTAGGAGAGTTAACAGGTGAGAGTCTATCATCTTCCATTCCCACTTTCCAATGTTTGCTTGAGAAATTTTCACCGCCATTAACGTCTAATGTAGGACCAACAAATTCCTCTTCAAATATATTATCATCGGAATCAAGCACATCAACATCATTTGGGAACCTTTTTGATGTAATGTCCTGGCTAGCAAAATCTGGGAGATGGGATGATATAAGATGAAGAGAATGTCGACGATCTTCGAACACATTAACTGAATGCACCTTTCCATTTAGCTTGACATTAATAACCTGATTTATCTCGATCATTGAAGGTGCAAGGACAAGAGCATTGACATGTTGTAGGATTGGGGAATCAAAATCTAGCCTTCCAACTTCCATAACCATGCCAAACTCCTTAGCAATAGTGGTTACAGCCTTCAAATTTCTTGCAATGATAGGAAGACCCTCCAAATTGATCCATGTAAGTCTCCCGTGGTGGTCACAGTTTGCATCCCACATTTTGAGATCTTCAAACCATTGTTCCAACCATAGTTTGTTTGACTCCAGCCCTTCGATCGCAACATCTTTGGATGACCATTCAAATAGAAACGTAAGGCCCCCCACATATTTGATCTTACAATCTTCCAAACCATTATTTTTTATGATGTCCCATGCACTTTGAAGTACCTCAAAATTTTTTGCTTTCCCGATCCAGCAATTGTTTAACCTTGCACATAACTTTTCATCTTCTTCCACCTCAATACACTTGACTGGCGCTAATTTAGTTTGTGGTTTAGAGCCACCTACAGCATCTTTATAAGAGCCTGTAGTATGATTTTTACCTGGATTCCGCACCTGGAAAGGAGGAAAATCGTCATTACGGAAGCTAATACTCTTTTTAGGGATGTTATCAATGGGCACCCCCCTTCCAGCGACCTTGATGAATTTAGCCCTGTTAATAACAATCTTTGTCTCACCGATCGTAATGCCTTTTAATCTGTTTTCGAAACTTTCAGGCTCACCAATATTGATAAATCTAACGAATCCGAACTTAGACCCAAGCTTAGTTCTTTTGAATGCCACATAAACATCCACCACTTTGCCGTAACGACAAAACATCTTCCATAGGGCGCTAACATCCCAGGATTCTGGAAAGTTAGTGAAGAAGAAAGAAGTAGCTTTGTCCTTCATCACCTTATCAAAGTCACTAAGACGGTTCCAGTTGAAACATGAATGGCCTGATATGTTCTTGTTGTCTTTGATTCCACCCCGTTGTCTCTTGTTCACTTTTACCCAGCCATCTTCCTCTACCACCTGTTCATATCCCCTCATTTTCTCTCTCACCTAGTAAATCTTTTTTCTTTGTAAATTCAAATTAATTCATGAAATAATATTTGAGGTATTTGGCATCAAGAGACCGGATCTTTCGGCCCTCTTCAGCTATCAAAAAAGTTATATTAAGATATAAAATTTACATTTTTTTAAATTAACTTTGTCTTAATTAGTAGAATTGTATGTCATCAATATCTATACTATTTATAAAGACTGTATGTTCATTTTTAAAACTTAAAATAACTTAACTTTGAATAATGTTAGTTAATTATTATACTCTTTATTTAAATGGTAACAAAATCTATCAATAAATTAATATTTTAAATATTATTTAATCCTTAAACTTTTATCATTTTTTTTTAACGTATAGACTTTTTTCTTGCAATGACTACAAATTGAATCCGTAAATTTCGCATCAAGGGTCAAATCAAAATCTTGATTTCGCAAATATAATTATTTGTCAATATACATTGTCGTTTTGCACAGATATTCATTCAGTGTTGCTGTAAACGTTTATTTTATGGTTTAATTGCAAATTCAAAAGATATAAAATATGATCTTCATATGTGTTCATACTAGATTACCGCTAACCAAATTACAAAATTTACCACTGGTATATGTGTGTATGGATCGTGCTTGCATGGCCTATATTTTCCATCAACACTACGGCACTCACTCACATTCGAAAAGACACGAACAAAGGCCCATTTTTCTTCATCCCTGCCATTGTTCACAAAAATGTCCATCTTTCCAGATCGCGTTGTTTATACCAACGACCACTGATCCACAACGACAACCACTTACTCCGCCGATCTGCCTTATTTACCGTTGATCCGCGGACCAAATCAACCTTTTAATTTCGGGCAAATCGCATAAAAAGGTACCCATCTTATGTCGAATTTCAATTAAAGGCACTATTCTTTTTTTTTCTCAATTTAAGGTACGTACCCGACTTTTTTTTTGGCCGATTTAGGTTTTTTTCTAACTTCCGTTAACTATTTCGTTATTAAATTACATGTTTGGTCCTTGGGTTTGTATAGGCATTTCATGTTTGGTCTATTTTCGTTCGTTTTCATACGCTTGCATACGTTTCCGTCCGTTTTATACGTTTTCGCCCGTTTTCGTCCGTTTTTGCACGTTTTCATCCGTTTTTGCACGTTTCTGTCTGTTTTTACACGTTTTCGTCCGTTTTAGCACGTTTTCTTCCGTTTTTACACGTTTTCGTCCGTTTTTACACATTTTCGTCCGTTTTTGCACGTTTTTGTCCGTTTTTACATGTTTCATATGTTTTTAAATGTTTTCGTCCGTTTTTTGCACGCTTTCGTTCGTTTTTACACGTTTCCGTTTAAATAGACAAAAACGGACGAAAACGTGTAAAAAGCGTTTTTACACGTTTTCGCCCGTTTTTTTTTTTTTTTTTTTTTCCTGCTTTTTGACGTTTCGTCTGTTTTACACGTGCAAAAACAGACGGAAACGTATAAAAAAAAATAATAATAATAAAATAAAATAAAAAAAAGGTGTAAAACCAGACAGAAACGTGCAAAAAGAAGCGAAAACGTGTAAAAACAAACGAAAACGTGCAAAAACGGACGAAAACGTGTAAAAAGAGACGAAACATGTAAAAACGGACGAACGTGCAAAAACGGACGAAAACGTGTAAAAATGGACGGAAACGTGAAAAAACAGACGAAAACGTGCAAAAACGGATCGAAACGTGCAAAAACGGACGAAAACGTGTAAAAGCGGAAGAAAACGTGCAAAAACGGATGAAAACGTGTAAAACAGACGGAAACGTGTAAAAACGGACGAAAACGTGTAAAAACATAAAGAAACGTGAAAAAACATACGGAAACGTGCAAAAACGGACGAAAACGTGTAAAAACGGACGAAAACGTGCAAAAACGGACGAAAACGTGTAAAAACAGGCGAAAACGTATAAAACGGACGAAAACGTATGCAAGCGTATGAAAACGGACGAAAATAGACCAAACATGAAATGCCTATACAAACTCAAGGACCAAACATGTAATTTACTAACGAAATGGTTAACGGAAGTTAGAAAAAACCTAAATCGGTCCCAAAAAAAAGTCGGGTACCTTAAATTGAGGAAAAAGAAGAATAGTACCTTTAATTGAAATTGGACATAAGATGAGTACCTTTTTATGCGATTTGCCCTTTAATATCATGTAAAATCTTATAGTCATGGGTGTGAAAATAGATGTTTGTGTGTGAGTTTATATTAGTGAACCAATGTGTGTGATTGCAAGAACCAATCAGAATGATGGTGATTGTTTCTTTGTATTTGTTTTGATGTATGTTTATATTTTATGTCGTATGGTGTATTAGGTACTTTAGTTTAAAAATTCAGGGAAAAAACTTTAGACCCTAGACCTGTTTGGTCGTTTTATATTTGTAAGAAGCTATTGTCGTGTCTATTAGAAACCATTTAATCCAATGTTAAGTGTTTGTATTGGGAGTGAGATTCGGTATGAGAGTGAGATTCGGTTTGAAAGAAAAGACGGAGAGAGAAAGGATTTGATTATTATAATAATTTGTTTATTTTATAATTTAAAAATAAAATTTAAATTAAGATTTATATATTATTTTAATATAAAATAGGAAAGATACAAAATGTGCATAGTAAATTGAGAAAATTACTACGTATATAGAAAGTTGTATTGTGAGAGGGGTGGGACCCACATGTAGGAAAGAAAACTTGACTCCCAACTATTTGCTGCGGTATTAATATAAAGTCATTCGTACATGATTTTAGTTATGATTTCATTGACTTTTACAAACCAAACATTTGTTTAGGTGTCTTTTCACACTAAACCCCATACCAAAGAGGGCAAACAAACAGCTTGTAAAATTAAGTGGGCACTAATGGTTGTACAATACCAGTGTTATTTGTATTGTTTAAAATTACTAGTAGGGTACCCGTGCGATGCAACGGCGAGCACTCTGTAACTAAATTTTTTGGCTGAAAATTTTTATTTTATTTTGGACTGCTGGATTTCAGATTTATGTTTTGAAAGCTTAATTTGCAAATTATGATTAAATAGTTGTATATTTTGATGAAGAGATGTTTTTAATAGTGTATTAATTGTATGTGTTGAATAATATATTTTTAGTTTCATTTGTGCTTTAAATACTTGTAAATTATGATTATTCACTTGTATTTGCTTAAAAATCTATTTTTAGCTTATTCATGTGTGAAAGCTTAATTATATTGTACTTTGTGGTTAAAAAATTGTATTTTTGGATGAAGGGGTGTTTTTAATAGTGTATTAGTTGTATTATATGAGTAGTGTGTTATGTGTGATTTAGATATTTGTAAATAATGCTTATAAAGTAGTATTTGCTTAAAATTCTATTTATGGTTGTCTTAAAATAATAAATAGGAGAGAAGTGTCTTCCTCCATTATAAGTAGTATATAGATAAAATAAGGATTGTCTTAGTAGTGCATTCAAATTTAATGGAGAGAATTTTATTCCCATATTACATACAGTATAGATAATCAAACAAACACTCCGAGTTTATTAAACTTGCCATCAAATTGTCCTGTTGTGGTCCGCCATCGATAGCTTGTTGTAGCCTTGGGTTTTGATTCTAGATCTGTTGGGTTTTGTTCTGGCTCCTTTTAGGATGCTTAGTTTTATCTTCTTTGTATGTTTTCTGTACTTTGTGTACTTTTGTGCTACACCTTTGTGTGGTTGTGTCTTTCTAAAGCTCACTTTGGTGATTCCCCCCACCCTTATATGGTGCTGCTGTGGTATGTCACAACTATTAAGGTGTATGCTTTCTTTTGGCTTAACTTGTTGCCTCGTGTATTTTTGGCAAGTCGGCTTGATTTTGCCCTTTATGTTCGATGTAACTTGTTGTGTTCAAATTACCTCCTTTTGTGAGGTGTGATATGAAATGTTATCTTTGTTCAAAAAAAAAACTTGATACTTAGTTAAGTTCAAAAAAAAAAAAAACTTGATAGTTTATAGAAAATCAGATTCGCCACTGGGTTTTCTGGTCTCTTTCAGTTTGTATTTTCAGTTCACATGCCTCTTCTGCATAATACAAGGACAAAGGATAGTAACGCTTGCAACCCCGTGCCAAATTGACAAAAATGGACCAAACATAAAAGAGCAACTACTAATCTTGATACATCACTGATTAGCATCAAAGTGGACTCATAAAATTTCATCATAATCAAGATCTATCAGTTTAAAAAAAATCCATAACTACAAAGCCAACTGGCAATTCACTAACTGTCGCGAAGGGGAGAAGATGGAACATCGAAGCCAACTTACAGCCGAGTGTCCTAAAATTGAGAGCTAAAGTAGTTGGTCTTTGACTTCCTCGCGGGAAGAGTTTTTGACAAGACCAATGAGAAGAATTTATTTGCTTTATACCTGATTTTAACCAAAATCATGCAAATTCCACAGTGATAGCAACAGAAGGAAAAGCACTCAAGTGATCACTCGATTCAATTCCTCCCCTTGACCCCGAGGCTAGACCTTATATTCTCACCAACTTCAATAGCATCCTTCACCTACATTGAGAAAGCTGATTGAATAAGACCAAGCTTGGAAATAAAGCTTCTGTGTAATGTAGCAATATAGTAAGTTTGACCGTTTATGTGTACATGTCCATCAACGGGCACATGATCTACACCAGGTGTGGCCGTGCTGGTTTGGGTCAAACACAGTTTAGTTATTTTGTTAAATGTTTGGCTGCTTAAAATGGGCAGATCAGATTAGTTGGGTAATACGTTAGCGGGTACACTCAATCTTTGAAACATATGCAGCCTATAAACATAAAATAAGATTTTGAGTGAACTTTAACAGAAAAGGGAAGACCTAAAACAAATCCGACATATGCAACATACATGCATCAACCAAACTGAGGTCAATAAAAGTAATGTCAAGTTGGAGGTAACAAAACCAATACACGCAGCTAGTTTTGTGAAAGAAGTTGCAACAGAACAAGGTAAAGTTAACCACACCAACCTCATGCAAACTTAAGCCAATTACTTGAACAATATTTCTGAATGTCTCTACCATATCATAAAAGAATCTCCATAATGTGCGTGAACTAGTACTTCTAAAGTTCACTATTCGCAAAAAACTAGATCAAGTCTCATATTGGGTGTTCAAATCAGCTGCAAAAGTGATTATTGTTAGGCTTCCTGTAATGGGGAAGAAGCTCACGCGTGGCACACCCGATTTGTACCTCACTCAAGCGTACCAACAATGCAGACACACCCAATTTGTTCTCTGTGTGTATTAAAATGGGGTATAGGCAAATGGTGAGTGGTGGGTGAGGGTTACGGGGATTTTAGTGGCGAATGAGTCCGATGATGTGGCGCCAATGGCGGAACTATAGAGGGGCAGGGGAGGGTCCTGGTCATCCCAACACCTTGGCCCAATAGTGCTATGTATCTGATATGTTTAGGGGTAAATATTCTATAATTACGTGGCCCTTATATATAGTTAAGCAATAAGAAAACCCTGAACAACATTTTAAGTTATATCCCCAAATCTGCTTGATATATTGGTGTCATTTATTATCATAAACCTGCAAATATTTGAAAATACTTATTGTCAAGTTTTCCTAATTTACTTATAATTGCATAACCTGTTTTGATCCAACTTTCATTTTTCTGGTATCTTTGTTACCTTGTTGGCAATATGTACTTATTATTCTTCGTCTATTTTCTTATCGAGGTCTTGGTTAGCAGGTCATATTACTACCTATTACAATTCAAAAAACTAACACTCTTTATCTGAGTCATTCACATTGCATATTCAAGGCATTCGTCTATATACATGACTTCTTTTAACAGCGTTCATATATCCAACTATATATTCTGTGTGGGGCACTGATGTGTAGTTGAGTGGGGTGTTAGACTGGGTGTAATGGTGACCAGATTCACCACCGCCACCTTAGCTCCACATCACCGTTCACTCCTTCACCAAACAGCCGTAGTAGTGACCACCAAACCAAACCAAACAAAAAACACTCCGAGCTATGCTACATCCACAAAAGAATCACAAAAAAACATCCGCAAAAATGCCACCTTATTTTTGTGGATGTTTCTTTGTGGTTGTAGCATAGCTCAAAACACTCCTTCCCTCTTTTCGTTCTCTTTTCGTTAAGCCGTCAGCTTGACCAAACCATACGAAAAACACCACCACCACGCCTGGAAGTGGTGATGGTGTAATGGACCTCCATTACAGCCGGTCTAATAGTGACTACTACGGGGATCCTTACTAGTAGCATTCAGCAAAACTACTTCTTATCATCACTTTGCCGTATTTCATTCACTAGTTATTCCTAACTTAAACCAAATCATTCTCAAACGCACAACCAAACAATTATCTGATTCAAGTCACCAAAGAAATCTAAAGAAAATTTATACAAATTGGGCGAAAATTACCTAAGGGGGTTTTTGTTTCGGCTTATATAGCCGGCTTATGGCTTCCATTTATGTTTCATGGGCTCAATTTTTGTGGCTTATATTTTGAAACTTTTTGGCTTATATATAAGCCAAAAAGTTTCAAAGTAAACCACAAAAGTGAGCTTACGAAACATAAACCCGAACCAAATAAGGCATAAGCCGTCTATATAAGCCGAAACAAATACGATCTTTAATAAGGAAAAAAATTGGTACCGAGTGGATTCCAGAGGCGCTAAATGTTCCGATGGTGGCTGTTGCAGTGGCGCCGACGAATAAAGAAGCTACCCCAAAAGCTTTTAAAGGCATGAGACGTGAGTCGCCTGAGTAGCCTTTGCGAAATGAGTATATTCCCCATACTAATTGAGCTCCGCTGGCGGCCGCCCACCATATGTAGCCGCTACTGGTGGCGGCGACGGGGTCGTTGGTGTTTTTCTCCATTTGGTTTGCCGTGGATCTTGGTAAGCGAAATGGAAGAATGTGAAAATGTGAAATGGATTAACTTGAGAAATGTTGATTAGTGTGAGGTCTGAAAGTGTTGTTTTTGAAAGTTTAGGGTATAGAGTGGACAATTGTTTTCATAATTTATTTTGATTACCCACAAATCCATGGATACCAATCATCCATCTAGTTTAATCTAATAATTGATATTAACATAAGATTTAATATTTCTAACCTAAATCCATGTTTTTTTTCTTGTCTTTTTGTCATTCTTATTTATTTATTTTTTATTTTTTTAATTCAAGTTTTTTCTTTTCGCCTTTTTTTCTTCGCTTTCACACGTTTTCGTCTATTTTCATACGATTTCATCTGTTTTCTTACGTTTTCGTTTGTTTTCATACGTTTTCGTCAATTTTCACCCGTTTTCTTTCGTTTTCGTCCATTTTTTATACGTTTTCGTCTGTTTTCAGACGTGTTTTTACGCTTTCATACGTTTTCGTCCGTTTTCATATATATTCGTCAGTTTCCATATGTTTTTAGATGTTTTCGGCCGTTTTCATACGTTTCTAAATATCACAAGTGATATTTTGTGATTTTCAACTAATGTTTTGTAACATGAAAATCACAAGTGATATTATGAATATCACTTCATATCACTTATGATATTCAGAAATGTATGAAAACGGACGAAAACGAACGAATATGTATGAAAACGGACGAAAACGTATGAAAAATGGACGAAAACGAAAGAAAACGGACGAAAACGAATAAAAACAGACGAAAACGGGCGAAAACATAAGAAAACGGAAGAAAATAGATGAAAACGAACGAAAACAAACTAAAACGTATGAAAGCAAAGAAAAGAAACGTGAAAAAAAAATACATGGACTTAGGTTGACATAAAAATCTTAGGTTAATCCCCACTATTAGATCAAACAAGATGGATGGTGGTGATTTGTCCTTTAAATAAAAGTAAGCATTTGAACTTTTCTCTTATACCATATATCCCACAAATGCCTTTATACTTAAGCACGTAACCTCTAGGTTGGTGAGTAACTCAGATACCACTTGACCAAAGGCTTTGGGTCATCACCGTACGAGTCTAATCTTGGTTTAATCGGGTTGTCGAGTTGGAGCAGTAACGAACCCAAGACCAAAGAATGCTAGAAAGGATCTGATCGGAGACCAGGATTGCTCCAAGCTTCCGATGCTCAAGTCAGTTAATATGAGCTGAAAAGCTAAACACAATATATTAAGGTGATAGTAAGTAGGGGTGAGCAAAACCGAATTAAACCCGAACCGAATCGAGAAACCCGACAAAATCGAGTCGACCGAAACCGAACCGAAAAAACTCGGTTCTAACTCGGTTTAGGTTTTTACCGAGTTTCGGTTTCGGTTCGGGTCGGTTCGGTTCGGTCCGGTTCCAGCAAAAAACCAAGAAAAATCGACAAAAAAAACCGAAACCAAACTGAACCGACAAAAACCGAGTAATTTCGGTTTCTATTTCGATTTAGGTTTTTTTCAAGTTTTGGGTTTCGGTTTTGTCGAGTCAGGTCGGTTTTGACCCGATGCTCACGCCTAATAGTAAGTATCAAGTGACGGACATTCTTTGATAAAGTGTGACAGATATTTTAAGGATAATATATTGAGATAGATCGATAGCAAATACTTGTACGAAATGTCAATAAAATAATAAATGAATGGTTTTCTTTTTTTTAGAAGCAAAAAATTGTATTAAAGAAAAGAAGAAGCTACAAACTTGATCCACATAAATTAAAAATAAAAAAATAAATAAATAAAATAAAAAACCATAACCATATTTTTATACCACCACAAAACTACACTCCTCACTATACATTTTTTATACCATCACAAAACCATAACCATATTTTTTATACCACCACAAAACCATAACCATATTTTTAGAAGCAAAAAATTGTATTAAAGAAAAGAAGAAGCTACAAACTTGATCCACATAAATTAAAAATAAAAAAATAAATAAAGAAGGTTGGGTGCTTCACCGTGCTCGTGGGGCAAGGCCACCCGGCCTCGAATAGGAGGGGGCGATGGACAGAAATGGCCTTGTTGTACAAATAAAATAAATGAATAAAATAAAAAACCATAACCATATTTTTATGTCAAGTTGGTTTGTACATGAAGTTATACATGAGTATAACTAGACCTCTCGACTTCATGTTTTATTGAACTAGAAATATAATTTTAACAAAAAAAATATATATAGTATTTGGTTGCATTGTCGATCTGTCATGCTTCATATGTGGCATCGATTGAGACATGCTATGCTTTTGGTGTTGATATAACTTTTATCGTCCATGAATTATACGAAATAAAACGTTCACCTATAGGATGGTTAGAAAAAGTTAAATACTCTAATTAGCTTCATAAAACAATAGAATTGAAAAGAAAAAGTTACGTGGTGTTCGCAGAAATTGTTTGTTTGATGCTTGTTTAAACGGAAATGTACTTACTGGCTTTTTGAGAGGGCAAATATACATTTTGACTCAAATCTATGTGGCGAGGGTATTTTGTGACCGTTTGCAGACGTTTTCACATTTACTCGAAAAGATTCGAACTTGAAACATCTCAATAGAAATCAGAATATATGCCAAGCTACACTGGTGATGCTTAAACTCGTTCCTTTTGACCTAAACAATTTTAATTCTAAATCCGTATGATGCTTGCTCACAAAATTCACAAAATAAATAGTAAGGTGACTGCTAAAGTTAAGAAAAGATCAAACAAATTATTGTCGTTTGAAACCATCAAGCTTCCCCTTTTAAATATATTCAAGAATATTGTGAGAAGAAAACTTTTAATGTCAAGTGGGCGTTTTTTCTTTTGAACGAGGGGAAACAAGATTATCTAAACAAACTTTTGTAGATTGTAATTTTACACCATCCACGTATTCATTTACGCTCTGTTCTCGAGTTTTTTTTTTAAGTAATGGAAGGGGAGGGGAAGGGAAATCAAAAAAAGGGGCGTTCTTTAGTTTTTTTTAAGATGAAAAGGTAGGGGACATGAAGGTGGGAGGGAGGGAAGGGATGGGTTTTTGAGTAATATTTGGTTCCGTCCAATTTTGGGCGGATTGAGAAAGGAAGCGGGCTTTCAAGATTACATGCATTAGTTAAATTACCATATTATCCTTAATAATCATGCTGGATCTTTATATATTTGACCTACTTCTCCTATATCACATTAATCTGCAGAATACTACTGTCTCTCAAAACATAAAACGTGTAAGTTTCTTAACTGCATCGTAGTGATTTGTTAATTGTTATGTTTCAAGTAGATTATGCAACTGATATTGAGATCAAGAAGATCCCAACGATTTGTTAATTGTTATGTTTCAAGTAGATTATGCAACTGATGATGATAACTAGATCATATTATTCAACTTATATCTAATATCACTTATCTTGTGAATGCGTACTGATGAATGCGTTTCTATGACAAAACATATTATTCAACTAGAAGTATGGGATACAAGTAAGACCATATTATTCAACTAGAAACATATTATTCAACTAGTTGAATAATATATTTTGTCTTCCAAATCCATTTGTGAATGCGTACTGATCATATTATTCAACTAGAAGGAACATTCACTTATCTTACTTGTGAATGCGTTTCTATGACAAAACATTGTTTACAATAATAATTAAACAACCATGGATCATATCACATTCTTTCTGCTAGTACTAAAGTATGTTTTGTTATAATTGTTATTGAGTTAAGCAGGTAAACTTGCATTGGGATTAGCCTTAATAAAGAGTTTTGTATGTTGGGGAATATATATTCCGTTTGCTATGGGATAATGGGTGTGATGTCATGTTGTACATGTCAAATACGAGTCCTTCTGATGTCGCATTTAGACTGTTATTAGAAAGCATCGAAAGGAGTTATGTGATTGAATGGGTTCAAGCGGTAGATTCTGAGTTATGTAACTTGAGAATGTTCATTTTTTTTTTGTATAAAAGTTGCTTTTGTCCCAGATTGCTGCAATAATCTCGAAGTTACCCAGTTTGTTTGTTTTTTTAAGTTAGACAAAAATAGGCCTTGCAGTTAGCTGCAACAAAATGAGCGAATTCCCATTCGTGATTACTAGTGTATTTGAAAAGCACAACAGGGCACAAACACATACAATACAAAGAAAAGCACACATATATAAATGAGGGTATATTGATAATTTGTGTAGCTTCTTTTCATTTCCTTGCTACTTTAAAAAAAAACTCAAAAAAACAAAAATAAATAACCACTTTCTTCCCATCACATCTCATACTTTGCCCTTCCCATCTCATCCTCTTCCATTTTTTAAATTTTGTAGGTTGTAATTTTACACCATCCACGTATAATCAAATGCGAGAGCTTAAACTTGAACTTTCTGGAACATCCTAGGGTAAAATGAAACAAATGATCAGAGGCCACAAAATTTTAGTCAACATTTACCCGAATATCGGCAATTTTCTCGATGATAACTTGTTTGACCCTTTCATTTTTAACTTAACTTTTCTTTTATTTAAAATCAATTAATTTTTGGCAAATACTTTGAGATTGCCAACCTTTACCAAGTACCAGCTTCTTCCCAAACATAAACTCGGTTTGAAACAAGAAGATTAAATTTTCTATATGAAATCGAGACAAAATGGTTGTGAATCACAACTCATAACAACAATCGATCATTATGCGAGAGTTAACCATTAGATTTCCGTAGACTCGAGCAGAAATGACTAACAATATTCGAAGAATGATGAAACTAACATTTTCATGGGTCAGAAACTCAGAATCATGTCTTAAAAACTAAAATGGGTCACTAGTTAAAACGAAACAAAACAAAGATTAAATTCTAAACAAGCTTCAAATAAATCATATGTACTCTCACTAAAGGCGGTAAAATTCATTGTTCATTATGCTCATGAGCTCATCAAAAGATAGATAATTAAACTAGCATAACAAGAACATCGATTATTCTTACATTTATACATACCAACAAAGTAATCAAAAAAAGGTATCCAGGAGGCACAAACCTTCGAAATTCTACCAAAAACAATCAAAGAAGGACCCTCCATCCGCCAGATCTAACTCCATCACTGAATCGAGAAACACACCATAACTTCAAGCCCAATTCTTCGGGTTCAAATCACTTAAAAATGGGCGTAGATGCTATAAACTTATACGGTTATACCTATGGAGGGTTTTCAGATACTTTGTATGAATCAGCCGTTATTGAACCCAACCATAAACCCGGAAACAAATTCTGCACATAATATCACGGATCGTTAGAAACAAAACGAATGATGATTAAATCAAGAAAATATCAAATCAAAATAATCATCATACACTATTACTACCAACAAATTACTAATTTCATTTACAAAAATAAACAATTTTTCTTTTTCTTTTTTTTTGATGGCTAAATCAACAAGATCCGATCCAAGTCCGCCACAACACAAACTTGATTGACGTTTTAATCTGATCGAAGTTTTTGGCATTGAACTTAATTACCAAGAAAAAGTCCAGATTTTTAGAACGTAAAATCTTAGACTAGTACAGATTCGAAAACATATAAAAAGTAACTAATTTCTATCCGCGGATAAAAAAGTACTAGTTTCATTTTTTCACAACAACAAACCCAATCTCGCCTAATCGGGGTAAGGAGAGCTGAAATGTAGACAGATCCTACCCCTACCAGATAAAGCCGACAATAGAAAGACCCTTCCAAATGGACCTCCGGCCACAAACTCGAAACTAATTCTAATCTGATTAAACTTTTCGAATAAAACATAATCGTCTATGATTTAATTTCATAATATATATCAAATAAAGATTTATAAAAACTTACATCAAGTTGTTTCTGAACATTTCTAGGCCTCTTTTTAGGCCTACGTGCAGGCTTCATTCCAGTCAACATAAATATATCTTCTTCAATCTCATCACGCGTCAATGCAATACTAAATTTCTGTTTCTTCATACCGTCATCTTTAACAGATTCCGTCACTTCCTTATTACCACTATTTCCAGCAACACTACTTTTATTATTCTCCGTCATTGACGCCGATCCGATCTTCGTTATATTATGATTCATCACCGGTCTTCTCGGCCTCAGATTCCACGTCTTCTGCAACAACGACGACTGATCATCTTCGAGACCAGCTTCCGATGCTGACGTGGAAACTACATGAGATGACGTCACCTTGATGCAGATCCTGCTGTTGCTGCTGCTGCTAGTACTTGATCGTTTGCGTTGGTTGGTCATGATGACGTCAGCAGATTCGTGATCGGAGTGATGATGATGATGATGACGGATCGGAGATTGTTTGCGGTGGTTCTTCCATTTGAGATGAGGTAATGAGAAGTTGTGTAGTGGTTGTGATTTTGCAGGTACTGGTGATGCCATTTTTTTATATTTTTATAAAAAAGAAGTTAAAACCCTAGCTATGACTAATTTAAGGGTTCATTATATAAATTTTTATAAATATGAGAGAATGAATGGAATGGAATGAAACATCAAAGGGTTGTGAAAAATATGAGTAGGAAAAAATATATAAGAAGAAGATGGGTTGGGTGGTGAAGGGATGTATATTCTTGATGTACCGGTTTTGCCCTTGTTGGTTTTAAGAATTTACAGGAAGGTAACAGGGGACGGCAACTATGGGGTTAAAAAGTAGAATAAATCTTGGTGGTCAAGAAAACTGGTTACATAAAAATGGGTAAACTTATGAAACTTTTTCGTGTTCGGCTTATCAAGGAGTGAGCGAGTTTTCTATCCTGATACGCGCGATTAAATATGACCCGTTACGGGTTTGTTTTGTCGGGTTAATTATATAAATAGTATTAGTGTCATTTCAATCATCTTTACGGTCAAACTAACATAAATAATGGTCAAGGGATCAAACATTTAATGGGTCAAAACCAAAAAAAGAGGCTCCACAAGAAAAAGTTTAGAGACTAAATTTGTGAAATCCAACAAATTACAGGGACCATTTATGTAATTACTTTTTTAACTAGGTGAAATAAAAAGATGAATATTTACCCTATATTTTCGATATTTTTTAGTTTTTATTTAAAAAGAAAAAAAGATAAACGGAGAGTAAATTAAAAATTAATCATATTAGAGAAGAGAAAAGAAGATGGGAAAAATTATATCAAATTCACCTCCTAATCTTCTTTCCTAATAGATGATTTGAAGAAAAATGAAATTTTAGGCTTAATTTGGTTACACATTTATTTTTTTTCCCCTTCCTAATTTGAGAATACAAAACTAAAAATTAAAATTTTCTCTCTACATTTCTTTTCTCTTTTCTTTATCTTCTTCATTTCTCTTTATTCCGTTTTACACTCGAGAACAGAGTGCTAGTTTGAGATGACGGAAGTTTTATTTATGAATAACTTACTAATATTGTTTGCTAAATGATTTAAAAGGTCGGGCACATTGTTCTTTTAACATGATGTTAAAGTCTCGTGCGCGCGAGACTTTTACATAAGTATCCCTAATAAGGTTTGACATAAGAGCACTAGGTGTCAAAACGAGCCTTAGGCTCGTCGTCGTGCCACCTCAGCGCCACATCAGCATCTCATTTTTCCACAACTAATCACAACAAACCCCCTCCTCACTCATAACAAACCTCAACCTCTTCATTTGGGGCCCACCACTACCACTTTATTTTTTTTCTTTTTCAATTTTTCATCTAAACTAAATTTATTTATTAAATAAAAATACAAAACAATATATTTAAAAAAAAAAAAAAAAAAAAAAAAAAAAAAATATGAATGTAAAACGTTACCTACTCTATTCACCACAACTTTATTATCCACTAAAAAAAAAAAAAGAAAGAAAAAGAAAACTTTATTGTGCTTCTTCTTCCTCCTTTATTACACACACTACAAACACACACTAACAAACACACACAACAATACAAACACACACTAATAACACAAATAAAAAATATATCATTTTGTGTCAGCCTTTTCCTCTCGTCGTCACCACAATTTGCAACCCAACAACGAACGACGGCGTGCAACCCCGGTGTCACAACGAGCCACGGCGAAGTGCCAGAGTAGACGACGAAGGGGAAGAACGAGCTGACACCGGGTGCTCTAAGTTGTACTTACGTGATTTTGACATAAACTATACGAATACCCGCCTAAAGCGACAATGCATAACGATAAATAATTATACTTGTGAAACGTGAGTTTGGTTTGACCCTAGATGCAAAACTTACATGTTCAACTTTTAGTCATTGTGAGGAAAAAAGCCTATGTTTAGAAATAGAAAATTATAAAAGTTTAAAGATTAAACAATATTTTAAATATTAATTCAGTGGTAGATGTTGTTACTATTTTTAATCAACTGTATAATAGTCAACTAACATTACTCAATTTTAACTTTTAAGAATGAAAATACACTATTTATAAGTAGTAGAGATAAAATTAGTGAACAATACTATTTTTTATGTATGCTGGTTTATTATGCTTTGACATAAATGACAAAAGTTGTATACGGAACAATTTTTTATTTTTTATTTTTATTTTTTTTTGTGTGCAAAAGGGTGAATTTATATTACCACCAAACATGATTACATCATAATTCAAACTTCTAAATGGACATGCCCATAAAAGATACAAAAAACAGAAATACAATCAGCTATTAAAGCTACACCTATATTTGGTAACAAACCTATACATATCCGAATCTGATAAGGTACAAATCAGAGCATAAGATTTCCTATTAACAGTCTTATTCACATTAAGCTTCTCAACATTGTTATCTAAAGTAGACATTTCAGTGTTAGGACTAGAATTTGGAGGACTTACATTGCAATTAGAAGTTTGCAGGTGAGCCTCACAACTCTTAAGAGTTTCATTACTGCTATTGTCACAATCCTTCCCTTTCAAAAATTCTTCCATAGCTTTCACTTTAACATCATTAGTCAACTTCCCTGCATCATTCACCTTCAAACATTCATCCATATTAACCTCTACTGAATCATTACTCATCTTCCCCACAACCTTCCCATTCAAACAGTCTACCTTAGTACTCTCTTCAACTTTATTACTCACCTTCTCCCAAACATACTCATTCATCTTATCCCTGGTATCATTGTTATTAATAACCTCATCAGCTTTATTACTTAACCTATTTCCACCATTAATATTGCTCTTATTCTTGGCTAAATCACATACAGTGTCGTCAAATCTAACTAGAACTTTTATTTGTCGTTTTGAAGATCTACGCTTATTCGATTTGTTTGACATGCTTATACTAGATGAATCATACTAATTGTTCATTATTAAAGCATAAAGCAACAAAAAAATCAAAAAAGAAATTTGGCGCCAAAATCCTCAAATTGGGGATTTTTCCAAAACTGAATGAAAATCTAATTCAAGCTGATCATTGTGTGCGCAATGATTAGACGAATCGATTGGTGTAATCAGAATTGAAAAATATTTAGGATTTGATTATGAATTGAAGCTTTTAGCGGATTTTAATGGCGGAAATATTTTGTGGGAATTCTTTTGGATGAAAGAAAAACACAGTTATAGACCTCGATCCCAGCACATATACGAAATAATTTTTATCTAATGAACAAACCATGCAATATCAGCCATCCATTTTGTTTATAAAATAAATAAAACTCACTTTCATCTTTTTTTTAAAATTAAAATATTTCGCAAACCGTTAATCGTTAAGCGATATTTTTTTTGAACGGCGAAATTTTATTAAAAAACTAGCAAGAAGCTAGACAAAAACAAGAGAAACAAAGGGTTACATATTAGAAATAGCGTCTAATGGGTCTTTCAACCACGCCGCCCAGTTAACTCTAACCTTCCTACTTCGATGATTCATCCAAAGTAATGTTTGAGAAATAGTATTGTCAAAAAGCATGCATTTCTCAGGCTTCACCATCTCAAACACACTATCATTCCTAAACTTCCAAACATGCCACCATAAAGAGAAAAACGTGGCTTCCAACACCAACTTATGCAAGGAAGTAAGACGCAAGTCCTTAAACCAAGACTCCCAGGAAACAAGATCACTAAAATCAGGAATGTGAATACTCCACCATCGGCCAATAAGACGGTGTAACTTAGACACCAACGAGCAACCAAAAAATAGATGATTACGAGATTCCACCTCTAAACCACAAACTGGGCACAAAACACAAGGAACGTCCGCCCCTCTAGCTGAAAGGTTATTACTGTCAGGACCGATTAACATATGATTTATGTGGTTTGGAGGTCGGGGTTGGTGGAAGAAGATAAAGAACATCATCTTGCTTAGTGAGAGAAAGTAGAGAGAGGGAGGAGAAAACAATGACTTTATTAAAATGAAACACACACAACACCTAGCCAAATGCTTCACCTCACCCCTCATGGAGAGTCATGAGGGGTATTTATAGGCTCTATCTTTGCCACTTACACGATACTAGTCCCTAAGGGCAAAGTATACTACGCATCTAGTCCATTTCACATAAGTGACGTTATCTTTAGAAAAAGTGAGGCTAACAATCTCCCTCCAAGATAGCGTCACACGTGAATGGTTACAATGAGACCTATAAATACAAAACAAAGTAAATTACAATAGTAATGAACAATGTTGATTTTCTTGAAGTGCAGAGTCTCTGTAGTCTAGATACTGAGGCAAACTTGAAGTTCTCCCTTCCGATGACCTCGGCAAATGATCTTCTTGTAGCTCTGAACTTCAACTGTAACGGTCTAGTTAGGTTATTACTCCCTCCTAACTAGTGAGCCTTTTTTCTTTTTCTGCTCCCTCCTGAACCGACAACACTCTTCCAACACGTCTTTAATCTTCAGACACGCAGCGGAGAAAGTAAACTCTTGAAGCACAATGGTTGTCGTTCTTGGAACATCAACATAACTCACTTAGTATTGCATCCAAGTTGGTAAAAAGACCCGATGTACACCACACTACTTCTCCTTCTTCAGTCATAAGCAAAAATCCCTTCGTAATCCAATCACGGAAGATGAAATACCAACTTCTCCCTCCTGATGGTTGCGAGCTATCAGAATCATCATAATGTTGCGTACATACCGTATTACCTTCTTGATGCAATTTTCAAACATCATAGCTTGATCAAATTTCCGTGAGAATATGTCGCACAAATACTCTCAATACACATTTCTCTCAAACCAACCTTTAAATCGAACCTCCTTTGAATTCACCGGCTAAATGTAATGACCACATATGGAGATAGCCCGATACGACTAACTTGAAAAAGAAGTAAGCATCCCAACTTGTGACTTGCTGCTTGTTCTAAATTTTTGAACAATCCACAACTTCGTGTGACACTGAGCACAACAACGTAACTCCTTAAAGTGATGGTTACACACTGTGAGCACTACAACGTAACTCCTTACCAGTTATAACCAGATTGTCAAATTTCATAATGTGCTCCAACAAGTTATCTTGAGACATGCATCCAACCAACCATCGTCTCAGCGATAAAGAAGTCCACCCGTGAAATGTCACTTCAATTCCGCATCAATAATACCGTACTAAAATTCCGTAGCCATTTTTTCACATCTTCGTTCAAGCCGTGAATATTGTATCCCTCCGTGAATAATATATCATACCAAAAAAAATACCACTCAATATAAAATATTAAAAAAATTTATCCAATAATTCTTATTTTCACTACAAAAAAAGTGGCAATAGTACACACTTTTTTTTTCACACTTGTGAAGATGTGAACAATTGTAACGTGTTGTTCACACCTGTAAATGTGTACATATTATAGACACTTATAATATTCAAAAATTCACACTTTTAATAGTAGAGAAAAAAATTTTACATCTAAAAATGTGATTAAATAACATTCACGATTACAAGTGTGAATAAATATTTTGTTTTCTTAACACATAAAGATGTGTAAAATATATATATAATTTTGTAACACACTTAAGTGTATAAAATAATTAAAAACTTTGTATAATTTTGTAACACATGAAAGTGTGAACTTTTGTATAATTTTGTAACACACTTAAGTGTAAAAAATTATTAAAACCTTTGTATAATTTTTTAACACATGGAAGTGTGGACTTTTGTATAATTTTATAACACATGGAGGTGTGAACTTTTCTAATAACCACGTGTCATCATATACACCCATCTCTTATTAGTAAATAAAAAAAGTGACCAATTCATTCACTTATCCCCTTTAACTGATAATATCCCCAATATCCCCGAAAATATGTTCGATTTCTTTAACTGATAATTTCCTTTAACTGATAATATAAAACCAATTCATTCACCTTCAGATATCCCCGATTCATATATCCGGTGCACACAAACCAATTCGATTCACACACAAAAAAGCTAATTCGATTCACACACAAAAAAGCTAATTCGATTCACAAAAGCTAATTCGATTCACATATGGCTGTTCGTTTGGGTTTCGATGCTTAATTAGGGTTTGGAGGCTTAACATATGGCTGTTCGTTTGGGTTTCAATACTTAGGGTTTTGATGCTTAGGGTTTTGATGCTTAATTAGGGTTAAATCTCGTTATCTTCATTTACGGCTTGAATCTGGTACGATTTCTGTTATTTTTCACGATTAAATTTTGATATAGTAGGATATTGTTACAATATGATAAGTGATATTGTTCGTTTGATACGTGATATTGTTCGTTAGTTACAATATGATACGTGATATAGTGTGTTAAAGTATCATAGCGCTAGTTTATGTAGTGAGTCATCTCGAAATATAGTGGCAAATTGATTTCATCTCGAAATAGTATGTTAACGTATTATGATAAAGTGTGTTAACGTATGATATAGTGGCGGATGTAAAACGCTTTTTCATCTCTGTTAAAGTATGATACAGAAACTAGCGTGTTAAAGTATGCCAAATTGATTTCATCTCTAAGTACGTGAGTCTTATACTTAAGTAATTACGCGTGATATTTCGAGTAATGGTGTTATTTTTCATGATTAAATTTTGATAGTGTTAAAGTATAATATGTGAAACGCTAGTTTCTGTTGTTAAAACGTAAACAATTTTTGTTCCATATGGCATAGTTACAATATGATATAAGTGTATGGAACAATAAAATGTAGTTGTATGTGAAACTAGGAGCATCTACATGTGTATTTTTTATTTTATTTATTTTATTATTATTATTATTATTTTTAAAAATGTATAGACATGTTTAGGTAAGCGGAATAAATGGATAAAAGTTGGATTAAAGCTCATATAACAAGTAATACCTTTAAAGAAGGAGTCAAGTCTTTTATTGAATTTGCTCGTGCTAGAAGTATAAGAGGAGTAATTGCTTGTCCATGCCTTAGATGTTGTAACGTTGATCATTGGGACGTAAAAACTTGTCATGGCCACATATTGCGTTATGGATTTTTACCGGGGTATACAAATTGGTCGGTTCATGGGGAGACTTCTGAACCTTTACAACCATCTCGACCTAGTTTTGTTCAGAATACTACTTTTGGTGAAGATGAGATAAGAAGTTTGGTCCGTGATGCTTTAGGTCATTTACCTTCAAATAGCCCACTAGTGGTTCATGGGGAGAATTATGTACCTTCACAACCATCTCAACCTAATTTTGTTCAGAAAACTCGTTTTTGTGAAGATGAGATAAGAAATTTGGTCCATGATGCTTTAGGTCATTTACCTTCAAATAGACCTCTAGCAGATGATTCAATGGTTGAAGACAATGTTGGTGAATCTTCTCAAAGCTCTCATCGTAGGGTTGAGGATGAGAATGTTGGTGAATCTTCTCAAGGTTCTCATCGTAGGGTTGAGGATGAGAATGTCGGCGAATCTTCACGAAGTTCAGATTATAGTGCTGCGGATGCTACATATAAGAAGTTGTTAGAAGAATGTGATAAAGAACTTTACCCCGGTTGCAAGTATTCCAACTTGTCTTTCACGTTACACTTGTATCATGTCAAGTGTATCGGTGGTGTATCCAACAAGACTTTTGGTATGATTCTAGAGCTAATAAGGGATGCTTTTCCTCATCTTGCATCATTACCATCCTCGGTTAATGAAGCAAAAAAACTAACTAAAGATCTAGGGCTTGGTTACGAGAAAATCGATGCTTGTCCTAATGATTGCATGATTTATTGGGGTGCAAGGAAAGGTCAAAAGTCTTGTCATATTTGTAAAGCTTCGCGATATAAAGATGATACGGGTGATGACGTGGGTGAAAGTTCAAAGTCGAAAAAGTCAAACAAGCCGGCAAAAGTTTTGCGATATTTCCCCTTAATTCCAAGATTAAAAAGGCTATACATGTCTGAGAAAACAGCAAAGGATATGAGGTGGCATAACATGGGTCGAACAATGGATGGAAAGTTAAGGCACCCGGCAGATGGTCTTGCTTGGAAGAATTTTGATGCCCGATATTCACAATTTGCCTCGGATCCGCGCAGTGTCAGGCTTGGCCTTGCTAGTGATGGGGTTAATCCTTTTCGAACAATGAGTACAACACATAGCACTTGGCCAGTGTTGTTGATTCCTTATAATTTACCTCCGTGGATATGTATGAAACGACAGTCTTTTATTCTTTCATCGGTTATTCCAGGAGAGAAAGCTCCCGGCAATGATATAGACGTTTATCTACAACCTTTAATACATGAGCTGCAATTATTATGGAAGGGTGTGGACGCTTATGATGCTTTTTCAAAACAACAATTCAAGTTAAGAGCTTCACTCATGTGGACCGTGAATGATTTTCCTGCCTATGCTAATTTATCTGGGTGGAGCACAAAGGGCCGTGTGGCATGCCCAGTTTGCGCGGATTCTACTCGTTCAAGGTGGTTAAAATATGGAAGAAAATTTTGCTACATGGGACATCGTAGATGGTTAGAGCAAAATCATAAATATCGGTTTCAAAAGGACCAATTTGATGGTACAATTGAGAAAGAGGGCCCGCCTACCCTATTGTCAGGATGTGATATTTTGGAACAGCTGAGCAGTGCAAGTTTTATGTATGGGAAGTCTAATAAATCCAGTAATAAGAGAACAAGGGACGGTGTTAGTTGTTCAACAAATGCTCATGATGAAGGGAACAACGAATCAAGTGCATTTGAGGATATAGAGTATTTTGTGGAAGAAGAAGCTGCTGAGCACCAGTTATGGAAGAAAAAGAGCGTGTTTTTTGATTTGCCGTATTGGAAGTATAATTTGATTAGGCATAATTTGGATGTGATGCATATTGAGAAGAATGTGTGTGATAATTTGCTCGGAACCCTATTAAATTTAGACGGGAAGACTAAAGATAACGAAAACGCTCGCAAGGATCTTATGGAAATGGGAATAAGGCATGAACTCCACCTTATAAATCGTCCTAACAAAAAGCCATGCATGCCCCCAACATGTTATACCATGTCTAGTGTGGAGAAGGCCAACTTCTTACATGTTTTAAAAAGTCTTAAAGTTCCAGACGGATATTCATCTAATATTTCAAGGGGTGTGAACATGAAAGATCGTAAAATTACCAACCTTAAGAGTCATGATGGCCACATTTTAATGCAAGACATTTTGCCGATAGCTCTTAGGGTTTCCATGCTTTCACGAGCACAATCTCGAGTAGTTAAAGTGGTTTCTGATTTTTGCTTCTTTTTCAAAGGGTTGTGTGCGAAAGTTCTTGATCTTGATGAATTAGACAAAATGGAGTCTCAAATAGCACTTACACTATGCGAGATGGAGAAATTATTTCCACCTAGTTTTTTCACAATTATGGTCCATTTGACTATTCACTTGATATCGGAGGCCAAGCTTGGTGGACCCGTTCATTATAGATGGATGTATCCGGTTGAAAGGTATTTGATGCGGTTGAAGTCATATGTTCGTAATAAGGCTCAACCGGAGGGGTCAATCGCCGAAGGATATATTAAAGATGAATGTCTTACTTTTTGTTCAAGATATTTCGAAGGTGTCGAGACTATCTTTAATCGCCCTCCTAGAAATGATGAACACATTCTTGAAAAAGAGATGTATATTCTTAATTCGGGTGGTCGTAAGCTAGGAAAGGTTGAGATTATTGAGCTTGATTACAATTCATTAGCTCAAGCACACCGCTATGTTCTACTAAATCATAGTAAAATTCAGCCATTTCGCGAGTAAGTATATTTGTATACATATTCTCACATTTTAGTTTAAATTAATGCTATATAAAGTATATAAAGTTATGGTATATTTTTTGTAGTCATTTTTTGGCTAAACAACAAGCTCTTAAGGATAAACCCATGGACCTAAAGACAAAAGCGAAATTGATGGTGGAAGTTTTTCCACGGTGGCTTCAAGAGCAGGTTACCAAATTTGTAGCTAGTATATTAGTTCTTTCATCTTTAGTGTGCATAAACTAACAAGTGAATTTAAAACTATAGGTTCCATCCTTAGAAAAGATTAAGTTTGATCAAGAAGTTGTGTCCATTGCTAGTGGCCCTAGAACTATTGCTAAACGATATAATGGCATCATCACAAATGGTTATAGATTTCTTACTAGAAGACGTGAAGAGTTTAAAAAGACCCAAAATTCAGGAGTCATTGTGGAAGTCGAAGGAGGAAATTACTATGGGAAACTTTCCAACATTATCGAGCTAGAATATTTTGGTGGATACAAAGTTGTGCTTTTCCATTGTGATTGGGTTGACATTCGACCTTCAAGAGGGCTAAAGAAAGATAAATACGGATTTCCTCTTGTGAACTTTTCTAGGCCGTTAATACACACGGGTGAAAACTTGCAAGATGATCCTTTTATAATATCATCTCAAGCAAGACAAGTTTTCTACATAGAGGATCTAAAAGATGCTGGATGGTCACATGTAATTAGAGCGTCGCCAAGATATATGTTTGACATGGGGACCAAAGTACTTAGAGATGATGATGATGATGAGTCTTATACCCTATGCATGCCTTATAATCTTCCAACACTTTATGATGTTAATGAGGCACCAATTTGGCATAGGAAGGACATCGAAATCGAAGATGACGAATAACACCATTAACACCAATTTGTCAATTCGAATTCATTTGCTAATTTCTATGTATTTTGGTCCAAAATTTTGTTTTTGAGTAAAGTAGTATACTATGAACTTTTCTGTCTTAAAGGGTGTTTTGGATTGCTAATCCTAAGAGCTTATAAGCACACCTGTTTATGCTGTTCTGTGGCTGTAAGTAGTATGGATTGTACTTTAGCTTTTCAGATTATTACTAATGAATCTGATCATTGAAATTGTTGAAATTTTGGAATCTCAGTCGTGTTTTGATAAAACGTTTACTGGTGTTTTGATTAATGTAATATGTTACTTTTAACTTCAGACTCCAGTAGTCTCTCCTTTTTATTTCTTGTGTTTTATAGGTCTGTGTAATCATTTTCTGTTTTAGTGGTTAATATGTTGTATATTTGATGGTTTTTATGTAGTTGACAAAGCTGTTAATTTGATATGATTTGATTTGATCGTTTTTGTAGGGGAAGAAGAAGGTAGGCAATCCGGTTTGATATATAACAAGGTAACAAGCTGTACTTTCGAGTTCCTCCTAAATTTTTCAGGTATTGTTCATTCCTTTATAACAGTTTTGAAAAAAATTACTTTTTAGTATGGGAGGGCTTATGTTAGATACTTCACTTCAGTTTTCCCAAAACAGTTACTCTAAAGTTTTTTATAATTCTTCTGTTAAGTAAGTTAGGGGAGTAATGATCTGTTTTGGCGACCCATTTGACCAGGTTTTATTTTTATATTGTTTTTTTAGATCGCTCATTTGACCTGTTAAAGATCAAACTTAACTAATATCGACACATTCATATGTAAATGGTAACATATTGGCACCTCTAGTCACAAGCCTAGGCCACCCCGAGTGGGGGTTAGGTTGTTTTGGTCGTTGATGATTAAGAACATTGGATGTAGAACAGTAGAAGTATGGCAGAAAGTTGGTTTCTTGGGATGTTTGGGATTGCTTATTAAGGGGATGTTTGTTTCAGCTTATTTTTGGGTTTAAGAGCTTTTTTTTTTCTTCATGCCATCAGCTTATATGCTCAATGTGTCATGATACAGCACATACACAGTTTTGGGGGTGTTTGGGATTGCTCTTATTTGGTTTATTGTAAATACCTTACGAGTATAATAAGCAGGTCTAAATTCTAAACACCTGTTACTTTTTGGGTATAATGAAACTGATTCTGGTTACATACTGATTAAATAATCAGTTTTGGATAATTGGTTTAGGAGCAGCAGCAACAAAACCATTTTTATGAAATCTTGTAAAACTTAACACTGGATTATGTTACCTAAGCCGTGAGCGGTGAGACCCACCCATTATTACAAGTCTAACAAATGCATTTTTTACTAAAATAGATGTATGACAGAGATGACCCGTTTTGTGAATTAAAGTGTATTCTTCCCAATTCGTAAGCCCTGCTACAAACTCCCCTCTTTGGACCCATGGTGAAGCAAACTGCCCAGACTAACCCATTTTCTTAGTTTTTTGTTATACTTCAGGCTCTGTTCGTACCAATCGGTCTCACATGTTTAAGCATATATATAGCAGCCAATTAAATGACAAGACACATTGTATTATTTTAAGTAGAGATTAGTTACAGTCTAGCTCCGAATCCTAACGTGGCTTTAGGTTAGAGGCCATTCTTTGTCTCAAACTCTACTCCTGAGTGACATTCTTTGTCTTTTGCATACGATCTTAAAGTTTGTGCATATACTAAATTTATTCTTGTTCTTAAGCAGGAAAATGTTGAAATCTCAAACAACAATGAAGAATCCTACAAGCCATCATAGTGAAAATTATTCTTTACATTCTTATGCAACGACTCATCCAAGATTCTACCGTGACAATCAAACACAAGAGTCACTTTCCCCCTCCCAGTTCCAGTCACATATAGAGACTCTTGGACAACCACGTATGCAGCCACTTATAGAATCTGAGCAAACCATTGGTAAGTCACTTATGGAGATTCTTGAAGAGCCACCTATGCAGAACCTCATACAATCAAATAAGCAAATCCCAGGTCAGTTGCGTATTGATACCCATGGACGAAATTCTGAGCAAAGTGCTGGTAAGTCACATATGGAGGCTTTTGAACAACCACATATGCAGAACCTCATACAATCATATAAGCAAACATGTGGTCAGTCACATATAGATACTTGTAGACAACCACATATGCAGAAACTTAGAAAATCAGATATGGTCCTTGGTAATTCACGTATGCAGACCTTTCAACAATCAGGTACTCAAGTAAATGTTCAATCTCTCGACTACTCCCACCAATCATCATCTTTCCCCCCCACACCTCTCAAACCTCCCCTTTTTTCTACTATTCGCCAAAATAATAATTCTTCTTCATCAACATCCACCTATTCTCAATCCTTACAATCTGAAACAAGTGCATATGAGTCAACTTTGCAACAGCCTTCGTCTTCCTCAGCACCTCTTTTGGATAAGCAAGATGATATGGATGAGGAGTATGAGAAGACGTTGTTGAGCGAGGTTGAGATAATAGGTAAACTTTGCACGAGTCATTGTGCTTATCATATTTCTGTAGTGTATATTATATTCTAACAATGCATAATTATCTTGTAGATGGTGATGGAAACTTTCTTAGGACACAAACAATGACCACAAAAGAAGTGTATAAGCTAGAAGCGGGTGAAATAATTGTGGTTCCTTTCAATGACAACAATCAACCCATCAAATCTGCAGGAGGTTTATTTACACGATTCATGACCCTACTTGTGAAGGAACCCAACTTATGCCCCCTCGATGCAAAGGACTGGAAAGAATGCAAACAGCGTTGTGGTATCAGGCTGCTAACGGAACTACGGGTAATTACTTTGATTATCATTTTTTTGTTCTTTTGAGCTTTCATTTTACTTTAAATTTTTCATTTTCAATTGAAGTAAAAAACAAGAAAATATGCATAGAATATATTTACTTAGCATATGCGGTGTCTAAGCACTTATGAGTTCTGGATATAACTATTTCTGTCTCAAAGTCAAAAGTTGTTTTCTCAGTTCTGAATGCTCATGTTTCTGGAATTTTAATTCATACCTCTCTATTTTCACTTTTAACTTTCCAACATCGTCATTCCAAATATCCACTTTCAACTTATTCATTGCTTCCATTTCTGATATCACAACCTTGTACTCATCAATCTTTCTGTTTACCTTTGTGGTTTGATCTTCGCGTATTGACGTCTCAGTAGCAATTCTCTGTAGTAATTCATTAATTGTTTTTGAATGAGATTCAATCTTCTCGTATAACGAGTCCAGTACTTGTTGATCTACTTGACCTTGATTTTGCTTCAGATGTGAAATTACATATTCTGATATTACTAGTTTCTTTTTGGAATCTTTTAACTCTTCTTCCATTGATGCAACTCTGTTACCAATGTTTTCAACCAATAGTAGAAGTTCATTCCGATCTTTCTCTAGCGTACGCACCTTTGATTCCTCAGTGGCAAGTTATCCAGCTAGTTGTACGATCAAATTGTTGGCAAAAACCAGCTCAACCGACTCCTGTTGTGGCGAATCTGATTGAGACTCATGCACATCTGATTCACTCTCTGGAACCTCTAGCTTCAACTTGGTATTTTCGTCTTCTAAGATTGTAATCTTTTCATTCAAAATACCAACCTCTTGTTCCAAATCAGAAAGTCTTTTAAGTAAAGCCTCACTGGTTTCTTTTACGTTCACCTCATCATTGATGACTTTTTCTTTTAACAAGCGATGCTGATCTGCCAACACAGTATGCCTCCTAGATAATTCTGGTTTTGAGATCCTATCTTGTTTCCTAGGTATTTTTAAGCTGGAAAGTAGTACATTAGGCCTGTTTGGTTAATACGATTTGTGCTCAGTTGCTTGTAGTTTGTGATTCACTAGTAGAAGTAAGTTGCCCTGTTCACACACTCAGTGTTAACTGAGTGTGTAACAGGTTTGTGCAGAGCTTGTGGAAAGTTCAAAACAGCTTCTCTCAAGCTCAAGTTAGGTTTATAAGTCCTTTGCTAGGTACTTTAGAGATTTCTAATTCTGGTTTTGAGATCCTATCTTGTTTCCTAGGTATTTTTAAGCTGGAAAGTAGTACATTAGGCCTGTTTGGTTAATACCTGTTAAGCATTGGATTTGTGCTCAGTTGCTTGTAGTTTGTGATTCACTAGTAGAAGTAAGTTGCATTAGGTTGATACTAGCTGCTTTTAGCCTCACTTAGTTTCTTGTAGCTTCTGGTTTCATTTTGTAGCTTCTTGCTCATTTCTTATAGCTTATTCAAAATCAGTTACTAAGTAAGTAGTATAATCTGAATTTATAAGGAGTGTTTGATAATTTTCATTGCATCTTAGTCACATTTAAGACTTTTAAGGAATAACATGTCCCTTTTTTTATGTTTGTAGACTGGTGCAAAACGGTACCTTAATAAGCATTTTTCATTCTACATATAATTTGTACACATAATGAACATATGATTTGCTGAATGATTGGGGTTGTCCTTTCTCATTATTGATATTTGCAGCGAAGATTCGAGTTTCCTCAAAGTAAAGATGTGGACGAGGTTGTCCTTTCTCATTTAAACGAAAAGTTTAGGACTGTAAAACATAGGATGAAAAAGAGTTTGTTAGCATTAGCTGCCAAAAGACTACAAGAAGTTAATAACGTTGATGAAGATGTGCAATATACGGATGAGGAACTTTTGCAAGCACTCGACTTAGTAGAACCACCACCATACTTTGTTGATCACCAATGGGAATCTTACAAGGGTTATCTCAGAGCACCTAAAACAAAGGTACGCTACAAAGAAATGCCATTTAGCTTACTGATTACTGAACCTTGCATTAGGACCTTTTTTTTTGACATGTGTTTCTCCAAAATTTGGTACTGTTTCATTTCTTTCACAAATTACTAACATGTGTTTTCAATTAACTGAGTCACAGAAATTCTCAGCAAATGGGAAGAAAGCAAGAGGTAGCCAAGTCCATATTCACACGTGTGGTGCTGTTAGTATTCCTCGGAAAAAGGATGCATATGTAAGTCTTCTTTTAAATAAATTAAACCTATTTTTACTTTTTATAATAGATTATTCATGCAATTAGTACAAAAGGATGCATATCTACTTTTGATGGTTATATGTTAATCTACAGATTGTGGAACATAAACGAGAACCTGATGACATTGAAGTATTTGATATGATGCATGTAACAAAGAAAGGGTTATACGTTGATGATAGATCAAGAGTATTCGCGGTACGTAAATAATTTTACTACTTTTATTATGTTATAAATAGATATGAATGTAAACTTAGATGAACTTGAATGCTTGTTTAATGTTCTAGAGTAAAGCAAAAGCAGATTTTGCAAACAAGTTATTTGAGGCCGGAAATTCAGAACCTGTTGATCCTGAGAAAAGGTTGGAAATTGCAAGGGAGGTAATGCAAGAACTTAGACCTAATAAGAAGGGAAGACCTTGTGGCCATGGGGTTGGAGTGACCAAATCCCAAGTAACAAAATTCAGCTACGAATTGAGAAGAATGAGACGTCAAAGTGTATCAAATGAAAATCGATTTCTGTTGAACAAAATTGTTGCTCAAAGTAAACAAATAGAGAAACAAAGTAGACAAATGAAGACGATGGAAGAAAACATGAACAACTTCTTAGGACAGCTCAAAACCGCGCTTCCGGCTTTTTTTTCTACTGGTACATCAAATGCACAGGTTTGTGATGCAACTCTCATGATGCTTAATTTCATTTTTTAGCTAGCGATCTGTCTAATTTGTGGTTATGCTTAAAAAGGAGGTTAGTTTGTACAAGTATCGAAAACTGGAGGGATACGGTTTTTAATTTGTAGTTTAGTTGAAGTGAAATAAGTTTGCGTTAAAAATCATTGTAAAAGTAAACAATTAGGGCGCGCCAACCACTATTGATAATTGAGAATAAGAGTACCGGCAAATGGACTGTAGGTACGTGTTAGCTGCTGGTTTGATGGACTCAGGCTTATAACTAATCATTCAATAAGTTGTTTAGTTGAGGTGAAAAGAAGTGCGAGTATACTGATCAAGTTTAGTACAAGTATACAGCCATACAGGTTCTGGTTTTGGTTAGGCGTTTTGTATATTTATTGTGGCGTTATTTGCAGAAGGGTTTTAAAAAAATGTGAGTTGAATGTATAAGGCGATGTTTGCAGTTTGTAGTTGTACTCGAATCGTGCTTAGATTGTTTAGTACCTTTTTGAGATATATTGGTGATTTGTTGCTTCTTTATGAGATGGAGCGGATACCATTGAGTCTATAAGGTCAGGATTATTAGCATGTGATTCTTACAGTTTGTGCTCAGCATGGATGAATGTATGAGGCCATAAGGATATGTTTGGGAATTGTAATCCCATATAGTTGTGAAATTAGAATTAGAGCTCATTTAGACTGAACATCAAGTTTCAATGTTTTATGCTTATAAATAGTGCCTAGATAGTTTTATGCTGTTGGTAGGAAGCGGATGAACTCATTTGAACCTCATTGTTAAGCAGGATCAATATTGCGTCATATTCAGAGATTTCATTAAGCCACATGTGTTTTATAACATGTCTAACATATGATGCTTAGTTCAAGGCTTGGTGCAAGTATATGCATCGAAATGCTTTTAATACGACATTACTTTTAATACGATATATGGCAAACTACAGAATGTAAGCCAAGAGACAGTAAACATTGTGTAGAAGCAGGGGACAATTAAATACGACATTACTTTTAATACGACATTACTTTTACTTTTAAACAGGGGACAATTAAATAGCATGTTGATCAACTTTAAATCATGTCATTTGTGTAGAAGCAGTGGGCAAAATAGAGTTACAGTAAACATTGGTTGCACAATTTTAATCCATTTCAATTTGCAGGTGGCTTTGTAGAATTGCAGAATTTTTGTAGAAGCAGTGGGCAAAATAGAGTTACAGTAAACATCGAGAATTGAGCAGAATTTTATCCGAAGTAATTGCAGAATTGTGGCTGTCATTAGTTAAACATCCAGAATTGAGTTCTTGTATCAAGAAATGTTATGATTTTTAGTGTCAAGTTGAATCCGGGTTATACGATGTAATCGAGTCCAGTAATTGAGTTGTCGTATCCAGAAATGCTATATTTTGGTCTCAAGTTGAAAGTGTATCCAGAATATTGAACTTTTTATAAAAATCTGGAATTTGGAATTTGGAATGGTTCTTATACATCTGGAATTTGGAATGGAATTTTTAATTTCTGGAATGGAATTTGGAATTTGGAATTTTTAAAAATCTGGAATTTGGAATGGTTCTTATAACTTGTGTCACTTTGAGGTGTGAACTTTTTCTAATTGGCTTTTGTTGGTTTGTTCACACTTTGAAGTGTGAACTTTTTATAGTGTACCTCCTCCTTGTTTGTTCACACTTTTAAGTGTGGACTTTTCAATTCTTGTCCACATTTTGCACCGTGAAACTTCTTTTCTCATGTTCACAACTAATTATGTGACAAAAAAAAGTTATTTCTCCACACTAACTTGCGTGAATAGTTTATTTATATATTAACAAAAATAAGTGTGGCAATTCACAATAATTTTGTAACACCGAAAATCCCCACACAAGAGGAAAGTGTGGAGAATGAAATTGTACACACTTTAATGTGTGAAGATGTATCAAATAAACTGTGTAAAATAGCATCTTTTTTTGTAGTGTTTTAAAAAGAAGAATCGGATAAAGATTTTACATCCATTCCTTTTATAAATATCAACATATGAGAAGTAATTGTATCAAACAAATACGTCATCCCATATGGATTACCAATCAGCTCATGCAAATAGTAGACCCAATCCATCATTGTGATACCAACCCACGTACAATATACTCAAGCCCAAAAACTAATTCAAGTCACACAACCCACGATCCATTTTCGTGATAACCAACCCAGAAAAAACTAGTTACCGGATATATATAACACCTTGTCACACATTTACCCTAAACCTAAAAAACACAACCTGATAATATTCGCCTCCCACATGTCTTCTTTTCCCAAATCAGATCTGAGAAAAAAAAAAGATATACACTCCTTCATCCTCTTCTCACTTATCTCAGAATCATCAATCAATCACGAATCATTCACTCCATCCTTCATCAAGATACTAGACAACAAAAACCTATCAAGACCCGTATCATATTCAAGTTGTTCGCAGCATCAAGATCCTTTTAAAAAAGGGTCTCGGGTAGGTAGTTTGAATGAGTTTTTGTTATATAATTTCTTTTTGGTTGTCGTAAAACGAAACACAAAGAAAAGTTTCTAGCATCCATGTTAGAAAACTCTATTCAAAGTTTCGGATAAAGTCACTAGTTGTGGTCGATGATGAGAATGGTTTGGAAAAAATCTTGAAAAGATTGAAACCGAACCAATTCTGAGATCAGTTAAATATTTTTCTTTTTGAGTCTTGAAATGAATGAGAGATGGGGAGAGATGTGAGGGTCCTTTGAAGTGAGTCAAGAATAGGATTGGTTGTTGGTTTTGCAACTCTCGGACTGTTATGGCTGAGGTAGAGAGTGGATATATGGTTATGGTAAATGGTATGTTTTGTGGTCAGGTCTACGCATAGTCTCCTTCTGATCTTAAGCGTAAAAAAATTTTACGCGAAACTTTTTCATTGCTTGAACCATATGCGTAGACTTTCTGGTCATAACCTTATGCGTAGCCTTACGCGTAAGATTATGCGTAGCCTTACGCGTAACGTTAATGCAAGTTATGCGTAATTCTGCTTAAGCGTAAGCCAGAGTTAGGCGTAAACGCATACGCGTAGCTTTTTCCTACGCGTAACTTCACAGCTACGCGTATCTCAACTGTAGATTTTCCTTATGCGTAAGTTTAGGGTTTTGACCCTTTGACTTTTTCCGGTGAGATTTTCCGACCATGTTTTTCCGTTCAGTCTTCATACGTTACCCAGAAACACATAAAAACTGCTTCTGTCGACTGTTTTGACCAAGAAAACTGACGGTTGACCACTTTTGATTCACGAATATTTGGTAAAAAAACATAAAAAGTAACTGTTTGGACAGAATATACCCAAGACAGATTTACACAAGAAAGACTATGACTGTTTGTGTTACCAAAAGATACGAAACATATTGTTAACTGTTAACCCACAAATCGGAAAAAAAAAATTTCCGACCACATAAAAAGCATAAAAACAGTCAATAACATGTATAAAAACCACAATAAATCACAAACAACAACCTGGCTCTGATACCAATTGTCAGGACCGATTAACATATGATTTATGTGGTTTGGAGGTCGGGGTTGGTGGAAGAAGATAAAGAACATCATCTTGCTTAGTGAGAGAAAGTAGAGAGAGGGAGGAGAAAACAATGACTTTATTAAAATGAAACACACACAACACCTAGCCAAATGCTTCACCTCACCCCTCATGGAGAGTCATGAGGGGTATTTATAGGCTCTATCTTTGCCACTTACACGATACTAGTCCCTAAGGGCAAAGTATACTACGCATCTAGTCCATTTCACATAAGTGACGTTATCTTTAGAAAAAGTGAGGCTAACAATTACGAGTCGGAAGTTTATCTAAAAACATGCGCCCAATAAATACGTTAACCTTAATAGGCAGAATCGTGGACCAACGAGTAGGAGATGAAGACATAACAACTAAACGCTTGTCTATTTCTTTCCTAACTGAACTCACCGAGAAAAGCCCATTTCCATTCAAAGTCCACCTCCATCGATCATTAATAGGAGATAAAACCACTATATCTATCACCTAAGACATCTCGTTCCACTGGCTCTTTTCCAAACCTCCTCTCGGTCTTCTTCTAAAGGAGGAAAAAGTATCTGATAGTTGAAGTTTGTGAGCAACAGAAATATCCTTTCGAAGCTCTAAGTTAAACAATCTATGAAATCTAACTTTAAAGCAAACATCACCATTCCATCTGTCATTCCAAAAGCTAGTAGAAGACCTCCCAATGACTTTGTTGCAAAATTGCATGAGATCAATCCCTTTAGACTTAAGAGAATCAATAGATTTACGAATCATCACCCAAACCAAACCACCTGAACGTCTAGGAATAGGAGCATCAAGAGAACCATTAGGACCATGAATAGCTTTAATAATAGATTGCCAAAGACCAGTTTGATGGTTTAAGAACCGCCAAATCCATTTGAACAACAAAGCACGATTAAGGGCAAATAAACTACTAACCCCTAACCCTCCAAATTGTTTTTCACCCATCACAGTTTTCCAAGACACCCATGTGATCTTGCGCTCTTCCAACTCAGCCCCCAAGAAAAAAGAATTCCTCATCCTTTCAATATGCTTTAGAACCGCTTCTGGAGCCCTATATAGCGACATAAAGTATGTCGGAATAACACCTATAACCGACTTGATAAGAGTCAGCCTCCCTCCCACAGATAACATCTTTGCTTTCCACTTTGAAAGTTTTGCACTGATCTTATGAATAACCTCCTGCCATGCGTTTATACGTAACATGTTAGCACCAATCTTCACCCCTAAATACGTTAAAGGAAATTTGTTAGCTACACATCCGAAACAATCAGCCATAAATTGCACAGTTGAAAACGGAACTCCCAAGGCAAACAAGCTGCTTTTTTAGACATTAATCCTCAACCCAGAAGCAAGGAAGAAAACGTGTAACATCATAACAATAACATTCATATTTTCTCTAGACCACTTTCCAAGAAACATAGCATTATCTGCATAAAAAAGATGAGAAACCGATATCAACTCGCCTTTTCCTATCATTAACGGCCTGAACATGTCTCTATCAATTATCCTCTGGAAGGCAACATGCAAGCTCTCCATCACAAGGATAAAAAGAAAAGGGGATAACGGATCCCCTTGTCTTAATCCCCTATGAAATGAAAATTCATCCGTCGGTGATCCGTTCACCAAAATCGAAGCTTTGGAAGACTGCAGACAACCCCGAATCCACCCACGCCATTTATAGCCAAAACCAAAATTTTCCAAAATCTCATCAAGATAATCCCAACGCACCGAATCATAAGCCTTTTGAAAATCAACCTTGTGGAAAACTAGAAGGGGGGGTTGAATAGTTTTACCGATTAAAACTTCATTTTAAAACATTTAGATTAACTTATGTAAATCTATTTGGTTGTTTATGTTGGACGTTGATAGATAGATATATATATACGTGTAATGAAAGATAAAGAGTAAGAAGCACATAACCACGACACGAGAATTTATAGCGGTTCGGCTACAAGGACACCTTCCTTGCCCTACTCCACTCCTCGAGTCACCTACTCGAGAGTTCGTAAACACTACACGACACCAATCTCCTTATGGCGGAGAAGCCTTCACAATGTCGCCTACTCTTTTTCCGGTACCAGGCTAACCACCGGGTTCTTTCACACCAAGGTGAACCACACCTATCACAACGTCGCCTACCCTTTAGTAGGTACTAGGCTAAGCACCGGGTTCTTTCACACCAAGGTGAACCACACCTATCACAACGTCGCCTACCCTTTATTAGGTACTAGGCTAAGCACCTAGTTCCATTACTATGGAGGAACTACTACCTAACACAACACAACACCTAATCTCAAGGAGATCCACTCCTTGTTACAACACCATCAAGGATATCACCATCCTTTGAAATAAACTAATACTTATATGTATAACGATGCACCTCATCGATTATACGACCTATGCATTCTTCGCTAATGCCACTTGATTTGATTCCTAGGCATCCTTCACTAATGCCTTTGACTTGACACCTTTAGCATTCTTCACAAATTCTTTTGACAATGACGTTAAGCACCTTTCACTAATGCTTTCATCTTGACTCTTTCGGCATCCTTCACTAATGCCTTCAACACAACATCTCTACGGAGGAAGAAAGAACTATCAACAAGAGAACCTTAGTTGTCTTGATGACGACGAAGCATGAAAACTCATGGACTTGAGCTTGCTCGACTTCAAGAAGTGGTGATCTCGCCTTTAAGAGGAACCTAGAGAATCACACAAAAACAAAAGACAAACTACATAGAAAGATACCTTTGGATCAGTGGTTAGAGAGGTACAATACTTGAGAAAAGTATGTGTGAGAGTGGCAAGCCAAAAGGAAGAAATGGCTCACTATTTTATAGAGGAGAAAGCTTACTGTTCCCCGGATCTCACGGATCCCTCCCACAAGGGATCCGTCTAGTGTAATACTAGGGATTCGTGGGACGCTCCTCTTTACCCATGGGTATTTTGGTTATGGGTCATGGGTTATGGGTTGATCCATGGGTTACTTATTAGATACAATGTATCTTATGAGTTCAATGTACCTAGTCAAGTAGTTTGGATAATACCATGGGTTATGGGTCAATACCATTTGTTAGTTTTTACCCATTTTAGTATATACTAGTTAAGTATATATTTGCCCAATATGTAAACACTAGTTGTTGTACATATGTATTACTAAATCATAAAATCACTTATACTTGTTTCAGTGTTTTATGTGAAAACGTAAGTGTGTTAGAAAACTATTGGCTCAAACAGTTTACGTATTTTATTTGTTTCATTAAAATGATTTTACGTTTGTTATCGACAAAACATTAGAAGATCGTAAAATATAAATAAACGTTTTTACGGCTTATTTGTATTAACAATCTCCCCCTTTTTGTTGATGACAAAACATAAAATTATTTTAAGGAAAACCTAAAATTCGTAAAAGTTCGAATTGAAGTTTTTACTCTCTTCTCCCCCTTTTTTTCGAAACAAAAAGAGCGTCGAAAAGAAACTAACACAAAGTTTTAAGAAAAACATGTAAAAAATAAAGAAAAAAAATGTAAAGAGAGCAAGTGACGGGAATGGTTCTCGTCTTAACTACCCCTTGACGAGTCCATCCCTTTGTGAGGGCGTCAAGTACATAAAAATAAGTAAGCTAATGTATTGCAATTATGTTTGCAAACGGTTCGTCCTTGTGACGAAAATGCTCCCCCTTGAATATTGCAACATTGCAATGGACGTCATGAAGTATAATCCGAGTAAGGATTATGTTGCAAATGTTTTTGCAATATGGTTTGACACAAAGCTCCCCCTAGCTTTATGGTGTCAAAATCTTCATGTGTATTTTGAAAATCTACAAAATAAAGGTTAGAAAACAAGAGTATAGTGCATAATTTCCTGCAAATTAGACTCAAGTTAGTAGAATTTTCTTCTGTACCACGGATCCCACGGTTCCCTTTGTGGAGGGATCCGTCTAGGCATTTTGGAGGGATCTGGCTGTCTGGTGACAGATTCTTCAGTAGAGGTAATATATCAAGCAATGCTAAATATAAGATCAAGATATGTATACAAACAACACACATATACTCAGAGAAATATGGCAAATAAGTTATCATTCAATAAAACAACGAGATAATCAACAAATCTCTAAAACTAAGAGAATGATTTAGCCACATATTTTCTACTAATAAGTTACTAAAGCCTAGGATTCAACAAAGTGCTAGAGTCTAAGGATGAGTAGACTTGTTGATTTGGTCCAATCTTTCAAGAAGATGATTAAACATGAAATGTAACTCATTTCGTACTTCTTGAACAAGTCCTTGGGTGATTAGACAATTTGAACAACTATTGCCTTGATTGGGAACCGAAGGAAAATGGATGTTTTGAGGAGGCTCTACGAATGATTGTGGGATTTCATTTTGAGGTGTGGGATGAGATTCTACTAAAGGTGAAGGTGGTGGTAGTGGACTTTCCTCCATATGATCATGTCCATGTTTGTTCCTTGTTTCCCATAAGACTATTCGGTGTTGTGGGTGGTTCCATATTTAACGAGAAAGTTGGTGAGTGGGAGGTTCTTGGTGGCGAATGCTCTAATGAATAGAGATTTGGGTGAGGAAGAGGCTTGTTAAATCTATGCTCAAGGAATGAGGACTTAGATGGCTTGCTAGAACTAGCCTAGATGATCCTTTTTTCTAGTCCGAAAGGTTTGATGCTAATCCTTGCGGTTCTCTTAGCATTTGTTGAATGGGTTTGAAGAGATGGGATTCTAGTATTGTTATCTCTTACGGGGGATGATCCGGTGGATGAAATTTCATGGATCATATGACCCTTTCTTTTGGATGAGCCTTTGGTTATGGAGTTGTTGCTAGGAGCTTTGGTCATGGTGATGATAAGGATGCTATATGAGCTTTTAGTTACTGATTTTTGAAACCTAGGTGGGAGTGATGCCTTAACCTTAAGAATGTTTGGTTTATAAAGGGTAATTTAAATTTAGGGAATTAAATTCTTGGCCACTAAGAGGATTAAGCATGCACTTAGGATTTTGATCAGCTCTAGGGAGATAATAAATGTAAGCTAAAGATGGTTAGATAACCAAAAGGTGGCTTAAAATTGAAGAGGGAAGCTGATTTAAGCTTTCTGCAGCCACAGATCTCGCGGATCCCTCTCACCAGGGATCCGGCTGGTTATAAACCAGGGATCCGTTTCTTAGACAAATTCTAGGTGAAATGATTATGCTTTTTGAAAGGTCTAGTACTTATGTTTCTCGAGGTTTTGACTTAATTTGGAAGTCTTGAGTGGTGGATGTCTTAAATGCTCAACCATAAGAGGTGATGGTGCTTAATGATGGTTTTTGGGTAGGAAAGTTTACATTAGGTAGTCTAACTAAGTGCTTGAGATATCATTTGAATTGAGATAAAAGGATGGTGGAATTTAGTCCTAAAAGTCAGATGAGCCCTTAAGGGAAATTTACTAAAATCTTAAAAAAATAAAGAAAAAATGAAAAACTAGTTTTGAGCCTAATTTTGAGTCAAAAGTGATTAACACAATTTGATAAAATTGATAGATATATCAAACTAAGTGTTATGAGATGTGATAAATGATGTGTGAGCGTTGGAGCGGAAATATAGTGAGTTTTGATGAGTTTATAAATCAAAAAACACTTTGAAATATATCCTAGGTAAGCCATGGGTGAGTGTGAGGCTTTCAAATGTTTGAGGAAGACTTAGTTGGCTCTAATGTCTTATGTTTGATTAGTGTGAGGTGATCTAGTGAGCTATTTTGATGTAAGCAAGTCTGTATTGCTCATCTGTAGTCACGGATCCCACGGTTCCCTTCTGGGAGGGATCCGGCTAGTTGTATTGCTGGGATCCGCCTACTGCAGATCAGAAGGCTTCCAGCAGAAATGCAATTTTGCACTCATAACAAAGCTCTTCTCCTAGTTGTTTCTACAAAGACTATATGCAAAAACACATCAAGTAAAATGCATAGCACATGTGGGGGAACTAAAAGTACCTAAAGATGACTGACGACGACTACTTGAAGAAGTCGTAAAATCTCATCCTACACGTTCCTAAGTTAAGATTGTTCAATGCCAAGTTATGGCAATAGCTACATACTACATCCTACACTACATAAGTATCAGTTTAGATGTTACAACCCATTGTTTCAAATAGTTTTTCACAAATTAAGGTCCTATGACCTTACCTTACTTATCCTCTACTCCACCCATCCTCCACTCTTTATCATACCATCTCTACTTCTTTTTCCTCAAGAAGTTGGCAAAACACTTGAAGATTCCCTTGGTTTGTTACCATTCGGGTGATGCATTAGGAACGTCCGGCAATTGGTTGATGTAGTCTAAGGGGTCGAGGTCGGTATTTCTGAGTGGGTTGCTACTACCTTCACCTTCTCTTTGCCTCTCCCTTTCATCCGAGGAATCCGTGGGTGGGTGAGGCCTTTTGCCTTCCACCATAAACCTTGTAGTTCTACCCTCGGTTAGTGGTACCATAACTTTGTTGCAATAGCTATGATCAAAGGATTGCGGAGAAGAATCTAATGCAAAGATGAATTTAGCAAGACGGGTTAGGAGCATTGCGTATGGGAGCAGCATTTTGTCCATGCTTCTTACACTTGCCATTCTCTTAATCATGTAGTAGGCAAGGTTAAAGCGAGTCGCGGTCACTAGGCAATAGATCATGAAACTTAGACATGCATTGGGGTGATCCTTGTTTCCTACTAGGCACAACACATTCTCCCTCACCACATTTTACCATTTCCTATACAATGCGTACATCTCGGAAAGCTCCATTTGGAAAGGATCCCTATAGATCACTTTCGACTTCCTAATGACCCTTGATAGGGATGCTCTTGGCATGAACACGGTGTCCCTCACCGTGGTTGCTTTCGAAATTAACATGTGGTAGATTTCATGATTATCAACCATAGTGTGTAACTCTTCCAAAGATCACTCATTAGAATACATGCAAACACCTTGATATGGCACCCCTATTATCCTTCCAAACTCCACAAGCGAAAGAGTGTACTCATGCCCATTTATGGTGAATTCAATTGAGATGGACCCATCATCATTTCTAACTATCCCCATTGTCTTGTAGAAATCGAGTACAAAAACCGGGCAAATTTGTTCGTTTATGTCCAATAAACAATCAAACCCAATAGCTCCAAAAACTTCTCTTATGTCGGTATTGGCAAGAAATGATGGTTCTACTACTCGACCTTCGTGAAAAAGTCTCTTTTCAATCATTTTAAAAGCTTTCCTATCTTCAGGACTAAGTCCATCTTTTCTATGGTACATTGGTATGTAGTGAGCGGTATCTTGGTAGTATTGTTGTCGGTTGCTTGGCATGATTGTTCCTAAACAATATAACCACAATGTGGTGTTAATTGTGAATAGTAACCTAGAGGTTTTGATCACAATTTTGCTCTCATCATCTTTGTTGAATTCAAGAAATGTGTTTAATTTGTATTAACAATGTTAATTCTTTGATTTAGATTATCTTAGAAAACAATGTGGTGACAAATTATGATAAACCCATTTGAACCCAACTCTTAAAGATGAAGAAATTGTAATCCTATAAATCAAGGAATTAAATTAACAATGTAGTGAAGATTATACTTACACAAGTGATTGTTATGCTTGAGAGAAATGATCAAGTTTCTCTTTTGAACAGTAGTTGTGTTCTTGTTCGTGAGTCTTTGAAGAGGATATAATTATGGAACATCCACAGTGATCATTATTAACTTATGCTGTCTTCTGTTGCACGAATCCCGCGGATCCCTCTCATTTGGGATCCGGCTAGTGTAAGCGCAGGGATCCGGCATGACAACAAAAATCAGCTTAAGCATTCCTTGATAATTTTGGTTTAGGAGTTCTAAAAGCTCATAGAGTTTGATGTTTAGGCTTAATAACTTGTGATTTGAGTTATTGACGGTTTAGTACTAATCCTACTACATGTGGTTCCCTTTTTAAGAATTAGTCACAATTCTTAAAAGGTTTATCAAATATTATGATAAAATCCCATTTTATCATAATATAAGAAGTTTCACACGAAGATTTATTGACATAGATGGAGTGGCAATAATTCCTTTGTGATAGATAATGATTAAGGCTATCGAATAACCAAGATATCATTATTACGAGTTGTTAGTGTAGTCTATACAAATCAATCGAAGAATACTATTCTTGATGATGACTTTAATATAGATAACTACTTAAGTAATTACTAATAGATATTAATTGTGCAACTAAGATTTTAACAATAATAAAAACAAAAGTAAATTATTAACGATCATACCTTTGCTAAATATTCTTTTTAAGAAAAGAAGTATTTAGATGAAATGCTTTGTGATCTTCTTGGAATCTCCAGATTCATGTGTGAGAAAAATAATACTGAACATTCTTTTGCGAAAATAAATATTTAGATAGATTCTTCATGATCTTCTTGGTACGCCCAAATCCAAGTATGAAGAATACTTAACAAGGAAAATGTTAGAACATTCTATCATTGTCCAACAATAAACATTATAATGATTTTTAAAACATGACTTGAAAAATCCTTCTTTGTAGTTTTCAAACATACACGGATCGTATCAAGTTTTTTAAAGTACAATATACTCTAAGAAGGGGGGTTGAATAGTTTTACCGATTAAAACTTCGTTTTAAAACATTTAGATTAACTTATGTAAATCTATTTGGTTGTTTATGTTGGACGTTGATAGATAGATATATATACGTGTAATGAAAGATAAAGAGTAAGAAGCACATAACCACGACACGAGTATTTATAGCGGTTCGGCTACAAGGACACCTTCCTTGCCCTACTCCACTCCTCTAGTCACCTACTCGAGAGTTCGTAAACACTACACGACACCAATCTCCTTATGGCGGAGAAGCCTTCACAACGTCGCCTACTCTTTTTCCGGTACCAGGCTAACCACCGGGTTCTTTCACACCAAGGTGAACCACACCTATCACAACGTCGCCTACCCTTTATTAGGTACTAGGCTAAGCACCGGGTTCTTTCACACCAAGGTGAACCACACCTATCACAACGTCGCCTACCCTTTATTAGGTACTAGGCTAAGCACCTAGTTCTATTACTATGGAGGAACTACTACCCAACCCAACACAACACCTAATCTCAAGGAGATCCACTCCTTGTTACAACACCATCAAAGATATCACCATCCTTTGAAATAAACTAATACTTATATGTATAACGATACACCTTATCGATTATACGACCTAGGCATTCTTCCCTAATGCCACTTGATTTGATTCCTAGGCATCCTTCACTAATGCCTTTGACTTGACACCTTTAGCATTCTTCACAAATGCTTTTGACACGGACGTTAAGCACCTTTCACTAATGCTTTCGTCTTGACTCTTTCAGCATCCTTCACTAATGCCTTCAACACAACATCTCTACGGAGGAAGAAAGAACTATCAACAAGAGAACCTTAGTTGTCTTGATGATGACGAAGCATGGCAACTCATGAACTTGAACTTGCTCGACTTCAAGAAGTGGTGATCTCGCCTTTGAGAGGAACCTAGAGAATCACACAAAAACAAAAGACAAACTACATAGAAAGATCCCTTAGGATCAGTGGTTAGAGAGGTACAATATTTGAGGAAAGTATGTGTGAGAGTGGCAAGCCAAAAGGAAGAAATGGCTCACTATTTTATAGAGGAGAAAGCTTACTGTTCCCCGGATGCCACGGATCCCTCCCACAAGGGATCCGTCTAGTGTAATCCTAGGGATACGTGGGACGCTCCTCTTTACCCATGGGTATTTTGGTTATGGGTCATGGGTCATGGGTTATGGGTTGATCCATGGGTTACTTATTAGATACAATGTATCTTATGAGTTCAATGTACCTAGTCAAGTGGTTTGGATAATACCATGGGTTATGGGTCAATACCATTTGTTAGTTTTTACCCATTTTAGTATATACTAGTTAAGTATATATTTGCCCAATATGTAAACACTAGTTGTTGTACATATGTATTACTAAATCATAAAATCACTTATACTTGTTTTATTGTTTTATGTGAAAACGTAAGTGTGTTAGAAAACTATTGGCTCAAACAGTTTACGTATTTTATTTGTTTCGTTAAAATGATTTTACGTTTGTTATCGACAAAACATTAGAATATCGTAAAATATAAATAAACGTTTTTACGGCTTATTTGTATTAACAAACCTTAAAAATTAATGCTTGCTCGTTCCTCGCCTTACACCAAGAAATAACCTCATTAAGAATTAGTGGCCTATCAAGAATTTGTCTTCCTTTGATGAAAGCTTACTGTTCATGGCTCACCAACTCATCTACCACCTCACTAAGCCGATTAGCAAGAATTTTGCTAACAATTTTATACTGGCAACCGATTAAACTAATAGGACGGAAGTCATTAATATTTTTAGCGCCAATCACCTTAGGAATTAAGAAAATGAAAGATGGATTACAACCATTAGGAAATTTACTCGACCTGAAAAATTCTCTCACGGCCTTTTTGACATCGCCCCCTAACAAATACCAAAACTTCTTAAAAAATTCAAAGGTAAAGCCGTCAGGTCCTGGAGACTCATCAGACACATCGTTACGCGATATTAATTATACCATAACGACGAGAATTAAATCTTTCAATAGATATGCACTTTTATATACTTTGAACTTTTTTTTTCAAAAATTTTCGCCATGAAAAATCTCATGTGATTTGAAGATTAACATGTGATTTATTACTTTAAAAATCACATGTAATTTTTGAAAATTGACGAATCACAAGTGATTTTACAAATTAGAAAAATAACAAATCACAAGTGAAACTTTTTTAACCGAAAATAAAGTCAAGGGATGACCTGTGAAAGTCAACGCAAGCCACACGGACCATTTCTGTCATTTTTCAAACTTTGTGACCTGGTAACCTACTAGTTACCGGTCATATTACGTACATTGTTCCAAATTTGAAAGTATTTTGCGTACAATGGTAATTTTCAAAGTTCATTGCGTACATCGTCTGTTTTGAAAAACTATGTTGCGTATCTTTAGCTTACACCCTAAAAATAACGAATAACAAGTGATTTTACAAATCACGTGTAATTTTTCTGGGCGAAAATTTTGAAAAAAAAATAATTCGTCGAAAGTATATAGAAGTGCATATCTATAGAAAGATTATTCAATTCTCGTCGCGATGGTGTATTTTTTGTAACTTGAAGATTTACCGCGTGCAAGATATGTTGTTCTTTTTTTTTTACTTTTTTTTTAAATTTAAATGTTTTTTGGGTAAAGGGTTACCCCGGTAAATAATATTAAAACCGAAAAGTTTAAGTACAAATGGAATATGGCTAAGGTACCATATTTACCTCAAGCTAAACAGCTCGATAAACATCTAATACTAGTGCTTATGACATGTCATAAGCACTTACAACTTTAGGAACAAAAGATGCACCTAAAACAAATCAATCAACTGAAACAAGCTAACCAACAGCTACCGTGAAAGATGAAGTTTCAACGGTATATGGATTATTAAATAAGTTAGCCGATTCATCATACGCATTTTTAACAAGTTCTTCATCATCTTCGTCATCCATCACCAATGCAGCATACGGATTAGATGTAGTAATATTACCTTCCTTTGAAGTAGTGCCAGTAGACTGTAACATAGACGACGAATTAGAAGCTTTACCCATAGAAGTATTACCCTTCTTAGGTTCACTCATTGTCGCCTTTGGGACATATTTGACATTCTGTTTAACCAAAGGACCAACAAACCGATTACCATTAGTAGACTTGGTTTTACCCTTCTTCTTATTCTTACCCACCAATTGGAAACCGTCTTTATCCAGCACCACACTTGGATTAACAACATGTGGACTAGAAACAACAGGAGGACTCACCACTTTTTTAGGACATTGATCATGAGTGTGACTAAAAATCATGCATACATTACACCTGGGAGGTCTCCATTCATACTCAACACGAATAGTAGCTTTAGTAAAACCCTCCCCAAAAAGTGAAGGAAAACTAATAGTAACAACATCCACAAGATCAACTTCAGAGTTGATCTCAATAAGAGACCTAACAAAGCTACTTCTTCCCCATGAATCCTTACACATAGAGCTCATATAAGAATCAAGCATAATAGGTTTTCCAATAAACGTAGCAATCAAGTATCCTCTTCAAACACTTGAAGAGGAACATCATGCAATTTAACCCAGACCGGAACACGAGTCAATTCTTCCTTATGCAAACAAGTATCCATAGACCATTTCTTAAGGATTATTGGAGATTTGCGTATCATCCACGGACCACCTTCCAAAACAGCTTCTAACCCAGCTAATGTATCAAATTTAAGGAAAATAAAACCTTTGGAATTCATCATAATCCTTTTCAACCCATGTTTCCCTAGTTATTCCTAGCATAATATTCAACAACTGGAAACGCCATCCTATTTCCAATAAAATAACCATACAATGTGTGTTCCAACCGTGTACTAACCTTTTCAACCACTTTGCGAGGGATAGATATGTTAACACCTTCAAAAACGGGTTCAACAACCAGTGGACGGAAATGGAGTATCAATAATAGGTTGAGCATCCTTCAAACCCGCAGCTCCAACAGTATTGATGTCCGCAACTTGGACAATAGGAGACTCATTATTAGGTTTAGGAGTCGTAGATTTAGCTTTAATTTCAGCCACAAAAGCATTCCACAAATCTTCAATAGCATCCATAACCATTGTACGAGCATTACTATCTAATTCAGCCCATACCGGATATTTACCAGCTTCACAACTCAAAGTGAACTCATTACTGTCCTCTAGTGTACTAAGCGAGACACTAAATAGAGCAACAATATAGTCATCCTTCATCTTGATTAAAGATTTTATATTAGTTACCTCGTTAGGATTAGCAAGACCACATGTAGGTACATCAGTACGAGCATTTGTAGCATGTGGAACCGGCTCCACATACCCTTCACGAATGTTATCATCAACCTGAACAGGAGGAGATGACGAGTCAAGTGTAGACTGCGCCGCCACACCTGTAACACCCTTAAGTCGAGACTTCTTATTGTTCCTCACAGTCACATTTTTCAACAAATCAGCATTCTTCTCTCCCAAATCCGACATTATTAAATCCAATAACCACGAATCAACATAAACAAAAGAACGGAAACAACTGTCTCGTTAAGACTTCTCTCCCAAAAGAACGACATTATTAAATATATTTGTCTCGTTAAGAAATCCTAATGTCACCAATCCGCAATTACGCTGTCTCGTTAAGACTTCTTAATGTCAATAATCAACAATTCACGCAATAAATACAACGAATAGAAACAACTAGTTGTGCACTCTAGTGAAGAAGCGTTTAGTCGGACGTTCAAGCTAATATAATAATGATAAAGCAAGTTTTCCTACTCCTAACGTGATACAACTAATTAAACAAAAGATGACAATCAATAATCAATAACTAGGTTTCATTCAATCCAAGGCAAACACTAGATAATTTAGCCAAGCATGTTAAATAGAAGAGAAATACACATATAATCAAACAACACATAGACATATTGAATGATTAAAGAGAATAACTTGTCTTAAATAAAACATGGAGTTCGAAGGCTAAAAACCCTTACAAGATCTATAAAAATTCATCACCCAAATTGTTCCCAAGATACCTATCCAAGATGTTACCAATACGTGTCACACATAATGAAAATCCTACGAAAAATATATATAGTATTACAACTGTGACGGTGTCACTTTACAAGTGGTTACGCCATCAGCTGGCCGTCATTAAGGTTTCATAAACTGCACCGACTTAGTTGTGACGACGTCACCTTAGGGGTTGTGACACCGTCGCTCTTTTATGAAACCGCGTTGTATTTCGTTTAATGAGTCCTTTATCTATTGTTCACTTATCACCTCACGTCACCGAATCTTTCTTGAATGACTAGCCTCTTCCCACGTCATATTTTAAGAGTATATACTCACGTCTCGTCACCATATCGATCTCGACGATTCCCGCATCGTAAACCACGAGGACGTGGTTTCTTTTAAGGGGTAGGTACTATAACAACTCGTAAATTTCCCTACCGATTTTTCGCGACTATATTTTTTTTTCTTTTTCTTTTTCTTTTCTTTCTTTTCGATCTATAATCACGACAAGATACGGATTATATTTTTATTGAAACTTACCGCGACCTCGATAATATTTTCCTTTATTTTATAAATTATATATATAATAAACTTTTTTTTATTTATCTCACCGGGCCTCTAAGCCAAACCGACCCGATCCAATTCATTTTATTTTTCTTGGGCTCGAGCACTAAACGTCCAAACCCAACCCTTTTGTTTTTCTTTTAGGCCTAGCCTTTCGTGAAACTGCCGGCCCAGACGCACCCTTAATATAAATTGGTAACATATTTTGGCACAAGTGTATTTTGGTGCATGTGTTTAGTATTCACAGCCTAATATTGCCAAAGACTTGGTACAAATTTAAGAAAAATTATGTATTTCCAATGAGCATAAACAGTAGGAAGCTTTTGATATTTATTTTGGAATAAGAACTCTTTTCCTCAAATATATAAAACGAATAACATAGTACAAAAGTAATTATTGACGTAAGTGTCATATGTTTACTAGATTCCATTGGTAATTTCAATATGTTGCACATGTATATATTTAGTACTATGTTTCCCACCCTGCTGTGATGACTAGCGAACACAAAGCAAGGCACTAGACAACACCAACTTTGGTATTTTAGAGCATGAAGGTGCGTGTGTATGTGATAGCAAAAGAGGAGACAAAGCAAAGTCTAGCCACCCTATTATTATGTGAGTACAAGTAATATTTAAAACATGTCATTCCCACGTTTCTTAGAACACACGAGCAAGAGACAAAAAATTAAAACATTATCCTTTGGTCATATATATATAGTATGCATGTGTGTGTACAAAGATGGAGACAAGTCTTCTTTCTCTCTTTCTTGTTACAGTCATCAAAACCCAAAACAAAGCACAACTAAAACACCCTAACACCATATTATAATAACCTAAGACCTCTTGACTTCTCTACCCACTAGTCCTAGTGTCTCCATGTTCCTTGTAATATAGCAACAAAACAAATATTACCCTTGGTCCCCCCTTTTCCTGTGAACATTGTTCTTTTACATATGAGTTCCATGTGATCCCACGTGAAGACCAAACAAACCCACGCCCCACCTCTGCACTTCACCTCCTAATCGCTCTCTCCCTCTACCCTACCTCCACCATGAACGCTTCATCTACCTCCAAATGGTAAACCTTTCAAACTAACTCCTCACCTCCAAGGACCACCTTAACTAAATATTGATCATACTTTTGGATTTTGCCATGGGAGAGAATCGACAAGAGCAAGGGTCCCCATCTATTTCCTTGTCTCCATGGACCACGGTTGATGACAACACCAAAGACAGCACAAAATGTGCTCCCCATTTGATGCCATATCACGCACGTTAAAGGCTCAAACAAAGCTTCATGCCACACCTTGTCTATATAAGCCACCTACCCTTAAGCACTTCACTCACAAACACTTGCTCACAAACACATTCTCAAACACAACTCTTGATACTCTTTGTTCACTGCCGAGAGGAAGAAAAAGAACCAAGGTTTCGGGCTTCATTTTCATAAGCTAAGTGTTCACTTCGGGTTAGTTCTAGTCGGGTTAAGCTTTTGAAAGCTAGTTGGCACGTCGGGTTTCTTCCACCTCGAGCTCTTCTCACTCGTTCACTCGACATCTCATTCGAAACCCACTGTAAGCTTCGATTAAACTCAAATCTTGTTAACACATTCGTGAACTTTAGACTTCTTGTTAAATGTTCATGTGTCACCTTTTGAAAACTAAACATGATACATATTTCTCACTCGACACCCATTCTTAACCCACTGTAATGACTTCCTCTTTTCAAACTTGACATTAAAATATGTTGCAAGCTTTGGTTAAGGAATGAAATCTTAAAGAAAATCACACAAGTCACGTATATGTAACTGAGGAAGTAATATAACTAAAATGACAGAATGCCCATGCGTTAAAGATAATCGGTATGCATAACTAAACCAAGAAACCCACCTAGCTCAGTTGGTAACGCTGTTGGCATGTGAGCAAAGTGGTCATATGTTCGAATCCCAGCAGCGGCTATTTTGTCATTTTTCTTTGTTATTTTTACAAGTTTCACCTTTTGACAGTTTTAGCCCCTCCACTTCATGTCTTTTAGCAACTTTCTTAAAACTTCTAATAAGTTTTCAAAACTATTATATAAACTATATTTTCACATGGCATATTTTTATAACAATTGATTTATAGAGAGAAACTAATATTTATGACCGGGTCATGCCCGATTATTGTCAAAATTTTTTATACTTAGTCTATTTTCACAAACTAGGCCAAACTACGAGAACAAAAAATATATATATATGGAAAATAAATTATAAACTTTTTTTAACTTATCGTCCACTAAAAATATATATAAACACATTTTTATATACGTATCGCGACATGTAACGTTATTTATATAAATACTTAACCTGAAGTATTAATTAATATTTTACTGAAAACAAATGATTTTCACAAACACTTTTATTGTGAATATTTTCCGTACTAAGTGTTTCGGTTACACCTGAACCGAAAACCCACTCGTCACGAATACTTTATATACTTATATACTTTTACACTTTCCAAGAGCCAATACTTACAAAACGCTTTGAAACTATTTAAACGTAAACTCTTCCACACAAGCAACATTAAACACAACCACTTGTAAACACTTAAATTTATTCACAAACTTCGAGTCGTGAACACACAAAACTGAAAACTGAGACTTGCTGTACTAATTTAGGTTGCGTGTTGGAGCTACTTGTTACTTGATCTCTTGATACTTTATTCACCGAACTGCTAAGGTGAGTTTATAGCCCCACTTTTATTCTTATTTACTTGTTTTATAAAACTTTGGGGTGAGAAACATGCAAAACTCTTTTCGGACCTGAAACTGAAAACACTATTACGTGAAACAACCTTGAATCCCAACTATGCTACCGTTAGTTCCCTTTGGGGAGGCGCGATTGTTATGAATAGATCTATTGGGGATGACACCCCCGTTCGAGTTTGACCGGATAGGCAAACGTCGGGCGTATATCATATCGTATTGATTGAGTGTACTGGAAATACACTTGCTGGGCTTTTATTTATCATGCTTCTAGATGCATGCACACTGTCGTAGTTTCGGTCGCATGAACTTGGTACTAGCGTAATAGCCTTTTTGCATATAGTGTCATTCACGGAGATGCTATATGTGCAACTGTGGTCCAACTTGAAAACTTGATTACTTAAACCTATGAACTCACCAACCTTTGTGTTGACATTTTAGCATGTTTTTCTCAGGTTTACTTATTGGCGTGGGCAATGGCAAAGGCATTCGTTGAAGAGTGGCATCCGAAGTGTTTCCAAACATTTTAATACAACTTTTAATGGGACAACCTATATTTTTATGGGCTTTACGTCCACACTTTGAAACAATGATGTAAAACTATTTCTTAAATTAATATATCTTTTGAAAATGGAATAGAATTTCCATTCTTTATTACCTTGTGTTGTGTATATAGATTTAGTAGCACCCCATGACCCGAACGCTTCCGCTGTGAAATTTTGGGGGTGTTACATCTGAAGCGTCACTTGATAAAGTTATAACCTGGTAATCATCGTTGCACTTCAAGTGATTAGCGTCACGTTATATTTGTGACACCGTCCCACCTCCTTTTCAGGGACGTTTTCTTGACTCTGTCGTTTTCTCGTTTTCTTGTCCAAATAAGCCAAAACTCGCTCTTTTCCAACATTCGCTTCCAAAGTACCTAAAACTCGAAAAGAAACGATTTAGAGTAATATTGATCAAATATGTACGAGTTTAGAGGTTAAATGACCCCTTAAAAATGCATGTTTTTAAACCTTATCAAATGTCCCTACACTTGTAATTTGCTTATCCTCAAGCAAATGTGATTTTATCCTAGTCAATTTACAAGTTATGGGGAATTTAGCATTAGTTTAAAAGTAATTACAACACAACTCATGCGACAATATTCATAACGAGCACAAGAATTATATACTACCATCTCACAATAAAGTGTTTGAATTCTCTCATCTCTCGGGTGTATAGGTTGTATAACATGTATGAAAACGGGAAAATAAAATACTCTCTACCTGTCATAGCACATAGATTACCATAGGCTTGATAATAGATCAAACCTCCACCGCTTTTAAGCCCCTAGGATAAACTATCAAAGAGGACTTTTAAAGGGTTGTAACATTAGGTGTAAGGGTATGGAAAACACGGTTTTGTGGATATAGAGATTTTTTACTGGTGGCAAGCTAATTATCTAAGTCAATAACATGTACAAGATAGCGTTGCTAAGCCAAGACTCGACATACTAACTCTTTTTTGTATTTTCATGACTCTTTATTGACTTAAACAAAAGTAAAAAGGCGGAATGGTAGTCCGTATGTTTTTATTTTATTTTTCTATCATATTTTTTTGATTTTTTTTCATATACTCTTGTCCTACCATCCACAAAATAATACATCCATATATAAGGGATTTATAGTTCCATCCCTACACTTGAATTTTTAAATAAATAAAACTAACTAATGACCCAAATTAAGAGGATCAAAACACTTGGAGTACTTAAACATTAACGCACATATGAGGGTAATAATTAACTTTCTTCCCCATTACTCCTAAAAAATAGTACTAAACCCATGAGTCCCAATCATCCCAAAACTGTATTTACAAGATATGACTCGACTTAGCAACCATGTAATCAACTAGACAATTAACTAAGGGTTTAACATAAATGTTGTAACAATAATGCACTAAAAATAAGCGCACACAAGGAAGGCTAATGCGATTTGGGTGTAACATTTGGAACTGGATTGTAAAAAATGCTCTTCATTAACATTTTGAAATCTACCGAAATATCATGAGAACCGCGAAAAGGATAGGCTCAGAGGGATTAATTAGGGGTATCTTGTATTAAAAATGAGTAAATAGCAAGGGTGTGAGGTAATTAGTTGACCAATGAAGCCAACCTAATTATATAAACATGTTTAAAACAAGGGTTATCATAATGCCACTAATCACTTAGTCAATCCTAATCACACGACTGCAATCTCACTAGCGATCTTGGGATACATCACTAAACCAAGTTCTAGAATCTATATACTACCGGTATACTCATAAGCATTAAATGTGAATGCTTTTTCCTACATATCTAAAGGCGAACCTCTCATTTTTAGGGTAGAATTTGAGTGGAAGGGTTTTTGTGCTAGCTATATAACTCATATCAATAAGACGCTTTCTTAAAACTAAATTTTCACTCGTAAATATCATAAAAAGTTTTAAATTTGGTACTAAAATTACCTTTACAAGTATTTCTTTCAGTTTATTACACAATTACTAGAAAACAAAACAAATAGCAAATGAGTGATGATGCAGGTATTCCGAACAGGATTTAATATTTATAATTCTGTCTACCTAAGGTCTACCCAATGCACTAACGAGCAGTGAACCCGATCGTGCGTAGTATAGAAGGTGGTAAAGCCGAGGTCGTTCCCAAGAGCTATGTAGATAAGGATCCTATTAAGTCTAAAGGTCACTTGTTTTAATTGGTTTTAAGGTTGAAATGATTAATTAAATTAAAGACAAGAAATAAATTGCGAAAAGTAAATTAAGGTTTTGAACAATGGTGAGAAAGTGTGCTAACCTAATTAATCATCCTATCATGTAATGTCTATGTTTTTTAAATTACTTCCAATTGATTCAAGTGGGGGTTTAAGTCGCTAGGACAACATTTGGTCAATTCGTCCTAACCTATCAACAAAGGTTCCTACCCGACGTCAAAGGCCTACCCTTTGTAGAGTCGAGGGTCTTAAGCAACCTAAGCCAAGTCATTAAGTACCCTACATGCAAGATTTGAAATAATGAGTGCCCAGGCGCTAGCATCTTAGACACTCATCCCTAACTTCTTAAGTTCATCCATCCGAACGGTGATCCTTTGGTCAATTCGTACAAGAGGAAAAGGTAGTCAGTTGGTCAATTCTTACCAGCCCCTTATCTACCTACTTACTTAGGGTCAGTTGGTCAATTCTCTCAAGAAACTAGATACGACCACACTTCAAAACTACCGAAGCTAGGGTAACTACCATCGAACTATGCATGAATACACTAGAAACAATTTATGGAAGCATGAAAACACAAACAATACAATCAAGGAATCATAACTAGGCTAGCACCAAGGGTGCTTAGCCGATCATATTAAAAGATACAATAAATTAAATTTTTAACATAATTGAAGACATGAATTAAAGTAAAAGATAGTAGTGATTGCTAAAGCTTATCGATATGGTGTGATTTCTCCCTTGGAGATGGCTCCGTATGCTTTGTGTGATCTGCCCTTGGAACCCTCTTCATGTTCTCTGCCTTTGAGTTGTGAGTGAATGATGTGAAATGCAGATTTTAGGGCTTGTATTTATAGGCCCGATCATAGTTACGGCGTAACTTAAGTTGAGAGTTACGCTGTAACTTAATTATCTTCAAAACATAAGCCTCGTTAAGGTGACTATGGCATAACATAAAGAATAGTTACGCGTAATTGCAGCTCCGCCGTAGTGTTGATGAGAGTTACGCCGTAACTAATACGTCCTCTTAACAGAAGGTTGTTACGTCGTAATGCTTGTGAGAATGTTACGGCGTAGTTGATGGAGGCGCGAAATATTTCATGACCTAGATGATTACATCGTAACTTTAGTTGAGAGTTACGCCGTAACTGCAGTTGAGTTGGTCTTCTGTGACAAAATCCTAGGTACGGCGTAATTGAGAACATGAGTTACGTCGTAGCTTCTTCATAAATAGCATACTATGATAAAACCGTTAGGAAAATCTCCAAATTCGCGTCTTTAAGCTCCAATGATCATATTTTACCTGGAAGTGAAATATAAAGGAATACAAGCATAAATCCATATAAATGACATAAAATATGAACATAACCGGGGGAAATTGACACTAAAAAGTCAGGATTATTTGATGTTATCAAGTGACTAGTTTTTAAGGTGTCTGTTTTTACCCTCCTTACACTTAAATTGAACATTGTCTCCAATGTTCTTAAAAAGTACCAAAGATATGATAACAGAAAAATAAAAGAGGTAAAACAAACTAGTACTCCCCTGATTAGTCCGGTATGAATGGAAAATGGATATAAACGGTCAACTCTTCCAAGAAGATAAGATTGTCCACTAATATGATTCTCATCCAATATAACTTGTAAATCTTTAAGAAAACAAACACGAAAACTCACATAAAATCAACGGTAAACATATATATAATAAATTAAATCCTAAAAAGCGAATAAGATATAATGCTTGCAAAATAAATGTTTACAGAAATCTCAAAATTTAAAAATTCTGGATATTTTTAAAAAGACTAAAATACACCGTTGGTCCCTAAACTTGGCTGGACGGATCGCGATGGGACGAACCTCGCCCTTTTCATCGTGGTGAGTCCAAACCTTGGCCTTTAAATGCCAAATCAGTCCCTTTGACCAATTCTCTGTTAGTCAAGGTCTGTTAACTTCCCCATGTGCCTTGCACATGAGGGTAAAATCGTCATTTCATTGTTTTAGTTTATCACCCTTCATCTTCATCTTCCTCATGGGCTAAACCCAGATTCCGGCGACCTTAAACCCAGAATCCGGCGACCAAGAATATTATTTGGTCGTTCTTCTTGTAAACGCATCATTGCAGATGCAATTTGTAAAACTTAAAAAATCTACTGTTGAAGATACTTTGTACAATATAATTATGAGATTTTTATTAAACCTAAGCTGGAAAAGTTTGCTATGTCATACGTGTGGATCGTTTATTTGAAATGGGAGATAGTACATCAAATGGCACATGGAGTGCCGGAATCATAAAAGTGTTATATACATTTTGTCTTCTGAGTTAAACATCAAAACAAAAATTTGTAAGCATAAAAGGAATTGAGGAACATGATTATATATTAAACAGGGGAAATACAACCTATGAAATGGGCAAAGCGATTAAGGGTGGCCTTATATCTTGCAGAAGCTCTAGAATATTGTACAAGCAAGGTACGTGCTCTTTACCATGATCTTAACGCCTATAGAATTGTCTTCGATGATGTATGTTTCTACCTTTTTATGTTGTTCATGATAGACCGTTGGTTAATTTTTTTAATGATCATAACTGTAAATGCTTCCTCTTGCTGGAACAAATTTTAGGATGCAAATCCAAGACTTTCTTGCTTTGGGTTACTGAAGAACAGCAGGGACGGAAAGAGTTACAGTACAAATTTGGCCTTTACCCCACCGAATATCTGAGGACCGGTATAGTCCCATTTTTTCTGAAATGTGAAAATGAGCTCTTTTTTTTGTGTTTGAAAAGCATGATTATAAACTTTTGATATCTGTTTCTTGAATGTGTAGGGAGGGTAACACCAGAAAGTGTGATGTATAGTTTCGGTACCCTTTTGCTTGATCTTCTAAGCGGGAAACATATTCCACCTAGCCATGTATGCACCAATCCTCAACTCCAGTGACTTGTTTTTAACAACTTAGAAATAATTTCAAGCTAAATTACTTATTCGTCTGTTACAAGTTATTGAGGGCGTTTTAGGCATTTGACTAGTGAAACAGTCAAATGCTCAACTTACATACGAATGGCTATCTAATATGTGAATTATATTTAATTTTTATCAGGCTCTTGATCTTATAAGAGACAGGAACCTTCAAATGCTCACTGACTCTTGTTTGGAAGGTCAATTCTCTAATGATGATGGAACCGAATTAGTACGCTTAGCCTCAAGTTGTTTGCAATATGAACCTCGTGAGCGCCCCAACCCAAGGTCATTGGTTTCTGCTTTGATTCCTGTACAAAAGGAAATCGAGGTATTATATGTTTTCTCATCCTAAGATCACAAAAAACACCTTCAACTTTTAATGTTTTTAGAAATGGCAGATCTAAGATTTTGTCTAGGGTATGCACTACTATCATAGTAATAAAAGAATTAAGGGGATGCATTACAATAACAAGTTTGGTTTCGTGTTCTGGAACCATAACTCATTATGAATATCTAATTAACTACGAGTTAAATGACAGCGTAGAAACCTGATTATTCAAGGAGAAACCAAATATATGACACTCAGCTTTACCATTTTACCGATTTTATACCCACAATCCATATTGCTACAATAGAACTATAAAGAGCAAAAAAATTGTTGGAAATATCGACGACAATTTTTTCAAAGAAAATTTGTAAATCATATTAATGGAATTGATAAAAGTAATTATGAATATAAAACACTACTTAAAAAGGCTATAAGGTATCAACCAACTTATTATCTCGGTATTAGAACTTCAGGCAGCACAAACACATTCGGACACTATCTCTCGCTACCGGTGTCAATACAATTAATTATTTCATATTTATTATTCAATCTTTTAGTACTACACAATTAGTTTCAAATCTCATCCCCATTTATCTATGTTCATATTTTTGTACATTTTTATATGCAGGTGCCGTCTCATGTATTAATGGGCATACCACAAGGTGGTTCCGCTATGCCTCTAACACCACTTGGTGAAGCCTGCTTAAGAATGGATTTAACTTATATACACGGGGTCTTGGAAAAGTTGGGCGCCGGATTCTCATAATTATAATTCTTGGTCGCCGGATTCTGGGTTTAAGGTCGCCGGAATCTGGGTTTAGCCCATGAGAAAAATGAAGATGAAGGGTGATAAACTAAAACAATGAAATGACGATTTTACCCTCATGTGCAAGGCACATGGGGAAGTTAACAGACCTTGACTAACAGAGAATTGGTCAAAGGGACTGATTTGGCATTTAAAGGCCAAGGTTTGGACTCACCACGTTGAAAAGGGCGAGGTTCGTTCCATCGCGATCCGTCCAGCCAAGTTTAGGGACCAACGGTGTATTTTAGTCTTTTAAAAATTAAGTTTTGGCAGAAAAACAAAAATCTGGAAAACTGTTGTTACAGTACCTGACGTCGTCAGGTGTTAATCCAAACACCATCTGGATTGACCTGACAAATTATTTCATTTTGTTTCCTTGAAAATTTCTAGAAAAATCTAACTTTTAAAACCTGGAATTTCCTGTAAAACATTCATTGTGACTCGATATAAGCATTTGACTCAAATAAACAAACAAATATGATAGAATATATACTCATCATTAATTGTAAATTTCATGTTCGAATTTCGTTCTTTTAAACAAATATATACTTCTCTACACTAATCTTTTTGTAAAATACCTTTATATGCAATTAAGACGAAGTTAAAAACAAAATAAAGCATTTTCACAAATTATTCGAAACATGAAAATTAACTAATTAGGATGAGGCATATATGACACAAACAAATATATAAAATAAAAACATTAAACAGTTAAAAACATGGGCTGCCTCTCAAGAAGCATTTGTTTTTGTTCGAGTCACGTACTTGACTCTACCCTTATTTAATAGATAAATGAGAGGTTTTCTTTACACTTAAGATTAAGTGCGGGTGATAATAGTAATACACACCAACTCGGTGGGGGTATGCCACGTGAGGAAAGAATGATGAACAAATTATATGCTCAAAGGGGTGTACTCCCTTCACCATAACCTTACTTAGTTCAATTGGGTCAATGGAGAGTTACGACTTTCTCATAGAAAGTGATCATCTTCAATCAAATTCGAGAGACTCCTAGTTAGGAATCCACTTTGTCCTAGTAAAACCCGATTTAAACCGATAATGTTTCTTGTGACCATTCGTAAATGGGTGATGTAAATATGTAAGGTGGTCCTTCATTCCTATACTAACTTTCACTCCACATGGCTTAGAGTCTACTACCTTCATCATAAAACTACGCGGACTATATGGTTTGATGGGTGGATCGGGGCCTATTTCAATTCCTAGATTCACATCTAAGGATAGAAAATTGGGTAATGGTTTTGGTTGAGGCTCTGGTTCATCAAAATTAGGAACTTCCCTAGAACTAAGAGAAAGGTTATGACTACAAGTATTCAAACCTATTTTCTCTAATTGTTTTTTGTCCAAAGGTTCTACTTCCATCGAAGTTCCTATAGTCTTTTCTACTTCTTCCGGGTAAGTTATGGACGGTGTGTATTTCTCAAATGATGGTAGGACTTGTGGGGTACTCTGTGGGCTTGGATTATTCACCTTATCCTTCATCATATCAAGATCACCTATGTGCTTATTATGTGTTTTAGTAAAATCTAACCCTCAATATACACTTAGGTATCTCATCACTAACATATTCATCCCCAAACAAACTTTCTTGGTTGATCCATCAAATTTGTTATCAATTGATCCGTAATGACATTTCTTGGGTTTTTCCGTTCATAATTGTATTGGGCTACTCAATGATTTCCCATGCTTCTTCAGCATTTAACTCCCTAAATTTCCCATCTGCTGCATGGTCAATGTCCATTTGCGTATAATGGTCGATACGATGGTAAAATATTTGAATTTGGGACCATAAATCGAAGCTATGATGAAGGACTTTTTGTAGTAAATATTTGAAACAAGTCCATGCATCATAGAGAGATTCATCTTGATGTTGTTAGAATATCAAGATGTCATTTTTGAGTGAAGTGGATGGATTTTATGGTGGGTAGTATGGTGGATTTGCATACTCCATAGTGAGTCAATTAAAAAGTTTTACAAACAAAGACACAAAGAAAAGATAGAATAAAAGAAAGCTAATAAAATAAAAGAAAAAATCTCACTTGATAGGAATCTAGTGAGTAGACCTAAACGAGATAGAAATCGAAACCTAAACTGATCCCCGACAGCGACGTCAAAACCTTGATGTGGAATTTTGCAAAACCACTAAGTTTTACAATCCTCTTAGGCATTGTACCTAACCGTTGTAGTGTAGTATAGGCAAGACACGGGGGATTGATCATTCTCTAGGGAAATAGTGTTGTGAAGGCCGAAGTGTATGACGAATTAGGTCTAAAGGTGATGGATGATTCTTTTTGTATTTTTTATGTTTTTTAGAAAATAATTAAAATTCTCGAGGTTTGAAGAGTTTGGTTTTTAACTACTAATTAAATTAAATTAAACTAATTATGCGAAAAAGTAAAGTGATAAACTCTTATGATATGTAAAGGTGTTTTTTTAGAATTTCCTTACTCCCTTGTATCTCTTATTGATTAGTCGAATTGTCACGTCATTGTTTTAATTAGCGCATTGTATTCCTTAATATTGGTAGTAGGGTGGTGTCAAAGTCCCTAACTCTATGAATATATTGGTCTCGTTAAGAAATCTAATGTCACTAATCCGTAATTACGCAATCTCGTTAAGACTTCTTAATGTCAACAATCCACAATTCACGCAATAAATACAACAAATAAAAACAACTAGTGCACTATAGTGAAGAAGCGTTTAGTCGGACGGTCAAGCTAATATACTAATGATAAATCAAGTTTTCCTACTCCTAACGCGATACAACTAATTAACAAGAGACGACAATCAATAATCAATAACTAGGTTTCATTCAATCCTAGGCAGACACTAGATAATTTAGCCAAGCATGTTAAAATATAAGAGAATATATATAAACAAATAATAGACATATTGAATGATTTAAGAGAATAACTTATCTTCAATAAAACATGAAGTTCGGGGGCTAAAACCCTTAAAAGATCTATAAAATTCGTCACCCAAAGTGCTCCCAAGATACCTCTCCAAGATGTTACCAATACGTGTCACACATAATGAAAATCCTACAAAAATTATATATAGTATTACAACTGTGACGACGTCACTTTACATGTTTGAAGCCGTCAGCTCACCGTCATTGGGGTTTCATAACTGCACCCACTTACTTGTGACGATGTCACCTTAAGAATTGTGACGTCGTCGCTCTTCGCTTCTCTGGTCATGACGTCGTCAGCTCTAGACCGTCGCCATCGTCTGAAGCGTCACTTGATAAAATTATAAATTAGTAATCATCGTTGCACTTCAAGTGACGGTGTCACGTTATATTTGTGACGCCGTCCCACCTCCTTTTCATGGACGTTTTCTTGACTTGATCGTTTTCTTCGTTTTCTTGTCCAAATAAGCCAAAAACTCGCTCTTTTCCGACATTCGCTTCCAAAGTACCTAAAACTCGAAAAGAAACGATTTATGGTAATAATTGATCAAATATGTACGAGTTCAGAGGTTAAATGAGCCCTTAAAAATACATGTTTTTTCAAGTTCATCAATAATAAATTAAATTATGTTTAATTTTAAAACCCTTCTACGCGGGGGTTAAACTTATAAATAAGAATACGAGTCTTTATTAAACGTGGATCGAAAACAAAATCATTCCGGATATCTTTACTTAATCTCATAAAGAGGAATAACAATGAATCGTTTGTATATGTACGTATTCATTTAGATATCATAGTAACTTGTGTTTTTATTTTGATATTGATGCAGGTTTTACTGACCAGGTTTTAATATTTATAAAGTCTCGTTATACCTATGGTCTACCCTAGTGCACTAACGGGCAGTGTACCCGGTCGTGTGTAGTGTAGTAATCGGTAAAGCCGAGGTCTTCCCAAGAGCTATGTGTGTTGGATTATTACTAAGTCTAGGTGTCACAAATTAATAATGGTTTCGATAGGGAATTAATTAATTAAACTACTAAAGCAGAATAAAGCAAATAAAAGCAGATAAATGGTAAAGGGTAAATCAATAGAGGAGAGTGGTGCTAACCTAGTTAATCCTCCTAGCTAGTTATGTCTACGTCTACTTACTTCCAAATACTTCAGGTGGGGTCAAAGTCGAGATGACAGCATTTTGTCAATTCGCCCTAACCTATCAGCAAAGATGCCACCACAGGAGAAGTCAGGTGTCCCCCCATAAGTCCTGTTGTTCCTGGTCTCCTAAGCCAAGTCATTAAGTACCGCTACATGCTAGATCTATAATAGTGAGTGCCCGGGCGTTAGCAACTTAACCACTCGCTTTGCAGCTTATGTCAGGTTTTGACAGTTACGGCGTAACTCCCTCAAAAGAGTTACGACGTAACCTTCCTCAACTTTAATTCTTTCATTTTAAAACACAGTAACCTTGTATTAGTATTTTAAATGAACTTTGTGGGTGTGTTCCCTGTAAACCCTCACGAGACTTGACTCGTCCACTTGGGACACCAAGTGGTTTAAAAGGCTTGTTGCATATGCTAAATGCAACCGTGATTCCTACGAAAGTGAGTTAGGTTTGTTTTTCATTTTTCTTTTTTCATTTTTTTTTTCTTTTCGTAACTCTTTTGAGGGAGTTACGTCGTAACCCTTAGCCAAGTCATTAATTACCGCTACATGCTAGATCTATAATAGTGAGTGCCCGGGCGTTACCAACTTAAACACTCACCCCCTAATTCTTAAGTTCATCCAAACGGTAGGTGATCAGTTGGTCAAATCGCACAAGTAGAAAGGGTCGTCAGTTGGTCATATCTTACCCTTCCCGTCTCATTCCGCTCACCTAGGGTCAGTTGGTCATTTCTCCTAGGCAATTGACCTCTACCGCCATTCAAAACTACCGAACCAAGGGTGACTACCAATAAACTATGCATGCATACACTTAGAAATAATTGTACGGAAGTAATGTAAATGCAAACAAAACAATTAAGGAATCATAACTAGGCCACCACCAAGAGGTGCTTAGCCGCTCATATTAATCATACAAACCAATTCAATATTCAAAGGTACGAAATACATGAATTGAAAGTAAAGAAAATATAAAATGCTAATGCTTATCGTACGGGAGTGATTTCTCCCTTGGAGACAGCTCCGTATGCTCCTCTAGACCTGCCTTGAGCTTTTTTCCACGTTATCTGATTGTTGTGTTTGGAATGGGATGATTAGAAATGCTGAAATTCGTGGGGTATTTATAGGCCAGATCTGGGTTACGACGTAACCATAACAAGAGTTACGCTGTAACCTTCAATTCCTCCGTATTTTGCACTAGATCTGCTAGTTACGGCGTAACCTTATAAGTGGTTACGCCATAGTCTTCAATAAACTTGGTTACGCCGTAGTTGATGAAATAGTTACGGCGTAAGTATCAGCGGCGTGGAACCTCATTTGACCTAATATAGTTACGTCCTAGCCTTTGGGAAGAGTTAAGCCGTAACCTTCTGATAAGTTGGTTTTCTGAGTCACGCAATAGGTAGGGCGTAATGTGAGAGATGAGTTACGCCGTAACTTCTTCAAAGTAGCATACTGTGATAAATCTTTTGATATTTCTCCAGTTCCGCGTCTCTTTAGCTCTAATGCTCGTAATTTACCTGAAAGTGGAAAACAATGGAAAACAAGCGTAAATCCATATAAATCATATAAATTACAAGCATTATCGGGGGAAATTGACACTTAATATTCAGGACTATTTGATTTTATCAGATATTTATAATTGCGTACATACACATTAATTTAATATATAATGATAATAATATTTGTAAATAATAACAACATATATGTTATTTTAATCTAAACTAAGATTAAAGATCATTTACATCCAAACTTTTCTTACATACCAAGGAATCAATCTCCACTCTCTATCTTTATTTGATCTAATGGATGGGATTAATCTCAACAGTTTAAAAAACCTACTTTCATTTTATTTTTTCAAATATTAATATCTTCAAACCATTAATCGTTAAGCCAAAAAAATATACCATTACGATGATTTCTATAGATAGACACTTCGATATACTTTTGACAATTTGTTTTCTTCGTGTTTTTCACTTTTTTTTTACGTTTTTTTCGTTACCGATATTTGCATGAAAAAATCACATGTGATTAAACACTAATTTAAATATCCTAATAATATCACATGTGATATTAGTGTTAAATCACATATGATATGTAATACATATGTGAAAAACACTATTATCACATGTGAAATTACATATCATATGTGATTTAACACTAATATCAAATTTGATATTATTAGAATATTCAAATTAGTGTTTAATTATACGTGATTTCTCATGCAAATTTTAATAACGAAGAAAAAAAAAGACGAAAAAACGTGAAAAAATAAAAAAAAATATTTTTTGGTCAAAAGTATATCAAATTGTCCGTCTATAGAAAGATAATTAAATGCTCGTCGCGATTGTTTAATTATTTTCACTTAACGATTAACAGTTTAATATATATTTAAATTATAAAAAATACGTGAAAAAAATATTAAAAGAAAAGTACCAAAGGGGATAATATATTTTTTGAAGTCCCCAAGGTGGTCAACTTTTAAGCCTATTCCCAATTTGGTGATACTCAACTACTTAACTTCGCCACTCCACTCATTGCTCGACACGTGTCCAACTCCGTAACTGCTCAACTCCGCAACTGCACTCAATACTCGACAAGTGTCCAACTTTTTACAATAAAAATATGTTTGATTTAATATTTATCTTATTATTAAAATAGTAAATGTCTAAAATACCCTTAACTTTTATAATAAAATATTATCTCTCTTACCCTTATCTTCCTCACATCAATTTTATCATCCGCCACCATCACTCAAAAAAAAAAATAATAATAATAAAAAAAAAATCTAAAGAATCTGATATAAAACACAACAGCAGGTTCATATACCAACTAACACAATTATCCCCTCCCTCTCTCACAAACCATTTATTCACCAAATAAAATTCCTCTCTAAAAAAACCTCTTTACAATGTCCAACAACCACCACCTCTGCCCATTCAACCGTTGACCACCATCACACCCATCAACACAATGCCTCCGCCGGTGTTTGACCACCATCAAACTGCAATAACCATCGAAAATCGCCGCTAACCAACGAAAAGCATCAACAACCACGAATGTGGCCGGATCATGACCGAATCTGGTGGAGGTGAGGTGGCGGTGAGGGATTTCATGGTAGTTGTTTCATGGTGGTGGTGGCGGTTTAGTGTGTGGAAGTGTTTATAAAAGCCACACAACCACCACCATTCCTATGGAAAACCAAGACCACCATTACTACCACACTTTCCTTCTCAAAATTCCACTCAACTACCACCACACTCTCGATATCCTTAAGAGTTGATTCAAAGTTCTTAATGTGTGTAAAAATATAACCGGATTCTGATCTGCGAGCTCTGAAAATAACCAGAGTAAGATTCCCATTTATGTACATATATAGTTTCCTCTATTTTGAACCGAATGTATAAATGATGTAATACAAATTAAATGAAAGTAGTAGACTTTTGATGCATTCAGTGTGATTCATTTTCTCTGTTCAAAGCATGGAGTACTGAATGTAGTAAGATTCCCATTGGATAAAAGCCATAAAATAACAACGTACTTTCTAAAATTTACCGAGTTGAAACACATACTTTTTTATTAACATATATACACACGTACTTTCGAATTTTGTTCCGACTTCACCCATATGACCGATTTATATTAATATAATATTATATTAAATAATATTATTTTATTACAATATGGGTAAAGTCGGAACAAAATTTGAAAGTACATGGGTGTATATGTTAATAAAAAAGTATGTGTTTCAACTCGGTAAATTTTAGAAAGTACGTTGTTATTTTATGGCTTTTACCCATTCCCATTTGCGTATATAGTTTCCTCTGTTTCTCATATTTTGGATGTATGGTGAAATAGTGAAAACATAAATTTATTTCGGTGGGCATGTCAATCTTACACCAAGAAAAGGTGGGAAACGGTATACACTTTTATTAATGAAAATCATATTATAATAACAATAAATAAATTAACAGAAATAAAAAACAGCAGACAGAATGGGGTAGAAGCAGAAGACAGACTCTATAGCGATATATATAAAAGAAAGCAGTAAAAGGTCGTGAACGAGGCTCGTGTTTAACACGATTCCCTTAAAACAGATTCGCCGTCTGTTTCCCAGGGTACAACGTTCAAACTGTTGCACAGTCGGACCTGACAAACTTGCCTGAAAATTCACAGAAAAGCTGTGCGTTTCTGATCGAGAAGGCTGCTGGAAATCTGCACGTAATGAGCTGCGTTTTTTTGGATGATTCAAACTGAATGAGAAGATTTTTATTTTATAGGCAATACCTATCTTGTTCACCATGACATAATATGTGCCAGAAAAATAAAAATTATGCATATCTGTTATTTCTATAACACGATTTGCATATATCTGTTAAGACTTAGGCATAAAGTCTAAATCTATTCCTAAAATAGATTACAGAATTATGGAAAATTATCAAATAAGGAAACGAATTCTTAGCAAAAAGATACCCGCGTAGGCGAGATTTCGGAGCTGCATTCGTGTCCGCAGGTCGCGCGGGCTCGCATGAGTTCAGAAGCTTCGAACTCATTTTAGCCTGGAAATCCCATTTTCTCCACCCCCCCTGCGCGCGCGCACGTAGGGGTGGGAGCATAACCAACCTAAAGGAATTTGATAGCCAATATTATGATTTCCTTATAAACTAGTCTCCACTTCCTCTTCTAGGCGATGTGGGATAGTTTAGTTTTCCAGATTTTGTGCCTCACTTTGAGACACGATATCTCATTCATTTCTACTCCAATTTGGACATACTTTAGCTCGTTGCGAAGCTCTCTTTGAGGAGAACAAAATGCTCCCCACTCAACACAAATATATGTAACATATACATACATTAAATAATGTCCAAAATTTGCAAAACCACTCTGCAAAACTCATTTTTCCAACAATCCCCGACATGAATGGAGATCGGTCGAAAACACACGAAATTTTTGGTGAAATTTCCGCGGTTAAGTCTTGCATAGGATAGGTAGGTGTAACCCTTTGAACCTTCCCTTGTGAGATGTACTTAGTCTCCTAGATCTGAGTAGACGCGATGTCCTTGAACTCATCATCCATTTACGTAGACGACATTACACTTCACACAAGACTCTCCCTGACATTGTCAAGTCCTCATAGTCGGGTTCGTTATGGTCATGAACACTAGCCTGGTTCTGCAAGAGCTTTTAGGAATTGCGCCCCCACATTTCCCTTCGAAGCGACCCCACTTCTCTCTCACATAGGTGATTTCATCTTGAATCATTAAAAACATACGTTTTGTGATTTCATCTTGAATCATTATGCTTTATGATTTCATCCTGAATCATTAAAGCCATATGTTTAACCTCTCAACAAGCCACGTTTGTTATAGGAATGGACTAGGAAAGTTACAATATTTAGTAACTCCCCCACATTGATGTGACTTCCACCACATTTCTATGATTAGGTTGTCCTATTAAACCCAGATCTTGGGATCTCCTGTCAACTGGGTTAGGTTTTCCTTCATAGAAACTCATTCCTTCAAGGGCTTTAGTCCCATTCCTTTAGACGACTTGCTAACTAACTCTCTGCTTAAGCCTTTCGTAAGCGGATCCGCGATATTATCCTTTGACTTCACATAGTCAATTGAGATAACGCCTGTTGAGAGTAGTTGTCGTATCGAATTATGTCGACGACGGATATGTCTAGATTTTCCATTATACATTATGCTATGAGCTCTGCCAATTGCTGATTAACTATCACAATGTATACTAATGGCCGTTACCGGTTTAGGCCACCTTGGTATGTCCTCTACGAATTGACGTAGCCATTCCGCCTCTTGTCCGCATTTATCTAACGCGATAAATTCTGATTCTATCGTGGACTTAGCTATAACAGTTTGCTTGGAAGACTTCCAAGATATAGCTGCCCCTCCTAGTGTAAACACATATCCACTAGTCGATCTAGAATCCTTTATGTCAGATATCCAATTTGCATCATTGTATCCTTCGATAACAGCTGGATATCGATCATAATGCAGTCCATAATCGCGACTGTATCTCAAATAGTGAAGTACCCTAGTCATAGCTGCCCAATGTGGATAGCTTAGATTACTAGTATACCTACTTAGCCTGCTAACAGCATATGCTAAGTCAGGTCAGGTACCTGTCATTAAGTACATTAACATGTCAATAATTCTTGAATACTCTAATTGGGCAACACCTAAGCCTCTATTTTTAGATAGATGCTTACTGGTGTCAATTGGAGTTCTAGCTAGGCCAGAATCCCCCGCATTATGAGTATTAAGAATTTTGTCCACATAATGTGCTTGACTTAACACAAGTCTATTTTGAGTTCGTATGATCTTTATTCCAAGGATCACATCAGCCAAACCCATATCCTTCATGTCAAACTTTGATTTCAACATGTCTTTAGTAGATTTGATCATCTTGTCGTTACTGCCAACGATAAGCATATCATCAACATATAAACACAAGATTACATATCCACTATTTGTGTCTTTGACATAAACACATTTGTCGCATTCATTAATTTTGAATCCACTCTCTAGCATGGCGTGGTCAAATTTTTGATGCCATTGTTTGGGAGCTTGCTTTAAGCCATATAATGACTTAACAAGCCTACAAACTTTGTTCTCTTGTCCAGGAGCCATGAAACCCTCAGGTTGGTTCATGTAGATTTCTTCTTCTAAATCTCCGTTTAGAAATGCCGTTTTCACATCCATTTGGTGAACTTCCAAATTTCTTAAAGCGGCAATAGCAAGTATCATCCTAATCGAGGTTATTCGCGTAATAGGCGAATATGTATCAAAGTAATCAAGACCTTCTCGTTGTCTAAATCCTTTGATTACTGATCTTGCTTTATACTTGTCAATGGTGCCATCGGCTTTCATCTTCTTCTTGAAGATCCATTTATAGCCTAGTGGTTTACAACCAGGAGGTAAATCCACGAGCTCCCAAGTATGGTTTTGTAAAATAGAATCTATTTCACTTTTAATGGCTTCTTTCCATTGAGGCCCTTCTGAGGAAGTAACCGCTTCTCGGTATGAAGTAGGTTCGTTTTCAACCATAAAAGAAACAAAATCGGGGTCCAAACGATTTCTCGGTTCTTGCCCTTTTGCTTCTTCTAGGTTCAACCTCTTCTTCCTCAGTTTGATCTTGTCTCTCATATTGGAGATCATTATCATCTCGTTGTCTCTTATCTTGGATAACTTCTTCATCTGTTCTAGATGAATTTCCAGTTTCCTTCGTTAAACAAGGAAATATAGTTTCAAAGAATGAAGCATTCCTTGATTCCATTAATGTACCCTTTTGTATATCCGGATTTTTCGAATCATGTACAATGAAACGATAAGCACTGCTATTCTTAGCATATCCGATGAATATACAATCCACAGATTTAGGTCCAATTTTTTGGGCCTTGGGAGTCGGTATAGCTACCTTTGCTAGACACCCCCACACTCGTAAGTACTGATATGATGGTTTTCTTCCCATCCATAATTCATAAGGGGTCTCTTCTTTTTCCTTACGAGGTATCTTATTTAAAAGATAAGTAGCTGTTAGAATGGCTTCCCCCCATATGTCCTGGCTTAGACCAGAACTTATCAACATGGCATTAACCATTTCTTTCAAGGTACGGTTCTTCCTTTCGGCAATACCGTTCTGCTGAGGTGAATAGGGAGCAGTGAACTCGTGTCTAATTCCATGTTTTGCACATAGGTCAGCGAATGGAGACACATATTAACCTCCTCTATCACTTCGGACCACCTTGATTTTCTTACTAAGTTGATTCTCAACTTCGTTTTTGTATAGAACAAACTTGTCTATAGCTTCATCTTTACTTTTCAGTAAGTAAACATAGCAATACTTTGTACAATCATCAATAAACGTGATAAAGTACTTATTGCCACCTTTTGTGGGTAGTGATTTCAAATCACATATGTCAGTGTGTATCATATCAAGTGGTTCGGTTTTTCGTTCAACCGATTTGAAAGATGATCTTGTAAGTTTGGCTTCAACACAAGTTTCACATTTATATTTTGAGTCAATATGGAAATTAGGTATGCAATTAAATTTAATCAAACGGCGCATTGAATTAAAATTTACATGTCCAAGACGGCCATGCCACATATTAGAAGACTCAATCAAGTAAGCAGAAGAATTCATTTTATTTATATCATTCTTAACAACCATTACATTGAGTTTAAACATACCATTCAGGGCATATCCCCTACCAACATACACTTGATTCTTAGAAAGAACAAACTTATCAGACTAAAAAACAAGACGAAAACCAAACTTGTTCAACAGCCAACCAGACACAAGATTCTTGCGAATCTCTGGAACATACAAGACATTAGTCAACTTGAGCTCTTTCTCGGATGTCATCTTCAAGATTATATCTCCTTCGCCCTTGATCTCAGCAGTTGCAGAGTTTCCCATGTACAGCTTCTCTCCACTATCAACCGCTCTGAAAGAGTGAAACATACTCTTATCAGCACACACATGACGGGTAGCCCCAGTATCCACCCACCATTCCCTGTTGTTGGAACCTACCAGGTTAACTTTAGAGATCATGGCAATGACATCAGACACCATAGCAATCATGTCCACATCTTCATTCACCATATTTTCCTGGCGTGGAGTCACCCGCTTCGGCATCTTACAGTTAGCAGCACGGTGACCTGGCTGGTCACAATTGAAACACACCCCTTGGAACTTCTGTTTCACAATTGCAGCTTTAAGAGCAAGGTAATCAGACTTCCCTTTGCCCTTCTTGTCATTCTTTCCTTTTCCTTTGCCTTTAGCTTTGACATTGGACTTTGAAGATGACGAAACATGCTCAACCATATTTGCCTTTGCAGAATCAGGTGTATACGTGTTTTTCTGAGCCAGCTTGTTGTCCTCTTCAATACGAAGACGAACAACCAAGTCTTCAACACTCATCTCCTTTCGCTTATGCTTCAGGCAGTTCTTGAATTCTACCCAGCTTGGAGGTAACTTTTCAATAATAGCAGCAACTTGAAAAGTTTCACTCAAGGTCATCCCCTCAGCATGAATGTCGTGTAGCAAAACCTGCAGATCTTGAACCTGACGTATCACATTCTTTGAATCAACCATCTTGTAATCCAAAAAACAAGCTACCACGAACTTCTTTGTACCAGCATCCTCAGTTTTGTACTTGCGTTCCAATGACTCCCATAATTCTTTGGCAGTCTTGGTCTTGCAGTACACGTTGTACAAAGAATCAACCAAACCATTCAGAACATAGTTGTGACACAAAAAATCTGAATGTTTCCATGCTTCCAAGGCTTGAACAGCCTGTTGATTAGAGGATTGACCTTCTGCAGGAGGTTCCACGTTAGGTGGGTTCTCTTTTAAGAACCGCGCAAGGTTCAAAGTAGTGAGATAGAAGAACATCTTCTGTTGCCACCTCTTAAAATTCTGGCCATTGAACTTCTCTGGTTTCTCAGCATGATTAGCAACCATGTTAGTAACTGGCGCACCAGTCACGTTCACAGGAGTAGTCACAGGAGGGGTAGTGGTGTTTGTCATCCTGAAAATTCAAACACAAACAGTTAAACAAACTGTTGTAAATTGGTATCTACTTGTACCAGATATGATTCAACAAAACTCTATCTTGGTTTCGATATAAACTGATAAGATAAACAGCTTAAAAAAAAATGTTATAGATCTGAAAGCCAAATCTGTATGTATAAAACTGTTTAATAGAAACTGATTTCCAAAGAAACTCAACAAGGTTTCGACAGAAAACAGTTTATAAAATCCTGTTAATTATTAATCCGATTTTATAACAAAGTGTTCTAAATTCGGTTAAACCGAATCTGTTTTAAGACTGTGGGAAACGGTATACACTTTTATTAATGAAAATCAGATTATAATAACACTAAATAAATTAACAGAAATAAAAAACAGCAGACAAAATGGGGTAGAAGTAGAAGACAGACTCTATAGCGATATATATAAAAGAAAGCAGTAAAAGGTCGTGAACGAGGCTCGTGTTTAACACGATTCCCTTAAAACAGATTCGCCGTCTGTTTCCCAGGGTACAACGTTCAAACTGTTGCACAGTCGGACCTGACAAACTTGCCTGAAAATTCACGATCGAGAAGGCTGCTGGAAATCTGCACGTAATGTGCTGCGTTTTTTTTGGATGATTCAAACTGAATGAGAAGATTTTTATTTTATAGGCAATACTTATCTTGTTCACCAAGACAGAATATATGCCAGAAAAATAAAAATTATGCATATCTGTTATTTCTATAACACGATTTGCATATATCTGTTAAGACTTAGGCATAAAGTCTAAATCTATTCCTAAAATAGATTACAGAATTATGGAAAATTATCAAATAAGGAAATGAAATTCTCAGCAAAAAGATACCCGCGTAGGCGAGATTTCGGAGTTGCATTCGTGTCCGCAGGAGTTCAGAAGCTTCGAACTCATTTTAGCCCGGAAATCCCATTTTCTGCACCCCCTGCGAGCGCGCACGTAGGGGTGGGAGCATAACCAACCTAAAGGAATTTGATAGCCAATATTATGATTTCCTTATAAACTAGTCTCCACTTCCTCTTCTAGGCGATGTGAGATAGTTTAGTTTTTCAGATTTTGTGCCTCACTTTGAGACACGATATCTCATTCATTTCTACTTCAATTTGGACATACTTTAGCTCGTTGCGAAACTCTCTTTGAGGAGAACAAAATGCCCCCCACTCAACACAAATATATGTAACATATACATACATTAAATAATGTCCAAAATTTGCAAAACCACTTTGAAAAACTCATTTTTCCAACAAAATGAATACAAATTAGAATTAAAAAGATGGTGAATGCTTGATGATGCAAAACTGTGGTCCAGCAAGTGTGGTGATGATGGTGACGGTGACACACGTATAAGGTGGGTCGAGCAAGTGTGGTGATGATGGTGACGGTGACACACGTATGGTGATGATGGTGACGGTGACACACGTATAAGGTGGGTTGAGCTGGAGGCGGTGGAGCTACGCTAGTGACGATGATGGATACGGTGGTGTGGTGTGTGGTGGTGACTAAAGGATATAGTGGTGGGATAGGGTGGTGGTGAAGGGTGATACTGAGGGAGGGGGGGAGAGAGAAAAGAGATAAAAGATAATTTGGACATTTAACATTAGGCAAAAGGATCCCTGTTGTAACTGCAGGGAACGTTATCTGCAGTTTGCGCTATACCAAAGGGCGTTTCATGTACCATTCAAATTCTTGGAGGATCAAAAATGTAAATAGTAAAAAAATGTTTCTTCTTTACTGCAGGTAAATGGCTGCTGTACACAGCAGTGATGATATCCCCTTAACATTATTAGTAATAATAAAAAAAAACATCATATCACACAAGTCAACCGTACTTGATAAAAGACATGTGACACGTTTTGGCGGAGTTGCGGAATTGAGTAGTTGCTCATGATCATTTTGGAGATTGGATTAAAAAATTGGCCACGATGAGGACATTAAAAAAGATATTCTCCCCTTTTGGTACTTTTCTCATATTAAAATGATTTTAATATAATCTACTGATTTATTTTTAGATAAAGGGTGAAGATGAGTCTCTTGGCATTTGAGAAACATTTAGTATGTAAAAGAACTCTCCTCCTAAAATAAATATAAAATCTAGCGAGTATAAAGTCTAGGGGTATTTATTTAATTTATAAATTTATTAAAAATATAGGAACTGATAATTTTTCTTAAATCCTTATAATTTATTTAAAATTTAACAACTAAAGTTTTCTTAATTACTCCTTTCGTTGTTAGATTTTTTTTACACAAACGACACATATTTATTGGATGAAATATAGATGCGATTGATCAAATTGAAAACTCTTAAAATATTTGATTGTGTATTTCATATGTTTTCTTATTAAGTTTAGCCGTTGGACCAAAACAAAGATATAGTTGTATCTTCTTTTAATGTCTCATTAGAGCAGAAGGTATGCTAAACCATTAACATGCCAAATGCATCTTGCTTGACTTTTGGCATGCCATTCATCATACCAGGGAAAGTGCCAAATGTGAGCCAAATGTGTTTCAGCCATTTGAATGGCTCACGCTATTTGTCATGGTTTGTGTTTTTTTTTTCTTTTTTTTTTTTTTTTATTGTGAGTGAGTGGGTATTTTTAGTGGGGTATTTTGTGGGACCCAAAAACATGTTAGTGGTGTGTTATGAGGGAGGGTGTTTTAGTTATTGGTGTGTTATTAAGGAGGTGATGAGGTGGCGCTGAAGTGACATACCAATAACGTGTTATTGGTATCAACGATACCTTGTGCTCTTATTGTATGAGGCAAGTGGCGTGTTGCGTATAGGTCGGACTTCAACCAAATATCCCATGCGTTGTATAATATGTGTAAGCTTAACGGTGTATTTCATCCATGGACGATGAAACTTTTATAAAATGTGAAGATATTGAGTATGTTTGGCAAAAATAGATCTAAGTTGTAAGCTGTAAGCTGCAAAGTTGTTAAAATGAGCTACAAGCTGTAGTTTTTTCCAATAAAAGTATTTGGTAAATTAGCTGTTAAATATAATTATAATGATAAAAGATCATTTGAGGACAAAAGATTATTTACATACCAAGGGATCAATCTCCACCATCCATTTTTATTTGATCTAATGGATGAGATTAATCCAAACAATTTTAAAAACCCACTTTCATCATTTTTTTTCAAATATTAATATCTTTCAAACCGTTAATCGTTAAGCGAAAAAAAAATATATCATTGCGACGAGCATTTAATTATCTTTCTATAGATAGGCACTTTGATATACTTTCGACAAAAAAATTTTTTTTCGTATTTTTCACGGTTTTTTCTTTTAAGTTTTTTCGTTTTTTTACGTTACTGAAATTTACATTGAAAAATCATATATGATAAAACACTAATTTGAATATCATATGTGATATTAGTGTAATAACATATATGATATGTAATATCACATGTGATATTAGTGTAATATCATATATGATATTACATATAATATCACATGTGATATTACATATCATATATGATTTAACACTAATATCACTTGTGATATTCAATTTAGTGTTTTATCATATATGATTTTTTTATGTAAATTTCTGTAACGTAAAAAAACGAAAAAAATAACGAAAAAACGTGAAAAAACGAGTTTTTTTTCTTTTTTCGAAAGTATATCAAAGTGCCCGTCTATAGAAAGATAATTAAATGCTCGTCGCGATGGTGTAAATATTTTCACTTAACGATTAACGGTTTAAGAGATATTTAAATTATAAAAAATAGGTGAAATAATAAAATGCTTTTAATCTTAGCCATTGATTTCTTTTTAAATGGATGGTGAAGATGAGTCCCTTGGTATGTAAGAAAAGTTTGGTATGTAAAATAACTCTCCTCAATTATAATATGTAAAATGACATAAAATGACAAATCTATAATTCTAAATAAATGTTTGGAGAGTATATCAGTAATTTAAAGGTTTAACACTAAGACATTTAAAATCTTCATGAATCAGCTTTTTATTTTGGAGCTATTTGTTTGAAATAAAAGTTATTAGTTTTTTTTTTGTTGAAAGGTGAATTTCTTTTTAAGTGCTTCGTGTCGCGGTTCGACAGCGGGAGGTCTAGACTACGTTGTCTAAACCGGGTCCGCGCTAGAGAGCTCCCTCGAAGCGAAAATGCCTATTTCAAATACCCGATGGGGGGAAAACCCCCTGCTAATCCGCCCGGAGGCACGACAATTAATAAGGGTAAACCCTTGCCTTTTCCAAGATTCGAGCCTGGGGTTACCAGACCCAAACCCCTTCATTAAAGGACTACCTTGAAGGAAAATCCCTCATTCAAACCCCTTGCAGGATTTGTACTCAAGAACTCCCTCCCCCAAGAGCCCCTAAAGACTCCAAGGTGGCCAACTCCCCTAAGTGAGTTGGTTAAAAAAAAAAAGTTATTAGTTAATGCATCCAAACGAAGCTACTTAGTTTATAGGAGATTATTTTGCAACAAAAAGCTAATAGCTCTTCCAAAAAGCCTCTGCCAAACAGGCCCATTATCTTGTAAATTAATCAAGAGGCAATTTCATATCTCTCCTTTTTTTAATTAAAAATTTTCATATATATTCAGACATGCATTAAAAATATTGTACATTATGTATTTAATACTTACACTTTGAATATATGTGAAATTAATCATAAAAGTAAGGTGATATATGAAATTAATCCATTAATCAATATGAATTGAAAACAATATCAATTGCAAAAAGAATAACAATAAAAAATATGTTTACTTTATAAAGATGTCGTTTAGAAACTTATAGCCCTCATCCGAGACACAATTTATGAAATGTTTTGTGGAAGATCGGAACCAAAACAATGTTCAGATTGGGCTATAAATCAGTGTTTTGCAAATTATACTCTACAGGATCAAATAAGATAGGCCCACCACTCGAAATCATCAGGTCAAACTGGGCTAACCCATACGAACAATCTAACATAGTAAGGCTTTACCGCTTTACGTGTGGTTTGGGATTACGGCTGAAAAACAAATTATGCGTTTGTGAAGTTGCGTTTCTAAATGTATAGATTATATACGCTATGCAAATGTAATAATTTACATAAATCTACTCAAAAGACAAAAACCAAACACCTCCTAATAGGAGTTCATTGTATGTCGTATGTGATGTACCATACTCATGGTCCATTTTAAGTTTTTGCTGTTATTTTCTTGTACTAAAGTACAACTTGATGTCGGTAAGCCAAAAGTACTGCATGTTGGTGATGCCAACTTACTCCATACTAACTAATAAGAACTCGTTTTTAATTTAACAATCTGAATATATGTAAGAATGAAGTGTAAATTATAATTAACACAAATGCCTTTATAAAAATTGATTTCGGGGTTTAATCTATCAGTCCTCGTAGCACAATCAATTATGAAAAAAGATGAAACGATCTTTTTCATATATATCTATATCTATACTACTTTATAAAGGGTTTGAGACTTTCTAAATAAAGAAGTTTTAAAAATTTTAAGACAAAAAACATTTCTTTGATAGGAAATTGAAATTAACAACCCAACATTCAAATGTAAATTAAATGTCTTTAATTGTGACAACTTTAATATTTATAAAGCACATTGACTTGTGAGTTGTAACAACCCATTTAATCCATCATCATCATGTAGTAAATGTTTTAATGGATTAGTAATTGGACTATCCGAAAATCTGGACCACTAATGGGCTTATCCAAATATACATAGGCCGGTAGTTTTATCCCAAAAAGTTATGATAAATGTGCTGATGGATTAGTAGTTTAGTTATTTTATTTGAAGTTTTATTTGTAATGTTCTTAAATGTATTTGAATTATTATGTAATGGTAAAAAAGAAATGGTTGAAAAAAAATGTGATCGTCTTCTTGTGCTTAAAATGTCACATGAAAAACATTTGTTCACCGTAAAAATGGTCATCCGGTACCCGCCACCGCATTGCGCGGGTACCCTTCTAGTATATATATATGGGAGTTGATACTCACACTATTTTATTTGATATTTACACCATTTTGTATAAGTTGTATAGCACATCGTACAACATTGTAATGCACATATTGTGGTGAAAATATAAATAAATGTTGTGTGAGTATCAACACTCTGTATATAGCCTCACATCTATCTCAAGTACAATATTGAGCAGAAGAAATTGATGTATAGTTACAGAAATAAGATACAAAAGAGAATTTGTAATTAACGGAGTGTTATAGTTTGCTTAATCATGTTGCATACATTAAAACAAGACACACAGCAATGTCAAGTTTCACGATTTCCTTGCCTTCGAGGTTACACAAGTACAGTAATAAGTTTCATGGTGTCTTATTTTATTCTCCAATAGGAGTTACACAAGTACTAAGGATTAATACATAAAGATACGTACAGTCTTTCAAGTCTTCAGAGTAAGCAAACAACACAGTGGAATCTCCTTCCACTTAAAATGGTTCAAACTCTCCCGCTCGTCGCCCGATACAATTCTGCACCATCAGATAAAAATTCCTCATTACCGTCTGCTACACTTCCTCTTTTATTTCAACATCCTCTCTATGTACTTTAAACCGTGGAGCACAGATGTAGTGACTTTTAAGCAGTTTTTCAGGTATATCACTTAGAGGCGTTTGCAGCCATTACCCAAAGCGAGTAATCCTCTATCACAAAGTTCAAAACAATAACTCACATGAAGTATCTCCAAATTCTGACAATAAGATCCAATTGCCTCCCAACCAGAAATCCCAAGCTTGCCACAACAAGATAGGTTCCATTCTTGCAGAAATGGACACCCTTTTGAAATTGCAATTATAACACTATCCTCAACAAAGGGGTACAAAACTAGGTTAAGGAATCTAAGATTAGCCGCAGATCCTATTCGAATAAATGCAGCCAGTTTGTGTCTCGACTTAAGCTTACTAAAATTTAGATAAGAAAGACCACCTCCACTTAAAATTTCAGTGATACCTGTAGAACCAAGCACACAATTCGCGGCCTCCAAACAAGCCGGGGTTGGAGAAAACCCTTGGAATGTTAGACCAACAATTTTACTACAACATGTCATGTTGAGTGAGCTAAGTTGACGAGAGTTTTTGTTGAGAGACAAAATTCCATGGTCAGTTATGTTTGTGCACCAAGCGCGATTCACTTCTTTTAACGACTTACATAGTTTGGTTAAAATTTCTAATCCACTATCGGTGATAGAGCTTGCATTTGCTATTAGTGTATGACAGCCAATATGTGCTTATCGTTGAAAGTAGCTTGCATTTGCTCACATTGAAATCTGTAGGCCAACATAAATTTAGTTCAACTTTCTAAGTAGAGCAATGCTATATTCACACAACTTTTACAAAATAAGTTTCACACATATATGTGACAAGTGTAAGTTACCAATCAATTTGTATTATGCTTTCGCTTTCTTCTTTCTCACCCACCATATTTAGTTGTCACATGTGTATATGTGAGATTTTTTTCGTAAAAATTATATGTGAGTATATCATTTCTCTTCTTAGTATGTAAGAAATGCTAACCGGGCTGGAAATTTCAATGAGGAAATGTTGACTATTGCTTCAAATTAAGCTAACAACTCAGGTGATCACATGAGATGTTCTCCAAGGAGTTGAGATCGGTCCATGTTTTATTACATTTCTTTAGAGACTTTCTGGGCCCTGAAAACATAAATTAAATAGATGTTTATATAATCAATAAAATTTGCCCAGATGTATAATGGATTAATGGTTCGATAATTTCAATACACTAATGTAGATGATCCAATCTCTTTAATACTGAGATTTCTACAGATTTAGTAACTTTATAGCCAATACAGAGCCTTGTGTTAAAGTTGGTTAATAGATTAAGTAAAGGAAACTACTAAGGTAAAAATAAACAAGAAGGTAGCGAGTTCATTTTTACTTCACATATAATAACAAATATAAAGTACAAGAAAAAATTTTAAAACAAAAAGAAAAGAATATAATTGAGCAACTCTATAGGAAATAAACAACAATAATAATAATAATAATAATAATAATAATAATAATGTGAAAATGAAAGAAAGTTTAGAAACTATGCTCACAAGTTACTTCTTCGACAAGATTCTCGAGGTCGTATGGAGGATCTTTTAGAAGAATCATCAAACAACACGAGGCACTATTTATAGTACTCATTTCAGCTTTTGATACGAATATTGGGCCCATTGATCTGATGATCTCACGCTTTAGACAGTGTGGTTCGTGAGGAGCTTAGATCATCTAATCGATGTGGGATATCAATAAAATTAAGTCGTTATCTAGTGGCGGGATATCCAAAAGCTAAGAGTCTCTGGTCGATGTGGGATATCAACAAAATACGACTCAGGTTAAATCCCTACTAGGCTAAAAATTTAACAAATGATTGATTTATGTCCCTTTTGAGAAATTTGATATTGTTGTAAGAGCTACAATATCTAGAAAAACCTATCTCCCTATATTCCTTCAATTCAGGGATGATCACAACCCACCAATACGAAGATCCATTATATCTATACTTATCCATACTACTATATAAAGCATTTAAGTTGTGGGCTCCATAAAAAATTAAGATAAGGAGCTCCACTCATGGAGTGACATGTGTCACTTATCAACTAAAAAATCACCATTACTTTCAAATTAAAATATCTTTTTATCTATTTACTTTTTTTATGATCTAATTTCACCATATTTTTAAAAATTTTGTGATCTTTAATTCAACATTCATTTTGATAGATTTTTATGAGTTTTTAGATTTTACATTTTTAGAGGGTTTACTTGATTTTGATTCAAATTTTTACAACTTTAACTTTTATTTCAATAAATACAAACTTGATTCGTCAAACTCATATACTTTGGGGAGGAGTGTTTGACGGGTAAGAGATTGCGAGAGTCTTTCTATATGTGTTTCTATATGTGGGAATAATGATGTCACGGGAAACCCAAACAAACTCATACAACTAACACATATACATTCAAAGTGTTGTGAAACGAATTCACTAAGCGGGTATGGAATTGCGGGGGAGAGTTGGGTTAGCAATTCATTTACTATATTTAGCGCCGCCGCCGTGCGCGGGTATCCAACTAGTATTATATAATGCATTTAAGTTGTGGGCTCCACAAAAATTAAGATAAGGAGCTCCAATCATTAAATGACATGTGTCACTTCTCTAACTAAAAAATAACAAAAAGGAAGGAGCTCTAACAAACTAAAATAAGGAGCTCCAATAATGGGGTGACACGTGTTAATTCTTAACTAATTAATCACCTTTATTTTTAAATTTAAATATCTTTTAATTCGTTTGATTTTTTTATGATCTAATTTCATCATATTTTCTAAAATTTTGTGCTCTTTAATTCAACATCCATTTTGATATATTTTTATGAGTTTTTAATTTTACATTTTTAGTAGGTTTATTTTATTTTAATTCAAATTTTTATAAATTTAACATTTATTTGAATCAATACAAACTTGATGTATCAAAATCAATGTTTTGAAACCCGGGTCGACCCGGCCGGGTTAACCGGTTGGACCGGTTCCGGGCAAAAAAACGGGTCAAAATAACCCGGGTTTCTAAAACCGGGTTAACCGGTTAGACCCGCCGGGTTTTGAGTGACCCGGGTCAACCCGGTTCTCGAAACCCGGCCGGGTTTGTTTTTTTTTCAATTTTTTTTTTCATCATGGGGCAATCCAAGAAAACAAATGTAATTCGGGTCTATAATAATAAAACCACATCGTATTAAACTGTCACATAATTTATTTATTTCCTTCCAAGATGTTGGTCATTTCATTGCACTTACTTACAGAAAGAAAGAACAATCTACGTTTGATACAAGTTACATAATTTTATTTTTTTTAAAAATTTTTAATATAAAACCGGGTTGACCCGGTGACCGGTGACTCGACCCGGTCGATTATAAACTCGGGTTTCAAAACATTGATCAAAATCATTTACTTTTGGGAGAGTGTTTGACGGGTAATAGATTGTGAAGGTTTTTTTATATGCGGGAATAATGATGTCACGGGAAAGATACGGAAAACCCAAACAAACACATACAACTAACACATATACATTTGGAGTGTTGTGAAATGAATTCACTAAGCAGGTAGAGAATTCCGAGGAGAGTTGGGTTAGCAATTCATTTAGTATATTTATTATATAGCTATATTTATCGCCCCCGCTGTGTGCGGGTATCCAACTAGCATGTTATAGTGTAACTTACCCGGAAACAATAAAGACATAGAACGGTGTGAAATAGTAGCAACTTTTCAAGTTACAAATAAGTATTATTTTAAAGGAATTGATACTTACACGGAGCTTTTTACTCCATACACAGAAATTTATTATGAATTGACTATCCTACCTTTTACATTATCCAACTGAAACCGATTCCATCTTTTTTGTCGCTAAAGAACTGTTTGTCAACTTTGTTCACCACAAATACAATCAAGTAGTAACCCACCAAAATTATTAAAGAAAGATGTATGGATTACAAAGCACTCATATATTCTATTCCGATATCGACTCTCATCGTTGGTGCCTTTGATCACTTACACAACTTCTACATGTCATTTTCAGTTTATTTAGACCTCAATTAACCGAACTCGGGGTTTTTCAAACAGATGTCAATCGAACTCGGGTTTTTCATGGAGCTGTTAAAGTGGAATGGAAAGTAGGATGAATTTGGAGTTAACACCGGTAGGGAAAGCAGGTTAAATAATGTTAGGGGTATGATTGTCACTTCACATTAAATTTCTGTGTCCAAAGTAAATGCTTCCGTGTGCATATCACTGCCCTTATTTTAAAAGAGATATGTTTTATATCATAATCTATAATATTCACGTGGCCAATTATCTTTTTAAAATTAGGCTCTCATGACAATGTATACTTGGTAACAATTTGATGTAATCGCTTTGTGTTACCCTCCAGAACGATTCCTTAATAGAAATCCTATTTTGAGGTTATAAAAAAGAAGACAATCTTGGCACTCTGAGGATTATTTATAGGATTATTTTGGTACGATGGGCATGTTTAGAGTATTGCTGCATTCCCATGAATGTTCTTTTGACATATTTGTTTATTTCTTCCAATTAGATGGCTTAACTATACAAATGATTCAGCGCACCGCGTCACTAAAGGAAAGAAACATATACTGATAAATACATCTGGTGTGTTAGTTATTGGATGATGTGGTTGGCATCATTATAAGCTAGCTTACCAGAAAATTACATGGAGATTAGACAATAATAAGTTCCTGATATCTTTTCATCTTACAATCTAGTAAATGGTAAGAAAAGGGCCAAAAGAAGTAAAATATAGCTACCTCTATTATGCATATATCAGCATGGAAAACATAATAAAAAGACCAATCATTAGCTCAACTTGGGTATTATTTGTACAAACGTGTTTGTATTCATTCTTTAGTACAAATTTCATTCATTGGAAGAAATGAAAGAGACAATATTATGATCCAAAGAAATTATTAATGAATATGCTAAACAACATCAGTGCCACATATGATAACACTAAAAGAACAAAAAAAACATCAATAAGCCTTCTTGTAAACGCATGGTGTCTTTAGCATTCAAGATACAGACACAATTAACAAGTAACAAAACATATTTCTCACAAAACAACATCACTACTCTTACCTATATAAACACTGACAATGTATTCATTTCAGCACACACTTGCAACAACTAACACTAGCAAAATATAGTCTACTGAATATGGATTGTCGATCCAACAGCTCTTTGGCATTTCTATCCTTGATCCTGACGCTGTTCCTCATCAATTCTGATGCTGGCGGGATTTCCATATACTGGGGTCAAAACGGGAATGAAGGAACATTGGCGCAGACTTGTGCCACAGGAAACTATGAGTACGTAAACATCGCTTTCCTTTCCTCATTTGGTGGTGGTCAGACTCCAGTTATCAACCTTGCCGGTCATTGTGATCCAATCAGCAATGGTTGCATCAAACTGAGCTCAGATATCAAATCCTGCCAGGCAAAAGGAGTCAAGATCATTCTTTCAATTGGTGGTGCGGTTGGGAGCTACTCACTAGCTTCCGCTGCAGATGCAAGACAAGTTGCTACTTACATTTGGAACAACTTCTTGGGTGGAAAATCATCTACCCGTCCACTTGGGAATGCAGTACTGGATGGAGTCGACTTTGACATTGAAAGTGGAAATGGGATGTACTGGGATGACCTCGCAAAGTACCTATCTGCGTATAGCAATCGAGGAAAGAAGGTTTACTTAACTGCAGCACCCCAATGCCCATATCCAGATGCATGGGTTGGGAAGGCACTCCAGACGGGTGTTTTTGACTATGTTTGGGTACAATTCTTTAACAATCCTCCATGCCAATATAAATCTGGAGATATCAACAGCATTGAGGATTCTTGGAAGCAATGGACCTCCGATATCCCAGCAAAAAAGATTTTCTTGGGGCTTCCAGCAGCACCTGATGCAGCCGGAAGTGGTTTCATTCCTGTTTCTGTTCTCACTACAAAGATTCTTCCAGCAATTAAGGGTTCTGCTAAGTATGGAGGTGTGATGCTTTGGTCCAAGTACTATGATGATCAATCTGGATATAGCTCTTCCATCAAGAGTCATGTTTAGTATTTACTATGTATTCTGAACTTTATGTTTATGTGACCTCTGTCGTATTTAATAAATAAAGCAATGGAAATTATATGAATGCCCATTTAAGTCACTCTAAAAAGTTTACAACACTTTCTAACCATAATATACAAGGCGACCAAAACTTGTATAAACTTACGAATAACCCACTTAGCTATAAAAAGAATAAGGAGCTTATCCAAGTTTGACTGTGGTGCTAAGAGCTTATCCAGAATAAGGAGCTTATTACACCATTGTGGGTCCTCCTCTCTTTGCACCACCGGGCCGTCCCGTGGTTCTTGGCGGCACTGGGTGCATGGTTCTACAATAGACCTTGGAAAACATGTTATAAGTACGCACTTTGAAGTGTGCCAATCAAAAATTGGAGTGTGCAAATCAACTCCCTAAGTGCATACAAGGAGACCAAAACAATAGTAGCTAAGTGGCCATCTCACAAACCAAATGTATCCCACTTCATCCTCTCTGCAATATGTCAAATTAACTCTATAACACCAATTTAAAACTAGAACTCAACTTTAAGACGGTAAAATTCGTTAAATTGGTATGTCAGCGAAAAGGTTGAACCATTGTTCAAAAGTTAATAAATAAATAAATAAATAAAAATTAAAGAGCATCAGACTTTGGTCTTTGGAGAGTGGGCCAAAACAATAGTAGCTAAGTGGCCATCTCACAAACCAAATGTATCCCACTTCATCCTCTCTGCCATATGTCAAATTAACTCTATAACACCAATTTAAAACTAGAACTCAACTTTAAGACGGTAAAATTCGTTAAATTGGTATGTCAGCGAAAAGGTTGAACCATTGTTCAAAAGTTAATAAATAAATAAATAAATAAAAATTAAAGAGCATCAGACTTTGGTCTTTGGAGAGTGGGCCTTAGAGGAACAGAGGCTTAATTTTTTGCTAATAGTTGGAGGCCCTATTTAAATAGAGGTCTTGTGGAAGTGGAACCCTGGCCTAACAAGATCATTAAGCGCCAAATCTTGGGCCAAATTTGCTGGAGCTTATTATGATTACTAGGGGTGAGTGAAAAAACCGAAAAGACCGAATAAACCGAAAACCAAAACTGAACCAAACCGAAAATAATCGAACCGAACTAATAACCGAACTGAATTTGCTAAAACCGAACCAAACCGAATTACTAATTCGGTTCTCGGTTTGAGTATGGGTTTGGTAGTTTGAACCGAAAACCGAATTCATATAAATATATATATTTTTTTATATATTTATATATATATATTTATATATTTTTAAGTATATTTATATATAAATAAATACTATTAAAAGGTTACCATAATACAATAAAATACTTTTTATGTTTGAAATATATTTGTTTGCTAAATATCTATCTAATTATAAATTTTTTTTTTAAAAATAGTGAAATTCGGTTTATTCGGGTCAACCCGAAAACCGAACCGGATTAGAATTCAACCGAACCAAACCGAAAACCGAATTTGAATTTGGTTCGGTTCGGTTCTCGGATTGACTTAAAAAAATATTTTAACCGAATTAACCGAACCGAACAACCTGATGACCGAACCGATCAACACCCCTGCTGATTACTACTACTGGTTTTAATTTATAAGCTTTTTACTGAAAAAGTTTCATAAGATTTATCAACCAATCAAATATATTTGTGAACTAGATATTTTTTCCTAGTAAAAAAGTTTCAACCTACCACAATCTCGTATAACTTCGTATGCTAAACATGCAGAAGATTATTTTATAAATACATATTTTATGGGTGTGCTTGACGCATAGTATACTTATTTCTGTTCAAGAAATACGCTTTTGTTACAGATAAGTTATGTTTGCTTGTTTGACAAGAGTAAAGATCTAATGAGAAATAAAAATAAAATGAGAAGGGTGAGAAGAAATCACAACCGCACATTTCAGATGCACCTACAAAAATAGATGCATCTCCCCTTAAATTTCTCGACCTTATTTAAAATATGTGGCTCAAATTTCTTCTCATTCTTATTATTTCAAATTTTCTTCTCACTATATCTCTTCGCTGTTTGCCAAAGCCTTATGAAAAATCTTCAAAAATATAGACTTTCCAAAAGAACATGCTAATATAGACTTTTCAAAAATATAGACTTTAAGAAGATACACCTTTGCCAGTTTTACAATAAAATAAAGCAAAAATGTTAATTAACATTGTTTTTATCTATTGACGGTTTCTATTTCCACTAAATCAAACATACGGCTTCATTCTTTGAATTGAAAACCATAAGAAACTCAAGTGTAGTAAAAATCCTATAAAACATAAAATATGTGACTATTGTTGTGATTGACCTGTGATCCAAAAATGGTCACATCAAGATTGTTGCTGTCAACAGATTCACAAATTTGTCTAAATATATATCCCCTCTTATGCGTGAATGTGACATTTGTCCTAACACCCAATGGTTAACACCGGACCGGTGTTATTTCGGTGTGATCCGGTGTTAACCCATGTTAACCATTGGGAGTTCGGTGTTATTTCGGTGTTAAACCATGGGTGTTAACCCCTCAACGCCCGTTATTTCATTTTTTTTTCTTTTTTTATTTCTGCCCCTAAATGAGGGGTTGTTTTTGTAAATTGTCGGTGAGTTAAAGTTTAACTTGGGATGTTATGATTGTGGGTGTTTTTTGGGTGAGTTAAGGTGAAATGCTAAAGCTGATGTGGCACTGAAGTGACACGATGTTAAAGTTTAACCCAAGTTATGAATGGGAGTGCTCTTAAGGTAATTGATTTGAAAACTTCTAGTGTCGATTGGGATACATTAATTACTGCATTAAAGAGTTGTATCATACCTATATATCCTTTTTTGATTACTTGTACATTAATGTGTGGAAATTAGCATACCTATATCCCTCTTTGATTAGTTGTACATTAATGTTTGCAAATTATCTCACTTTCATTAATGTAAAAAATCCGTATGCATAAACTATGGTACATTAAGGTGGTTATTGTTGGAGTTATTAAACATGTCATACATATAATAAAACACATAAACATCGAAGAACACGCAACGTAATACTTAGGATTGGGTTATCCCAATCCATAACCAATCGGTTTAGAACCCACAAGAGGTTTTAGAACTTTCTTGACATCTAATTTTCATTCTAGTCTTTCTCTTTAATACTTAACGACCGTTAGTCAATTATCGTTAATTACATAACGCTCGTCAGTGGTTATTTGTGCATTTAATAATTAACCGTAATATTTTACATTAATTATTCGAACATTAAATCTCATACGTAAAGTGTACAATCCCGTGGTCTCGAGTTCGAATCCGGATATACATGTATTAAGTTTTGTCTATATAACTAACAACTCCCACTTAGACAGATCTTAATAGTGTAATGACATTGGTTAACGTCTAGCAACACGCCAATGCCCCCACTACAACTCGAGTATGGTTCCTGGAAAACCTCTTCATGAACTATCATAATACTTATCCTTTTGTTCTAATACCATGTTAAATAAGGATATGGATCATAGTCATTCCTTAATTTAACTATTATGTTTCTCATTGTTTATTATTGAGCAAGATTACCAAATCTTCTGAACATATTCCAGATAGATTGATCTGTGCTGAACTAGTCAAGTCTAATCACACAAGCTAGCCACTTGTGAATGACTAACCGTAATAGACTTAAAACTGCTTAAAACACAAATACAATGAAGTCCTGGAGAATAGAATGAATTCCCGGGTCGTTAAGTCCCACGGAGACTCAATGGTGTGTCAAAACAAACTCAGATGATAGAGTGATCACTAAGGATAGTGATCAGTAAAGGTTTTGGATGAGAAATTACACTACTGATTGATTGGAATGAGATTGGGAACAGAATTGGAAAACACAACAATCAGATAAAAGAAACGCAAAATGTACGTTTAAAAACTACGTATACGTACAAAATAAAAAGTGAATCTAAGAAATAAAAGACCTAAAAATATGAAAATGACATTTTTGGAAACCTAAAAATAAAATAAAATTATTAGAAAAAGAAAATTATTTTTATAACTATTTAATTAATTATTATTAATTAAAAACTATTTTAACTATTTAATAAATACTCTAAAATAGAAGAAAATACAAAATAAGGCTAGAAAAATAAAATTATGATTTAGAAAAATCTAAAATATTATAAAACTAATTTTAAAATTAAAAATATATTTTTCACACTTTTTATCTAATTATTACTAATTAATTACTATTTAAAATACACTTAAATACTAGAAAATATAAAATAAACTTGGAAAATTAAAATTTTAACTTGGAAAAATCTAAAATATGATAAAACTAATTTTAAAACTGAAAAGATATTTTTTATGCTTTTTAATTATTCATTACTAATTAATTACTATTTTTAACTATTTAAAATTCTAATAAATACTAAAAAGTTTAGGAAAATTATGAAACTTTTTCTAAAAATACTATATGATGACAGAAAACTAACAAAAGTATAAAAACAAGATTTGCTTATTAATAAGCTAGAAAGAAAAATCAAAAAGCTAAAACCTATTAAATAAATGCTATCACTGATTTTAAATTGATCTTTTTCTGGATTTTCTTTTTGAAAACTACTTAAATACTAAAAATATGAAACTTTAATAAACACAAAAATTTTACAAACTACAAATAAGCTGTTTGATGAGCTTATTGGCTCAACAGTGGGCTTATTAGCTTATTTTTATGAAATAAGCTCAAACCAGCTCACCAGCTGAAACAGAAGCTTAAAATAGATGCAAACAAGCTAGATGAACTGAAATGAAGCTAAAAGAGACAGATAAGCACACTTATAAGCTAGAAACAAGCAATAAGCACTTATGACACTAGAGTTGAAAAACAGAAATGGGACAAAGTTTAAGCTAATAGCAGCCCTACCAAACAAGCTTCAAAATGAAAAACAAGGCTTGAGACCTCAAGATGGCTTGGTTGGATACTCAAAGAACCAAAGATCACAAGCTTATACCAACTAATAAGCTCTGTGCAAGCTTTTCAAAATGGTACCACTCACTGTGCACAGGGCATGGTTTCAGACTAGGTATCCAAAAGAAGCTAGTAATTAAGCACTTAAAAAGCTGATTGAAAGAGAACTATTATTTTTCTAATTTAGTATAGCAACTGAACTTTAATATCCCAAGAGCTTTTAAGCTAAATCTTATTATTAAGCACACAGTAAAAATATCTATTTTAATCAAAAACGACCAATTGCAACTTTTGACTTTTTAAGAAGAACTAAAGGTTTGACCAAGATGAACTTTGAACTGATTTTAAGCACTGATTATGTTGTTACAAGGTTAACTAAGACTGATTTGAACAATTTTAACAACTTATGAACACAAATCCTTGATCATGATTCATAAAAAACCAACAGTGAGCAAACAAGATGAAATCAAATGCAATTTTGACTTTTGATCAAATGAGGACTGAGTTTCTTGACTGAGATGAGTTTATAGAAACTTATGTAACACAGAACAAGTTCAAACATCAACTCAAACAAACTCTAACACAGTCAAACAAGATAATCCAAACAACACTTATATGACTGTTTTGATGATTTTTCAAAGCAAAACACAAATGAAAACCATAAAACTGATTATAGACCTTATAATTTCATTACATGAGATTGAATAAGCATGCACTAACAGTAATAGCAACATAAAACTAAGTATTAAGACTTAAGCTATTCTAACTGTCCAAATGAAGTTTTTGTAAACTACAATTTAAAAAGAACAAGTGACTGATATTAGTGATTAATTTCACTTAACTATAGCTAATGAACATAAAGAAACAGATATTTAAGCTAATGAACACTTGTACAGTAAAATGCCAAAATGGATCAAATTGCTTACAAATGGCTATCCAACTGAAATCTGAGAACCAAAGGCCAAGACCACTCCTATAGGCTTACCACTAAACCACTAACCCAAGGCCATCCATAATCTACCTTGCTCCAGCTGTGAATGCCATTTCCAACTGATTTTTGAATTTTTCACTAATTATTTGGTATTTTTGTGATTTTTCTGTTTCTGATTCTAAACTGACTTTTAGTGTATCTAATAGCTTTTATAAGCTATCTGGGAGCTTATATGTACCATATCAGTCCATAATAACAACTAAAAACAACATTTTCATAATATGAGATTTTTGAAATTGAAAACTGCATAAACTGAATTTGCAACTTAAAACTTGATATTAAAACTGAAAGTAGTTCACAAATACTTGAATTAACTTAAACAAAGTACTAAGAAAGCTTAAATTACACTGAGATTTTGAGAATAATAAAAACGACAATGGAAAACTAAAATTACACTAGATGGATAGATACATTGCTTCTTAGCTCCTCTTTATAGACTTTTATGACTTCTCCTTGACCTCTGAATCTTTCCCACCACTTTTGAGCCATTGGATTGGCTAAAACCATCATATCCGTCCAAGTGTCTTTTTGGCGCCAATTTTCTCATTAGCAGGTTTGATCATTAATTGGGTTGGTTTCAATCAATTAAGGATTTTTGGTGTTAGTGGAGGTGGAGGGGACAAGGTAAGGGGGGGGGAGGTTGAAGAAAAAAATGGGAAAACCATGACTGGTTTTGGATATCAGTGTTTGTGTGGGAGATGAACAGTGCCTGGTGGTTTTTAGGCGCATTTGAGAGTTTTTGACTTTCGTTGACCGGAGTGGTTTTAATAATACGGGGGAGGTCAAAAGGGATTATGACTGGGGCCAAAATGTATTGGCCTGGCTCAAGGGTCAAGCCAAAGGGTCAAGGGGGTTGGGCTAAGGTTGGGCCAAGGTTGATTTGGGCTTTGATATTACAAAGGGATCCGTTTGGGTTTATTTAAGCACAAGGACCAAAAATGCAAATCTGCCAAACATGAGGAATGAAAATGCCAACTTTCCAAACTTATAACAAGGACCAAAAATGACAAACATTGATAGTGCAAGGACCCTTTTTGCATAAAATCCCATTTTTAGAAATCCAAGGACCATTTTTGCAAATTTTCAAAGTTTAGGGACCTTTCTTGCCAATTGACCAAAGAATCATTCAAGGATCATTTTTGACAACTTAGAATATTTTAGGGACCTTGAATGATAAAATTCCACATTTTGATATTCCAGGGACTAGATTTGACAATTTTTAAAACTTGGGGGACTAAAACTGCCAATTTTGCAAACTTGAATCATTTTTCATCTGATTTTGATATTTTTGCATTTAAAACACATAAAACACTGATTTGTGATATTTTGATCATTTTGATGTGTTTCTGAGTGTTTTCAGATGATTTTGCAGTTTAGATTGTACAAAAATGATGAGTATTTAGACACTCATCAATCCCCCACACTGAGATATTGCTAGTCCCTAGCAATGATTTAGATCTTTAATGGATTTTAACAACTCTTTACCAAAAGCCATCACTTCTGGAGTAGCCAAATGTTTCAGTTCAAGTAAGAACTATGGTACACTGATAACCATCTGATTTATTGGCAAATCATAAACCATATAACGGATTTGATGTGTCTTTACCAGAAGCCGTTTGCTCTGGACTAGCCAACTCTTAGATAAATTATCAGAATTATCTTTGGTGAGCTGAATATCAATTATGGATTTTCCACTGCCTTTACCACAAGCCATAACATTGCGGGCTAGCCAACTCTTCACTTTTTAGGATATGGTGAGTTGAGAACCATACAATTTTGGGCAAATTGCAAGCCATATAAACGGATTTGAGAAATCTTTACCAAGAGCCGTTTGCTCCTGGATTAGCCAATCCTTTTGTCTATTAAACATGGCGGACTGATAACCGTGTGATGAATAAGTGAAAAACACTTATTCCAAAAAATATTTTTGGCCAAAAACGGGGGAATTGGGAGGATAATATATGAAATTCGTGAGAATTCCCCCCCACACTTAGAAATGAATATTGCCCTCAATATTCAAAGTACCGGCGGTTATGCCGAAACAAAGAACGTAAAAGGGAAATATTACGGCCATTATTATGAAAGATTTTTTTTTTTTTTTTTTTTTTTTTTTTTTTTTTTTTTTTTTTTTTGAATTTATACAACAGCGTGGGGAGACTCCCCCACACTAGGGTGGTAGAAAGGGGGTAAGAAGACAGAAATATGGGTGAAAACCCATATGGTGCGTGCTAATGTTTTTGATTACCGAGTCACTAGCTTGACTCGATCCCCGCATTCATTGGTTCATGGGGAAAGTTTGTAGATCCGGGACAATCACAGATGGAATGTCCTCTCCAAAGTAATGCTTCACTCGATGACCATTCACTTTAAAATTAGGACCATCGGGTTGAGATAACTCAACGGTACCATAAGGATAAACCTTAGCGATAGTAAATGGACCAGACCAACGGGACTTAAGCTTTCCCGAGAAAATCTTCAATCTTGAATTGAAAAGAAGGACTCGATCACCAACGTTGAAAACGCGGTTCTTGATTTTTGAGTCATGGATCTTCTTTGTCTTTTGCTTGTAGATCAAAGAGTTCTCGTAAGCTTGATCACGTAGTTCATTTAATTCATTCATTTGAACTTTTCTGTGATCACCAGCTGTCTGTATATCGAAGTTTGCATGCTTCAAGGCCCAGTATGCCTTGTGCTCTAACTCAATCGGCAGATGACATGCCTTTCCGTACACTAGCTTGTATGGAGTACACCCGATGGGTGTTTTGTAAGCTGTACGGAAGGCCCAGAGTGCGTCATCTAGCTTATCCGACCAGGATGCACGATTTTCGCCTACTGTCCTTTCAAGGATCCTTTTAATACCACGGTTTGAAACTTCCACCTGCCCACTTGTTTGGGGGTGGTATGCAGTAGAGAGACGGTGGGTAACACCATACTTTTGCATGACTCTTTCAAATTGGTCATTGCAAAAATGTGTACCACGATCACTGATTATCGCTCTCAGAGTTCCAAACCTGGCAAAAAGAGATTTTAAAAACTTCACAACAACTCGGGCATCATTGGTGGGTAAAGCTTTTGCTTCAACCCATTTTGACAGATAGTCAACAGCCACGAGTATGTACTTGTTACCACGAGACGAAGGAAATGGCCCCATAAAGTCAATACCCCATATGTCAAATATCTCACAAACTTGAATGGCATTTTGTGGCATTTCATTTCTTTGAGATATATTTCCGTGACGTTGACAAGCGTCACAAGCTTTGACAAATTCGTGGGCATCCTTATAGATTGTGGGCCAATAAAACCCGGAATCAAACACCTTTTTGGCGGTGTAGTTTGGACTATGATGGCCCCCGATGGGTCCAGCATGGCAAGCTTTGAGAATGTCAAGAGCTTCTTGTCCATAAACACACCGTCGGATGACTTGATCCGCACAGATTTTGAATAAGTAGGGGTCGTCCCAGAAATAATGTTTAACATCTTTGAAGAATTTGTTCTTCTGTTGGGTCGACATCCCTTTCACAATGAAGTTACCCGCATGGTAATTTGCGAAGTCAGCAAACCATGGGGTGGTTGAATTTCCACGAAAAGAAACCGCATTGAGTGTCTCGAGAGGAAATGTTTCATTTATTTCCTTTTTCTCGAAAACATCTTGGTGAGGGTTTTCTAATCTGGACAGATGATCAGCAGCTAGATTCTCAGCTCCTTTTTTATCACATATAATGATATCAAATTCTTGCAGGAGGAGAATCCAACGGAGCAATTGATGAGTGTGTAAATACTCATCATTTTTAGTCAAATCTGAACTGCAAAACGTTTAAAAATGCTCAGAAATGCATCAAAATACTGAAAATATTCCAAAATTACATTTTATATGTTTCAGATGCAAAATGTTTAAAATCAGATGAAAAATGAGCAAAGTTTGCATAATTAGCAGTTTCAGTCCCCCAAGTTTCTAAAGTTGTCAAAAACAGTCCCTGAGCACATAATTTCAAAAGTAAAATCACCAAAGGTCTTTTTTTTCATCATAACTTGTCAAATTTAGCCCTTTGGTGAAAAATATCAAAAGTTTGAGAAAATTACAAGTTTGGTCCTTCAAGTTTGAAAATTGGCAAAATTGGCCCCTAGAAAATTGGGAAATGGCAAGATTGGTCCTTATACTTTTTGAGATTGTCACTTTCAGCCCTTGGATCAACTTTGAGATATTGGCAGTTTAGTTCCTTGAAGTTTCAGAAAATTACACATATGGTCCCTATAGTTAATAAGCCCTTCACCCATTTTGGACCCTTCACCCCTTGTGACCCCTGTCAAATACAAATTGGACCCCCCTTTAATAATAAAATCCAGTCAAACCAATTGACTTCTGCTTTTCCCTCCAACTCACGGGTTGGCACCCTTCTCCATCATCACTGCCTACAACCCCTGCAACTCCTACCATCCTCATCATCACACCCACCCCTCCTACCCTCCAAATACCCCATGACAAATGAATTAAATGCTCCTCCCTGTTGCAAGTTATCAGAACCAACTGACAAAAAGAGTTTTCCCGCCAAAAAATCTCATCTATGGCTAAAATCATCCAATGGCTGAGATTTCAAGTGGGATTTGCAGAGAAGTCTAGTGGGAGCAATATTGGTGTATAAAAAGGAAGAAAGAGGAGGAGAGAGAGGCAGTAGTCTTTTAGTTAGTTTTTAGTTTTAATTTAAGTTTTCCAGTTTTAGTCTAATTCCTCATGTATTAGAGAAACTTTGGCCATTTTTATTTCTGTCATGTTTAGATTTCAGTAGTTACTTAGTAGTTGTAATTTCAGTTTAGTTTTGTATCTTTACTTTCTTTAATGAAATTCTACCTTTCAACTTTAATGCAATTTGTTATTTAAATCTGAGGTTAAAGTTTGTTTCTGTTTTTTTTTTAATCCCTGTTGGTAAGAGCTCAGATAAGCTCTAAAGCTTGTGTGAGTTTTCTGTGACAGATTAGTACTTATTTCCAAGTTTCTCAAAAAGTCAACAGAAGTCAAACAGGGCAAAATTGAGAGTCAAGATTTATTTGCTATTTCATTATGTCCTAAATCTGTTGTTAAATCATTCCTAATAGGAAGCCACTGGAGTTTTACAGAAAAGAAGTTTACTAATCAGTTTTGATGCTCTTA